>CM052715.1:63354187-63405902 GCA_028551405.1 Uromys caudimaculatus
AAGGGAGGAGAGTCAGCAAGTAGGAAGCCCAGGCTTTTCTACAGGGAGTGTGGGTGGGTTAGGTTACTATTGGTGTTCATTTGTTAATGGAGAAAAATAAAGGTGAAATTGCTTAAGTCAAACAAAAATCAAATGGATAATCAATTTTCTCTGACAAGATTAACTCCATATAGATAACTAATAACTAACACATAAGCTTAATTTTTGGTTTACATTGCTTGACAAATAAAACTAATAATTTCTTTATCTTCTGATCTCAAGCAATTTTAAGCTAGCAGCCACTTCCAGTTTAGAACAGTCCTTTGTACCTTCTGTTATTTAGCCTTTCTGACTTCAACCCATTTTATCATTCCTGCCTGACTCCTAAATAGGGCGCCTGTCAAACAAAGAACCTGGAGCCTGGTAACTCTTTCTTCTCCTCCTTCAGTTTCTTCCTCCTTGGCACCTACTTGCTGAAGCTGACCAGTTAGGCCCCCATGTCCCAAATGTTTACAGTATCTCCAACAGTGCCACCAACTGGGTACCAAGTGTTCATACACATTCTAATTACAACAGCTAGAAAATTCATCTCTCCACACTGGAGATACTGGGCATTCTAAGAGCAGGCACGAGATCAGCTACCTTCTTTCTTGTTTAAAAAGTAAACAGCTACTGAGGGTGTTCAGTATCTGAACACTGTCAAGTCTGTAACTATAACATCTTCCTGGAAAAGCAATTTGGGAATAAAATGTGCTATTAAAGAGAAATTATACACACACACACACACACACACACACACATCTATATGTATATATGTATACGCATGGGGGGGGGAGCATGAGAGCGCATGCTCAGGCTAGCCTCAAACCCCACGTGTAGCTGAGGACTAAGGTCACAGGGTGTCCTACTCTGTCTGGCTGTGTGCACTCTGGGCAAGCACTCTACCACCTGAGCTCTGCCCTCGCCTAGAATTATATTCTTATATAACAGCAGACATAATAGCAAATGTAAAGACAATGACTAAAGCAGCATAAAACATCTCAAGTAAAAATAAATGAAAATTGTATGACATTTTTAGAAAATTGTAAAAATATTTAAAGGGTTACAAAATACTAATTAAAGACTAAATTATCAAATCAATTGTCTTGAAAAGCTCTGCAGTGATGAAATGCAATTATAATTGACCTGCTTACAGTCTCAAAATGATTTAGAATACATCAACAGCCCCATAGACGGAGACCCCGAGTAACATGTATAGTCAGGTTGTGGAGATGATAGGATAAAGACAGAGCAGACCAGGCAACCCTTCACGAGTTGGAAGACCTAGGAAATGTACTGAGGCAGAGACAGCAGCCACTGCACAGTGGTAATATGAGTCTCTGCTGTGTCAACATGCTGAAAAGTAGAAGCCTGGTCCTCGCTCATATCATACACAAAACAATGCCAGGCAGTCAGAGATCTTACTAAGCATGTCATTTAACAGAGTGTCTTCAGGACCTTCAGACAGCCTTACTGTGAAGAGTCACTGAACTGATGGTTATTTTGAGCGCATTTAAGTGGTATTTTTGCATTTCTGTGTTGTCAATAAAAAAATGAAAAAATTAAACCAAGATATATTGATCTTTCTTGCTAGCAAAATTCAAATGTCAGTCAGAAGTTTCCTAGTATACTGACTGGTTTTCTGTGTCAAGTTGACACAAGCTAGAGTTATCAGAGAGGAAAGAGCCTCAGGTGAGGAAATGCCTCCATGAGATCCAGCTGTAAGGCGTTTTCTCAATTAGTGCTCAATAGGGAAAGGCCAAGCCTATTGTGGGTCCGTCCCTGGGCTGATCATCTTGGTTTCTTTGAGAGGACAGACCCAGCAAGTCATGAAGAGCAAGCCAGTAAGCAGCACCCTTCCATGGCCTCTGCATCAGCTCCTGCCTCCAGGTTCCTGCCCTGTGTGAGTTCCTGTCTTGACTTCCTTCGATGATGAACAGCAATGCGGAAGTATAAGCTGGATAAACCCTTTCTTCCCCAACTTGCTTTTTGGTTATGGCGTTTTGTTACAGCAATAAAAACGCTAACTAAGACACTCAGCACAGCTTATAGACATCATAATGGTGTAGAATGTCAGTCATGTGATGTGTAGTGGAAACTGAGAAGATACTAAATAAGGGCAAGGCTAAATTTAATGGCCTAACAGCTGCAAAGTAAAGATTAGTTCTGAAACTTTACAAAGTGTAACGCTCACAAAATAATTTATGAAATATAAGGTTATATCAGATACTTCTATAGAATCTGAATGAACACATTATACACATAGCTCTTCATGGTCACCAATGACAACAAACTGCACCCTCTCCATTTATCATCCTGCCCAAGCTGCAGAACCTCAGAAAGCAGCTCACTATGTAATGGTGGAGATGACAGTAAAACTTAAAGGCCTAAAAATAGGAAGCTCAGAAAGAAGTTCAGTGATGCCAGCGGCTTCAATACAGTGGAGAAATCACAACTACAGAGCACTCAGAGAGAGCATAACTTCTGTTAATAAGATGTTAGTACCTTTACAATTATGAATATTTTTTGCTTTTATCACACTTAAAAAAAATATAGATCCTGGGGGCTAGAGAGATGGCTCTGTGGCCAAGAGCGCTGGCTGCTCTTGTAAAGGACCTGGGTTTGGTTCTCAGCAACCAGCTCACAACCATGTGTAACTCCAGTTCTAGGAGTTCTGACCCTTCCTTCTGGCCTCTGTGAGCACCAGGCACAAAGGTAGTGTGCACAAACATACAGAGAAAGGAGATAAAAAACATTTAAAAATACAGACCTTTTGGTATTTTATATACATGTATCTACAGAGACCAGAGTTCAGCCTCTCTTTCTTAAGAGCTGCCTTTGGTTTTTTTGGGATAGTCCTAGGGCTCACCTATTAGACTGGTTGGCCTGAGAGCTCCTGGGGATCTTGCCTTTCTCTACCACCCCAGTGCTGGGATTGTAGGATGTGCCAACACATGAGTTCTGCAGATAGAACTCAGGTCCCCAGGTTTATGAGATAAGCACTATACCAACTGAGCTGTCTTCCTAGTTCCCCACCATCTCCAAGTACATATGCTTACCTTTGGGGTTCTAGATTGTGGGCTTAGCTCAGTGGTTAAGCATATTCCTAGCATGCATGAGGGCCTGCTAACCTGCTAAGAAGCCTGTCAACAGCATTCTTAGCATCCCTGACCTTTCTGACTTCCCACCTCCTAGACAGACTAATCATCTACCAGGGCGAGTTGGTGATTTTTCTGTAGAACCCTTACTTGCTAGCCAAAGGGATTTTCAACCCCTCCTCTGCTCACAATCCAAACTCTGCCATACCTCATTGTGGCTCTGATGCTTGTCTTGATTTTCAGGCTATTTTATCTTTCTCAAAACCCTGTTACCTCAGTACAAAGCAGTTCCAAGGCTCCAGAGGATGCATGCTGTAGAGTCAGCCCCTCTAGTCCCAGGATCACTAAAGGGACACTTTCTCAGAAGACATCTACAGGTACTGTGCCTGACCCCAGATGCAGAACATGCCAGGATCTGTTTCTGTACTTGAGCTTATTCTAACTTGCTTCCCAGACACCCCTTGAAGCAAAGTCAACTCCTTATCACTGACTCTACATCTCAACAAGACGTGGCTGGCAAAAGTCTCACTGCAATATAAGACAAGCCTTCACCTGCACTTAGCACCGTGGCCAGTCTTCTCAGATCCTCTCTGCCAGCTTTCTTTCCCAGTCTTCTCCTCCAAATTCCTGAGATTTCCCTAAAGCCCCAGGAGGTCTCACCTACTTCACTGAGGCAAACATACTTCCCACTTCAGGGTCATGCAAATATACTCACTTGCACCTTCCCTGCAGTCAGCTATCATCTGTTCTGGAGACTATGAACTTGCCTCCTTTGGGTATAGCTATTCAGCCATCTTCTTTTTCTTTATGGATTCTTCTACATCCTCCCTGATACTACTACCATTCTCTATCAACACGACACCTTTATCTCTGTGTTAAGTCTAAACAGTTCTCTCTTGGCCCCAGACCTCAGAACGTTCATCTTTTCATCTCCCAATATCTAACTTCTGGCTTTGCAGTCCTACTGATCTAAGGTCACTGGAGCCCTCCAAACAGTGAGCCCCACATCCATTTAGCCCATAAAAGTCAAACTCCAATCAGCCTGTAGGATGTGACACTTAGGAATCCATGCTCCTTAAACACACCTGTGTTCAACACATCTAGACAGATGTGATATAATGTGATGCTTCTGAAGATTTCCTGACATGATTGTCCTTGTTCCAGCCCAACCTTCACAAAAAGTACCTATCCCAAGACTTCAATATTATTAGCTCCACCTTAGTGAGGAGATCCAGGATCACCTCTAATGGCATCTGGAATTCTCTATCTTGAGTCAAAGCTAGGGAAGTTTTAGGGTAGTGGACACTATCTTATAGGATGGGCTTATAGTCTAAGCGAACACATTAAAATTAGCAACTTCTATTAACTTACATTCAGGTCTTTGTGACTGCTTCTTTACTCCATGTCTAAGTTCAGGAGGTGGTGTGGGGACTCCCGTGGCATCTTTGGAGAAGGGCACCTTTGATGCTCACACTAATCCATCTGATATCACTGTTGCTGCTATAGTCCTGCCACAGGCCTTATCACTTCCTCACAGCCGCAGTACCATAAAAGTTGCTAGCTTTCCTCTCCAGTCGCACAGAAGTTTGGCACTCTTGCTTGCATGATTCTTAGAGCCTGTGGGGTTTTCCATGGGCTTCGGCAGCCAATTAAGGTTGGCTTGCAAGGACTGTGACTCTCCCACAGGGATGCTCATCATGCAGGCCCAGGCAAACATCCTTAGTACACAGTTTCCACACCTCAGCCCCAGAAGTCCTGCAAGAGGAAAGGAACCTGTACCCCCTCCTCAGGATCTCTCTACTAGCTCCCCAACTTATGGCTGCATGAGGACATTTGAGGGCCTTGCTTCTACATTCATAGACTCCACAGTAATTCCCCTTAAGAACTGTCTCTTGGATCTCAATAGTATCCAGTCCCTCAAAATCAAACTTCTCTGTGCTTATAATACCAGCAACTGGGGAGGTGAATACATAAAGATCAGGAGTTCATGGTCAGCTTGGGCTAAGAAAGCAAGTTGGAAGTCAGTGTGGGTCACACAAGACACTGCCTCAAAACACATGTGAGAGCACACACATATAGATACACACGTCAGCAGCCCTGGCTGGTCTAAAACCCATAGAGATGTGCCTGCCTTAGTCTCCAGAAATCTGGTGTACACCACCATGCCTGGCCTCTTTTCTTTTCTTTTCTTTTCTTTTAAAGTAAATTAGATATATAAACCACCACAAGAATTATTATAATTCTATCTAGAATATTATATTAGAATAATATATTATAATTCACTATCTAGATCACCATTCTGGAATGTACATCAGTGTGCCCTTCCTTCAGCCCTGAGTAGGACAAACAACCTGGCTGGAGCCAGTCTGGTCTCTTTGCATTTCCAACTTCCTACGGAACCTTGAGGACTTGACCGCCTGCTGAGCTTGCTGAAACAAAGGATTGGGTCTTTGGGCCTTCCCCTTAAAAGCAATAGGGAATAATAAACTTTGGGCTTTGATCAGAAAACTTTGTGTTGGCCTCATTCTTCTCTGGAGCCCATCCCTTTTTTATTTCCAGCCCCTTTCAGGTAGACCCGGTTCATCCCTGGCTGCTGGGCAGCTACACATCAGAAGAGGGTTGACTACTGATCCAAGACTCCAAAGAGACTTGAGTCTAGCCTTCTTCCATTCAGCATCATTCCCTGATGGTGCTTTCCCTGCTGCTGAGGTTGTGTGCTCAGCCTGTTGGGAAGAGGCAGAGCACCTCATGATCTTCCTTCACCCATATAAGAGGCAAATGCATCATCTGAGACCAAGATTAAACTCAGAGTAGTCATTTTTCTTTATATTGTTTGGAATTAAAAACATATTAAATTGATCCATTATGAAAATTCTATTCTCTACATTGTGTGATTCAGACCATGTCTGTATCTTAAGGCTATGAAACCATTTTTGTAATTGTAATAACAAAACAAATTATTGACTTTAAGTTAAGAAAATTGTTGCTTGAATGACTAAATATTCAACCAAAACAAAACAAATCTCTCCCTAAATTGTATCATACACAACTTGCTCATTTCCACAGGTTAATGAACTCTCTGTAGCTATGCTGTGTTTGTCTTTCATTTCTGTTTTTAAGTCTTTATTTGGGAGTTAAGGAAAAGTGCTCACAATGCAGTTTAGCAACTGTTAATTAGCACAGTTAATATTAGTCATCAACATTAGTGTGATGCAAAAAATATATTTCACATCAGTACCAATGGCAAAGGTAACAGAAATCTGGTTATGTATATGTGATACCATCATAGTAAGTCACACCTCAAACAGATTAGTGTAGTCTACTCACTAAGTGCAAAGTATAGGAGAAGAGCCCAAAGACAAAGCCACTCTTTGGATTAACCTCGCACTAAGGCACTACTGTTTTCAGTCCTTACAAGAAATACAATAGGCAGTCCCTGCTTAGAGGTAAGGTGGCACAACTATTATAAACCATGTTCATATGAGTCATTTTTATTTCTTATTTAACTCTCTGTTTGGTTTTCCTACAACTATTGGCTGTGTGAGGAGCATGGGACATAAGAATGTACACAGCACAGCTCCTGCCTCTATGCCACGTAAAACTTAAGGAAGATAGAGATGAGTTACTAAGTAGTTGTCTTGGGCTGACTCCTATCTTCACGGAGCATTTACTGAGAAACCAGCTTGTGCAGAGTGCCAGAAACACCAAGATAAGTAAGTGGATAGTCCAAGCCAAGAAACTGTGATGGATAAGGCAGAATAATCACTGGTCTACACAGCGTGTGGCCAGATGGCCCTACAAGCTTAAGACAGACAAAGCAAGCCCTCCGAGAGCAGCACTGAGTGAAGAGAGGAGGGAAGGAAGGATGAAGGAGGGCTGGCTCATGGCACACAGCAGAAAGGCTACTATTTATCATCAGAGCAACGGTAAACATTTGAACAGGTCAGTGCAATAAGGAGCAAACTTTATTACACCTCACTTCCTGCTAAGAGAGCACAGTATTTGCTGCTTGGAAATATGTCAAGGGTTCTCTGTACAATGAGCTGTAGGCTCCTACACCCAATAGAAAAGAAAGGCTGTCCACTAATTCAGTGGGTAGTTCACCCCATGGCCTGCCCAGAGTCTGGCTCTGTGCAGCACAAGGGATGGATGAGGGAGGCAGCAGAAGGAAAGAAGACAGGCTCCACAGAGCCGGATTCCACCACAGTGGACTTTGGCAGGGAACCATGACAGCCCAAGGGCTCTCCTTTTTAGCTGACTGCTGGCTCAAAATTGTCTCCAGTGAACCCTGCTTCTGATTCTAAGCACCTGTGTGACCTGCAGATTACAGGGGGTGGCCACAGAGGACGTCCATTTGCATAAGAATGGACAGAATGGGACAGGTAGGGGTGGGTTCCTAGAAATCCTCTGGCATTATATAGCTGCTCTCTGAGAACCTGAGTGACACAAAAGTGTCATCCCTCCACTCTTCTCTAACCTGTTATCTCTGCCCACTGTACTGCACACTACAAACAAGTCAGGGAAACTGTCCTACCTTACTCACAGAGCAGAATTGTGTCAAATGATGCGGGAGAAGACTTTACTTATGCCAGAAAATATGAGAAACAAGTATTATCACAAGTTCGTAACAGTTGTCAGGGCCTCAAGGTAAGGAATCAAGGAGTTCAATAAATGAATATAATAATGAAATTGCCCTACTCGCTTAAAGTACAATCTCTGCTATGAATTTAGATTATTGTACTAAGGCACAAGGAAACACTACCATATATTCTTACCTAATATAGACAAATAGACAACAAGCATTTCTTATTCAGAACGTAATGCAGAATTCAGCATTTAAATAACTCACTTCCTGTGCAGGGCATTTGATTTATAGTCAATTTTAAAGGGATTCAGGGACAAAACTGACATCTGTACTTTAGCTGTTTCTGTGTTTGTAGAGCAGGTCTCAGTTATCATCAGAATAGCTTCTTTCCTGTTTTCGTAAAGTCGTAAGTCCATGTGTGCTCACACTGCAGACAAGGCGTCCATGTGTGCTCACACTGCAGACAAGGCTGTGTGTGGCTGTGATGCCAGTGTGCTGGGCACAGTGACGGCAGCTGGAGCACCAGTGTGGCCCAAGCAGATGTGCCCCGTCTTATCTATGTGCTATCAGAAAGCTTCCCAGCCGGCTTGATAGTGGCTAATACTTCCCTCATGAGGCTTGGAAACGCTATGGTTTGTTAATATTGGTAACAGTCGTGAAAAGGCATCCAGGTCTCTACCCAGGAGGCTGACCACAGCACTATGTTCTCCCCATGCAGCTCTGGGTGAAGTAGTGCAGCACACATTAAATTGGAAAACATATTACTCAAGAAGGCAGCTATGAGAAAAACAAAGGGGTCCTATGGTGGTATGTAACCACAAAAATAGACAAAAGCCAGCTATTCTAGTGTGATATTTTACTATAGATCAAGAGGACTCTTAAAATATTAATAAATGGTCCTTTTTAAAATAAAAAAGCCATTTTCCAAAACTGCCTTGATTTCAACTGGGAACGTACAGCACAGTTGACTCTATTCTGTTCTATTGTCTGAACGTGCCGTGCAACACTCCAGATAACGAGAGGCGGCTCTAATTCCCATAATGGCACATGTCACCTGTCTCTCTGTCAATGAGACATCTGAAAGCATCTTTTTATTAGAAACACAAATCAATATGCCCAAGGGATTACAATAACTGCTTGAAGCAATTTGTATTATCATTTCATCCTTGATGTTCCTGCTCTGAGCAACTTATTATTATGAGCCGCATGAAAATGGCAACCTGTCACGATTGATTTTCCTTAACCTTCTCTAAGAATTTTTCCCTTTTAAATGTAATCAAGTATCATCTTATTAAATACATCTAAGGCTACATTTTATAAAGCAGTCCATTACTGAAGTGGTAGTCCTTGTAATTTAAACTTTCACCAAATTTCATTGTAAAGTTGCTTAGTAATAAAAACTTTTTATTTTTTCAAAGTTTTAAAACTTCCAAATATGAGTAGAGTCTATCTCCCAAGTGAGTCATATGATAAGGAACAATTTTCTCACATCTAGAAAAGTTAGAGAACCATCCTCCCATCTGGATAATAATGCTATACTTTTTAGCTCCCCTGACATTAGCATACTGCTATGTTTCATTGTGATTAGAGTGCAAGAACAAATTTAATAAGAAATCTAAAACAATAAGCAGAGTGTTGCACTAGTCAGTTGCTCTACTTACAGACACCTTAACTGACCCAGGAATCTTTCTAGGGCAGACATCAGAGCAGAGATTATCTCTAGAGTGCACTACAAACCCACAGGGAGCTGAGGCCCTGTTTCTGACTCTGGAAGTCTGATAGCGCAAGAGTTTGAATTTCCATGTCTCACAGGGGTGCAGGCAGTACAGTTGCTAGCACAAAGAAGCAGTACAGCCCATGCCACTGGAGGAGAGAGCAAGGCTGGCAGCTAAACATGTTTTATGTATATTTTAACACCAATAAAATATGTATCTAGGGCCTAAATGCATGATATCCATAACCACAGAGAAGAAAAGGGAGCTGGGGAGTGTCTGGCTCAAGCCTGGGTGTCACAGAGGCCAGAATATTCTCCCTAGTTCTTATAAGTCATATCAGGTTGAAGGATTGGCTTTTTATTTTTAATCTACTAGAAAACAAACAAACAAACAAACAAACAAAAACCAAGGTAACAAAACAAAGAGAAAAGGGAAATGTGTCAAAGACAAGAGATATTAATTAAGGCAACAGCAAGATTAAAAGTAGATATATGAAGCTACCAGTAAAATTGGGTGAGTATTCAATGTTCATTTGTCCATCTGCTTAGCTCTGCAGACATTTTAAAAGGCACAAACAATTGCCTGCTTGTGGTGGAGGCCTTTAATCCCAGAACTCAGGAAGCAGAGGCAGGTGGATCTCTAAGTTTGAGGCCAGCCTGGTCTACAGATTGAGTTCCAGGACAGCCAGGGCTACACAGAGAAACCCTGTCTGGAAAAAGCCAATAAAAAAAAATGGGCACAAACAAGTCCATATGGATGTTCCAGCCTAAGTGGGAAGATTGCTACTCTGTCCAGAATCCAGAGAGAAGGGGGCTGGTGCCTTTCCAGACATGGAAGGCAGATCTCCTAGAACAGCCTCACCAAGACCGCAGCCTGGCAGATTGGCAGGCCTTTGGGAATTGATGGTGGGTGGGGAGGTCTGAGTAGAGAAAGCTCCAGGGAAGGTCAGCAGGGATGACCTTTGCTGGGTCCTGGTGGGTGTATGCTGGTGGGTGTGCATTATGTCTCTGCTACAAACCAATTTTTTGTGGCAATGATTATGAGTTGTGAGTTTCACAGAATCTAGAACTATCTGAGAGATGGGCCTTTGAGTGTGCTTATGGAGGATTATCTTGACCTATTTAACTGAGATGGGAGAGCTGAGAACTATGGGTCTAAGTAAAGAATGGGCACTGAGAAGCAGCTCTCTCTGCCTTTTGACTGTGGATATGACATAATCAGCAGCCTCAAGCTGACACTAGCACTTCTCTGCCATGATGACCTGGGAGACAACACCCTTCTACCTTAGGCTGCCTTCGTTAGGGTATTTTATCACAGCAACTGAAACTTAACTAAGATGGATTCTAGTTTACTCACAGTAATGACAGAAAGCTGATGGATAGCTACACCCACAGCAGAAGATATAAAGTAAAATGATACTACAGGTCAATGAAGTGCTAAAGCAGGAGCAGAGGTGGAAGCACAGAAGTGGCAGATGTGGAGACAGGGTATTGAATGTTTTATGGAAGGGAACCTCATCTCTCTGTTAGTCAGCAAGTCCCATATGCTGTAGCAGTCTGTAAGCCAGTGAGAAGGCAGTACTTAAAGGCCTCCTTGACTATCACAAAGTCGTACAATGGTAGTCCTATGCCCGTGTTTGCCAAATGTGTGGCTGGAAAACACATTTATTTTGAGATGAAAAGGCAAGATGGCTCCTCAAAACCCCTATGGGTTTGTAGCCTGACACTGCCATACCTCTACTCCACAATTCCTTTTCCTGGCTGTACTGCACCTTGTCACCAAGGACAACCTTACTTCCTTTGGCAGACATGCCTTTGGATGACCATTTTCAATGTTCCCTCCTCTTTAGAGCTTGTCGACTTTCCAGCACAGGAGGCGTCTGGGCCACTTTCTGCACAGTTCCCTGGCTCTGGCCCCAGCCCGAGCCAGTCATCCTCAAGGTTGTAGTTCTTCTCTCTGACACCTGCTCACAGCTCTGGATAAGCCCATCTGTTGGTATGAGTTGAGACTCTTGCACATGACTTCTAAAAGACCTTAGCTTGTCACTAACTACAACACTGCCATGTAATTCCAAGAAGACTTGTATCTTTGGAGCTGCTCAACAATGTCAGAGCTGAGTGGCTAGGCTTTCATCCTGGCTCTTGGGAACTGTGTTAATCTCTGACCAAGTTCCCTGTCAACTCTGCTACTGGACCAGCTGTTAAAGGATTCATTATTTATCATTAAGTCAAGATTGGTTTTCCTGAACCACTTTTAATCTTAGGAGCCTAAAAGAGTTCTGCAAGTCTGCACAGTTCTCACATGTGCACATCAAAATCAAGGCAGGATATAAACCACCTGGCAAGAGTGGCCAGGTAACACCATGAGATTTTTTTCTAAGTACTCAACAGTGTGTTTCAGGGACCCTTGGATGCCTGCAGTAAGCTTGCTCTTGTGGAAGATGAATAGATGTCTTGTGGAAGATGATCAATGTCCTTTATTCTTTCCTGTAACCATTACTGAATTTTCTCACCAGGAAAAACATAATCAAACTACAAAATCCTTTGTCTTATAGTACAATCTTTTAAAATTTCTTCTCTCTTGCTTCCTCCATCTATACCTTCCTTTCTCTCTCCCTCTTCTTCCTCTTCTTTCAGCTCTTTGCTCCTTTAATTAACATTACTTCTCCCTGGTCTGGGAATCTGATCATTAAATATGTTAGTCTTCCCTTCCTTAACCCTGAGCTCAGTTCCTGCAGCATGACACCCACACCCCTTAAGTTTCTCTGACACTAAGAACACTAACCTGAATTTCTGTTTTGAAAATCTATGGCAACTATTGAACTATACCAGTATTTTTCAGACTTCTAAATCTAGTGACTCCTTCTTTCCCTCTGTAACTCCTGCAATCCGCACCCACTGCTATTGCTCTCTCCTGCAGATCCAACGCCCTCTTCACTCAGCTGTCTTTTTTCTTGGTAATCTTCCTGTTTCCTCTGTTTAATGTCTGAAACAAACAATCTTTGGAATTCCACTTTTTTTCCTTACCAGCCAGAAGACTCCAGGAGAGTATCCTCTATAAGCACACTGTGAGTGTACTAATACTGCTCAATAGATATTTCCAACTCTCCCATTGGATCAAAGCGCAGGATTGTACTTTCCTGATACCCTGAATTTAGATGAGGCCACTTAATTGCTTTGGCCAATGACACTAACCCTATGCGGTTCATTGGTAAAAGTCATTAAGAGCCAGTGTGTGAGATGCCAGTCCTTATCCTAGTGGTCATGGGACTGGGCTGCCAAGGTAGGTCATCATGGCCTCATGATGAGCAAGCCAGATGGAGTCTGGCACAAAATTTGTGTGAGACTGCTGCAGAGGCCACCATGGTCTACGCAGTATATTATCTAGCATGAGTTAACTCATCCTGACTGGTACCCACTACTCACTCATTCAGAATTATAGCTATTTCAAGCAATACCTACTCTGCCAGCAGTGAGCTCCATAGTTAAATTTCTATTAATCACCCTGTCAATCAAGGACCCCTGCTTAGGATCACTGTCAGAGTAAGAGGTCAAGACATATTTGTTAGTTGAAACCCAGTAGAGCTGAGGAAAATAATCTGATTTTCCTCTGAAATGCTTGGTGTTGTTTGCACCAGTCTTCTCTGAAGTCTAAAAGCTATAGAGCACTGGAATATAGCTTTCAGAAAAATGTCATACAAACAGCAAACATCCATTTCTGTCTTCTCTTCTGTAGTTACAGTCAACATCACATTCTTTTTCATATATTACATTCTTTTAACATATATCAAAGCCAGTAATTCCCCTGTAAAATCCTAGCTGTTTGGTCCACTCCAGTCTGGCTGAAGTCCTTTCCTGAACTTTACTAATATAAAACTAGCATTGAACACTTGGAAAGATTTCATTGCTTACACATGTAAACATATATAATTTATTTTTCTTTTGGGTTAAGCCTCAAGTTACAAAAAAGTGTCTAAATATCAAGCCTGGAAAAATACCTCCTAAGGAGCCTCATTGTCAGCAGGCTCAGCAGCAGATGAATGTCCCCTAAGCACTCAGTGTCCTGAAGAGTCAGTTGAAGGGACACGGGTCAATGAAGGATCAGAGGAGGAAGAGAGATGGAAGTGAGCACACAGAAGTGACAAACTTGGGGACAGAATGTAAAAATTATTTAATGATTAGATTTTAGATAGTTATAAAGTTTTAAGATTAATGATTTTCAGAAAAGACTCTAACTAAGAATGACCCACGGTGTAGTAAGTACTCTATAGACCTCAACTGTCACGTCTATGAGTGTGGCTAAAAAGGAGGATACTAAGCACCAGTTAAGGCCCAGGGTGGGCCCAACTAAAGAGACTTGTATATCAACCTGTGAAGTCTATTAATGGTAGAGCAAGGTTCTAATGTGAGCCTGTAAAACTCCAACAATATCCTATCCTCACTAACACCAAGGAAAGGAAACAGGATATTTCAAGTAGCACAAGAGAAGATGTGCTGGAAAGAAGGCCCCCTCCCTGACTAACCACTCAATGCTTTTGCAGAGGACTGGGGCTTGTTGGCCAGCACCCATGGGCCAGCTTACAGCCCTCTGTAACTAGGGGACCACTGTGCTCTCAGAGGCCAGAAGATGGTGCCAGATTCCCTGGGACTAGAGGTAGAGATGATTGTGGATGCTAGGAATTAAACTGGAGACCTCCAGAAGAGCACCCATTGAGCACTCCTCTAAGCCCCAGCTGCTTATTTGTATGAGTTCTACATACAAATCAGCAAGTATTTTTTAATTTTAAATTGGAAATAAGAATTGAAACTGACAATATTTCATGTCACAAAACAGCATTAGGAACCTTGATGCAGCCGAGTGTGGCGTCCCAATGTCTGGAGAGGCAGGGGGGTGCCTGTAAATCCCAGGCCAGTCAAAGCTACACAACAACAACAACAATAATAAAATAATAATTACACTATAGCATCTACTGAGCACTTGTTAGGTAGCTAAGTTCTTTTTTAAAGCAATACATGAACCAGCTGATTCTCAACCACATGTTGGTACCATCTCTATTTTACAGGTGTGAAAATGAAGATGCAGAATCAAACCATGTGTTCAAAGTCTAGAACCTGGTCAATGGCAAAACTAGATTGTTCCCCAGTGACAGAGTAAGTGTGAGAATCCTTAACTATGATGATAAACTTGTCTGAAGCACAATGAGCCAACATGAAACATGAGCAGAGATTAAAGCTGCTAGGTTGGAGACTATGAAAAAAACAGGATGCAAGTGCAACTGAAGAATAAGAAGGAGATTAAAAGTCTGTTAAAAGGTAGCTTTTAAAATGTTAAATTAAAGATATCCCCAATATCACCATAAACACAAAAGTGAAACCAGTAAGAAACAGTCCTGACATTGCATGTGCATTAGAATATTCTACCTGTTCACTTGAGGAAACAATCATCACACTTCTTTTAAAATATGTATAAATATGAGCATCATTCTATAATTAGCTACTGAACTGTTTTAACATAACTTTAGTTCTATTGTTGAAGTAGTGACTAAGGTATATTTGATACCCAGAATAGTTTGCTAAATAAATCTAAAGGGGCATTTCTCATCATCACAGTTAAATTTCATATTGAAATTACAATAGGATATATACACACAAACCTGATCTTACTGTCTGAACTTTAATCTGTTGAAACACTGAACATGTGACACAATTCCATCACATACACAAACCTTCACCATTCATTTCTCTGTTTGATACTATCTGCTGTCTGTCTGTCTGTCTTCCTCCCTCCCTCCCTTCCATCCATCTACTCATAATCCATCTATCCCCCCCCTCTTCATAACTGACTAGCTGTGTTGGGGGAGACTCTCTAGCAGGCCCCACTCACATCAGCAAACATGAGGGTTAATCCACTGTAATGGAGCTGGGCCATATATAGGACTGATGATGTTTTCCTGTTTGTTGTTTTGTTTTGGACACAGACTCTTCACTATGAAGCCCAGGATGGCCTTGAACTTATGACATAAGCCACTATATTTGGCATACTTTTTGAAAGACTATTTTAAAAATAGTTCTTAGGTGAAGAAATGGATTATATCATACCAGATATAGACATGTATTTTTAAGGGCATATTTCATTTCTACTGCTTAGTAGAAAGTTTTCCAGCAAAAACCAACCTTTACTATTAGTAAGCTCCAGAGTAAAGCATGGATCTGTGAGAAGTGTTTGCTCTATTTAAATATATATATAATATTTCAAATAAGCATAAGCTGAACAGTAAGAAAGTTTCTCAGTTAACTGTACTTTCAATGACACACTGAGTTCATTATGAACAGTGAATCAGCCACACAGCAAATACTGAGAATTCACTCTAACTTTTTGTAGTGACTTAACTTATAAACACATTTTGACTGCATAAATGATAATTTCAGGAGTGTTACCAGGAGTCTTGTGCTTTCACTATGTTTCCAAAATGAAAGAAATAACCTGTATATAACATTATTATCAAGATAAAGAATACAAAGCACTCATAGATTGTTTTAAAAATAAACCATCAACATAAAAAATACAAACTACAAAGTAAACTTAAGATGAGAAACCCAGCACTAACTGCCAAAAATAAGGAATATAGGAAATGCAGATGAGGCAAAGGATTCGACTGTGAGAATGGATACAGACACAGGGACTCAGAACAATTTGCCAGCAATCGAATCTGCTTTTCATGTTATATATTATGTTATATAAATGGGCTATTCAGCTCTACATAGACTTTCCTACTGAAAGGAAAAAGCAAGTTCATTAAAGCAGTTGCTCCTTAATCTAGCCTACCTTATTTTTTGGATTGGATGTGTTCATTACACTTCGAGTCTCTTTTCCAGTATAAATGACAACACCTATTACAGTACCTGCAAAAACATGAAAGTGGTCCTTATAGCAATACTTGAAAGCATAGATAACACTTTCTAATTAACTGTCTTGATGGAAAATAAATTATACTGTTTGAGCTCATACACATTTATCCAACAGTCTATTTGATTTGGTTAGTTCAACAAAATTTAACCTTAACTTTTAAAAGGGGGTTAGAAGTGACACAATTTGTTGAAACAATACAAATTTGCCTATACATAACAGCAAAATATGTATTAATATACTTTTTCCTGACAATGAGAGTGACATGGGCTTTTTCCTTTCTGTCTACTGAAACAGTAAGAAGGTCACTGTTACACTGGCATCAAAAGGCTGTATTCTCAACTGAGAACTGCACTGCTGGGCCTCCACATCAGGACAGGGAAAGGAGAGTCAGTTCTTCTCCTTGACTGTGTTGCTGTGCATGGGGAACCAGGAGAGCCTTCGTGGTTGTCTCACATGTTCATTTGGAAAACAACATCAGAGGCCAGGACATTACTCAGTGGGCACTTGGCCAGCATGTGCTAGTGCTGGGGCCCACCCTTAGCACCACAAAAATCACACAATCAAGCAAACAAAAACCCACCAAAAGCATAATTTTAAAAGACTTGATTTTACATTTAGAAGCTATTCATTTCCTTAATGGATGTCTCCAAAAGTTTGGTTTTCTAAGTTGATAGGTCAGGAATGTGTAGTACTATTTAAACTTAAGGAAATGATAACTAACCTGTATGTTATAAAGGCCCAAACATTTATCTATAGGCTGCCAAACTAAAAACCATGGAACCTATACATAACACCTGCATAATTTATAGACCTTTTTGTGCTTAAAATTAAAAACTCTCATATTAAAATTACAAAGTAGAAAGACATTATATATGTATGCATATAAAGTACTGAAATTAACAATCCTAACAAATTTAACTATAAAAATTATATAAAAACTATTCTGCTAAAGTTCAAGGCCACCTGGGATACACAGTTAAGAACCGCAACAAAATAAAAACCCCAAAATACACATAACCCTAGGTATGGCATTAACATGTGAAATTTAGCAAACCGTAAGTTAGGACCCATGAGATAAATATGAACCGTTATTTGCTCCATCTGAGCAGGAAGAGCCACATGTTGCACATCCTGTAATCCAAGTTTCTGCTTCAGCAAGCTATGAGGGGCAGACCCACTGTGGTCCTCAGCAGTGGCATGCAGCTCACAGAGGCTGCAGGTCTTGTAGTTCTATCTGAGCACCACCATCTAGAACTGAACCACGTGTTGTCTCTCTGTATGATGATCCATTTAAACTTGCTACACAAGAAAACTATGTTTAGTGTACAGAATTTTGATACTTGATAAGGTAATGCTATCAGAAACTTTCTCACACAAAAGCTCACACCACAGAATTGTTTCACTATTAAAAGAACAAGATTAATTGTTAAATATAACCTCATCAACATTTTCTTCCTATTTGCCAATTTAATTTATTCAAAATATAAATTGTCATTAATATTGAAATACCCATATTCTCACAACAAATGCAACTTCCAACTGGATTTATTTATTTATTTATTTTTTAAGATTAGCAGAACAAACAAGTGTCAAGGAAGCCTTCAGAATGATTCATCAAGCTTAAAAGCTCTATCCAAAAAGCCAGGCAGATTCTAAAGAATGTGGATTCTAGGCTGGTATAATTTACAGCACTCAACGAGAAAAACGCAAGACTAACAAGAAACATGGCATACTGACACAATTCCAGTTGTGTAATGTATTAACTAAAGGCTAAAGGCTCTCATTGTATACTCTCATTTGATGGTTGCTAAAAATGACTACTCAGTGTAATTAGTTTAAATGCATTGTTGTTCTGAGTCTCATACTTTTTAATTACTTTAAATTGCTTGAATTAGTTGAGTACTATGCAGGACTCTTCACTCTCTTGGACAAAGGATTTGTATTTATAGAAAAATGTCGGTTCCTGTAGAAAGACACAGAACAAAGGGAAAAGATGACAGTCTTTAAAATGAGTCTCTAGGACAAGGCATGGCATACTCTTGGATACTGCAGCAGAAAAAATAGGACAGATGCAGAATGTGTTCAGATTTCCTAGGGTAGGGGTGAGGGCATTTACATGAAAGAATTTCAAATCTTTTAATCCATATTTTTAGTTTAAAATTAATCTCTCATTCTGGCTCCAAACTGAGAAATTTCTGCAAATTCTTAAATATACTTGCATGTTAAATCCAGAGCCACAAAGAAATTTCCACCAGGTATGTAATGTATAACAAAATCCCTAAGAGCAATGAGACATAATATCTAGAAGTAACCAAATTTTAGTTCAGTTTGCAGCAAGAAAATATTTTAAAAGTCTCATGAGCACTTAGTCCTGAAAACCAGTGTTATACTCATCTGGTTGAAATCTACACCTTTGATTTGACTAAAGCCATTAAAAAACATTATAAAAAGATTCAGATGCTAACTTTCCCAAGCAGTGTTAGCATAAGAATGACACACTGATACTACTGAATAGACACCCAGGTCCTATACTGGCCTCTTGGGATGAGTCTAAAGGTCACTGTGTGGTCCATCTAGATAATTTCAAATCTCAGATCCATTACAGCTGCATTTGAGCTGGTCAGTTATTAACACTCTGACTATACTATAGCCTCTCTGCTATCCATATATCTAAATTTCATAAAATATCCTACCAATTCAAATTAATAGTTGAGTTATATTTTAAAGCAAATAACTTTTCTGTAGTCTAAAAATGTTAAAAGCATCAACCTTAGGGGAAAGGGTATTCTTCATGTAAATATTTAAGATGTATGACCACAAAATGTAATCTAGTAAATCAAACTGACTACTCTCTTTATTTTAAATAATCAAACTCTTATAAAATTTTTAGTTGCCACCTTTTAACCAGAGGTGACAGCATGTAGAATTTACTCAACAATCAATACTTAAAAATTGAGAATCGTTTTAGATGATCTAGAGAAAACTACATATAGATACAAAACAATAAGCCTAGACCCTTAAACAGACTGATTACTGGCTTTAAACTAACAGACAGTGGGATGCTTATTCAAATAAAACAAAACAAAAACCCAGAAAGTAAAAGAAGTAGTGTACATTCTGTGTATGTATAAAAGATCTGTCAAGTATATATCAAATATTGGTAATGCTTCCAGAACTTGGGAAATAGTATAAAGACAAGTCAATAAAACCAGGCAGAACCCAACTACAGTAGACAGAGGTTCTCTGGTACCAATCTTTATAGATGCTCCTGGATAAGGAGCTTTGCCACCACGTGCATACTAACTGGAGCAGACAACAGACTTAGCCTGGAGAAGTCAACACTAGAGCTCAGGAACTCAAAGAACACATCAGAAAGGACCCCATCTATACGTAGACTCCATGTGGCCAGAGACAAAGGGAGAGAGACACAAGAGAGATCTGCACCAGGAACAGAGTCCACATGGGTAAAGCTATAGGGAGGGACACAAGAGACCTACACCTACCTACTAGGTCAGAGGCACAAACTGTGGCCTTTAGCAATCACTAGGCTTATAGCAAGCTCTGGACAACATTCTGATGTTCACCTCTGCTGCTTACACAAACCACTGCAGGAAGCAGGCATTTGGCAGGGATGTCCACCCACGTACTGGGTCTTGAGTTGCAGCCTCTTCCTGGTTACTTCTCATACCTGTAAACGTTACTAAGGAGCTAACACCTTCAACCACAACCTTCTGTGGTTAGTATTTGATTGATTACCCACTGGAGTCTGATCTCTTTCTACTCGAATACTAATTCTTGATAACCTATACATGTCTAGAGTAGGAATATATCAAACCATACATAAAAAATAGCCAGACTTTATTTTGAAAATTTGTTCACATAACTGCTACTTACACAATAAAAATGTGGTACTAGAAAAATAAACTAAAGGAAAAGCAAAAGAAACTATGCCCTCATTTACAAAAATACTCTTAGTAAACTGTACCAAATGTCTATAAATGTTTCCAAATGTTTGTTGTCAGTTTATGCATCTTCAACCACCCCTGAAAGCCCTCATTTGCATACATGTTACACCATGCTCTAGAAGACAGAGATCATGGACAATCCAATCTGTGCACATACATTCTCACACACTGCTTCAGAAGGTTTGCATTTAAGTTTCGGACAACTAACTCCATGTGAGGACCTGACCTTTTTAATGGAGTCTGAACACGGACACTGAGTCCCACACTTAGGAAAGAAGGTCAGAAAACATTTCATTCTAAGAGTTACTCTAGACCTAGAAAAGGAGCACAGTGGCACAACTCCTATTATGTGCTAGGCCATGGGAGACAAGAAAGGCAGTACAGCTTAACTAAATGCCATGAAGTCTCACCAACATGGCTGCCTAAACACAAGTAAACAAGGATGACACCAACAACAGATACTCTAGAAGGAAGGAAGGTGCACAAGGCCTAAACCCTAGATCAAGTACAGTAGGCAGTTAAGGAAAGCTGAGAGCAGAAGAAGTGAGTCGTACTCAAGAAGAGTGCACCAGTTATTTACCTAACACCAAAGGTCAGCCCTGAAAACGTACACATACAAGCAATATTATATGGATAATCTAAGCAGGTTGTATTTCTATTTAGGAACATACACATATTTATGTATGTATGTGAGCCATATATGTGCAACAACAATGAAGGAAAGGCAGTCACGGATGTGAAAGGTGAAGAGGAATAAACACATGGAAGGTGTAAAGGGAAGGGGGGAGTTATGTAATTATAATCTATTTTTTAAAAGGTGCCACCCTCAATTTAGTTAAAAAGAATTCTAAGCTTGTAATCAGTTACAGAAGAGGTAAGAACCCTCAGGTTATTCCTGGCAGTTTTAGACTTAAATACTCCTAAGGTCCTAGTTTTTAAATAAAGATAAAACATCCTTTAAAATATTTAAAAATCAAAGAAAATGCTTATATTTTCAAATGTCCAGACATATGTGAACATGAAAGGAATACTGATATTCTTTTCTAAGTGGATTGTCTAAAACAGCGGTTCTCAGCCTAAGGTTTATAACCCCTTTGACAAACCTCTATCTCCAGAAATATTTACATTATGATTCATAACAGTAGTAAAATTACAGATGTGAAGTAGCAATGAGAGTGGTGTTAGGTTGGGGCCACTGCGCGTGCAGAGCTGTGTTCCAGGCTCCCATGCTGGGAACGCTGGGCAGCACTGCTCCAGACCATCCTCTGAGAGGGTCAAGTACCCATGGAAACCAGTGCCACAGGGGACAGGCAGTATGATGCCCACGGTCGTACCTCTGCAGCACACGTTCTTAAGTACTTAGCTACTACATGCCATGGTCATCCTGAAGTCTAAAGTCAAAAGAAAAATTATGTCCAGGAAGTTCTTTGGGACATCGTGGAAGCTTTAAACTCAAGTTGCTTCTGTCTCTGAGGAGAAAGGCCATAAACCAATAGTACTGGAATTTGATATCAACAGTCTAATACTAATACATATTTAAAACAGAAACAAAGAACAAAACATGAAGTAAAATTTGTATTTAAAAGACCTTTCAATCCCTTAATAATTCTTAATTTAACATAATAAAATGCTCAATGACAGAAAAATTAAAATTCTGCCAAAACAGGCACTTACATGTTTCCTAGTACAGGCACTCTCTTATAAACTGACGGTGGGCTGAGACCACACCCATACCAAACCCTGGTGTGGATGCTGTACAGCTCCATGCCTGGGCATACAGGGCATTCAGGTGTACCCTTCATTTGAGGAACACAAGCAAGAGTAGCATCACCTTGTTGAACAGGGACATGGCTCATGGGTCTGTAGGGGTCAGGAAAGTGTAAGCGTAGGTAAGGTCTTCCAAGGATGCTTCACCCTTCCTAAGCTGAATTCAAAGTCCCTGAGCCTCTAGTCCCCAGAGCAGAGGACCTAGTATTTCCACCTCTGAATTATCTTCATGGACAAACATCCTTGCTTCTCTACCTACAATTTTATAAATATATGTGCATATCAAACCATGAAACACCTCACAGAAATGAGCACTTCAAGATTCTCACAATCTACCTCCATGCTCGCTTTTAAAGTGTGAAACACTGTTATAAAATTTTCATATCTTATCCCTAAAGGGTGAATGAATATTTGTAGTACACACACACACACACACACACACACACACACACAGTCAAGCACATTGGTACCTAAGCCTTCTTTAGGGCACCATGTCCTCTCAGTACTAGGCCTTCTCCTAGCTATGTTTTGGTGGAATATTCCCACAACTGTCCTGTCCACCGTCACACCTAGAATCAATCAATCTCTCTCTCTCTCTCTCTCTCTTTCTCTCTCTCTCTCTCTCTCTCTCTCTCTCTCTCCCTCCCTCCCTCCCTCCCTCCCTTCCTTCCTTTTTGATTTTTCGAGATAGGGTTTTCCCGTGTAACAGGGCCCTAGCTGTTCTGGAGCTTGCTCTGTAGATCAGGCTGGCCTCAAACTCAGAGACATATGCCTCCCAAGTGCTGGGATTAAAGGTATGTGCCACAACCACCCTGTTGCATATCTATTTCTTTAATCCATTTTAAATATCTCTTCTACACAGAAGTCTTTCCTACACCATGTCTGTAAGGTTCTTGGCTCACATACTTTCATAGGACATGGAGCTTTATGCGGTACTTAGTGTAGCTAAAATTAACTGGACCATTTTTTTAATGGCTTTTCTACCCACCTTAGCTGCCAATTGATAGGTTCCATTACCGCCTCATTCCAGACTGTCTCAGCAGTATGGAGAAACTGACACCCTATTCAAAACTGCTGAGTGAATAAGCAGGTTCTAGAAAAGAAGGGGTAGCACCACTGTGCGTAACCAGGAGACAGACGATCTGAACAGAGCCCCCTCTCTGGTAACTTCCTTGAGACCAGCTAGCTGCTGCTTCTGAGCATCCCCCCTAATGCTCTCATTGATGCCAACTGCCTCCCACCTGGTGGTAACTCTGCAGCTCTGATGCACCCGTAGAAACTTATTTGCAGAATTGTGAACTTAAGTAACTTCCTCTTTAACGACAAGGAATATTCCACCTTCTTCCAATTTCCCTCAAAAAAACACTCAGAATCTTCTGTACTTCGGAAGTCCTGGCCAGTTCTCTCTCTCCTGGCTCGTCTGTCTCCATTTAACCCTCTACTCTTCTATATCTACCCAGCCAGTCTCTTCCAGGTCTTGTCAGCTGGACAAAAAGTAGGTAAGAACCATCAAAAATTATTACTAGCCTCCCCAGCCCTCCTGTGACACCCATCAGCAAAACACTCTGTTGTGTACCAGGCAACAAATGTCAAACACAGAAAAATGGCCCTTGCTCCACCACAGTGGCTGCACCACACCCTTATGTTTCTGGCTGGATAGTAGCCCAGGCCTCCTCACAAACTCTCAAGACTATCTCCAGGATTCTCAACCAGCGGTCGCTAGATACCTCAGGGAAGTTTAGGAGAGCGGCGTTAGAGAGCCTAAGCAACACGAACATCCTTTTATGTGAGATCTGTTCTTGAAGGGAACTTCTTTCTCCTTACCTGATGCAACAACAGTGCTGGCCCACAGTGTGTTTTCTATGCTGAGACTCTCATGAATGGGAGGATCACTGTCTTCCTGTTCAGGGAGAAAAACAAAAAACAAAACAAAACTGGAAAATTAGTCATGTTCTATTTACTTTCCAGGTATCTACAGCATTAGAAAAGAAACAGGTCTGTCTTCTGTACCCAACTGATAATAAATACACATTTCAAGAGTGAATATAAAAACCTAACATTATAATTTCATTTCTTCTTTCATACGCAGTGCAGTTCTTTCTGTTCATAGTAACTGTAGTGTGTTATTTCTTTGAACCAGACCCGTTGAGGGGATTCCACTGTCTAACGATGGGAACTGGAGTCTGTCCTCAGTCCACAAGGCACCCTCTTAACACGCTATGAACTAGAGCCGCCCTGCCGGGCCGGCAAGGGCTGCCTCCCCAGAGAGCTACAGTGTTGCTTGAAAAGGTCCATTTCCCTCCTTCACCACGCTGGGAGAGACACCATGCCTTGAAGTAGGAAACGTTTGCTTCACTGTTTCCCAGAGAGCCAACCCTGATAGTTTGCAAAAGTCCCTTGATGATTAAAGAGCTACACTCATCAAATCCATCCAGAGGACATGTGATCCTATCTGAAAAGGGGCCCTTTTCAGGGAGCAAGGTCTCTCAAACATCAGTGTCCCAAGATGACACGCCCCCCACCCCATATCCTGGCACTGACTCGGCTACTTCAAATTTTACATCACTTCAAGAGACAGAAACCTGAGTAATTATCAAAGCAAGTTTACTCATGGGATAACAGAGTAGGTTCTACCCACCTCTCATCGACAGGAAATCGAACCTAACTGCTTAAACTCACCACCACCACCACTTCTCTTCTAAGCTAAAGGTTCTCACACAGTTCCCTCCACTGGGACTGGCTACATTAACACTCCCACGTGTCTACCCACAGCTGCACACTCACCCCCTAGGCTCTCAACAGCCCATTCTTACTCTCTGACCTTGAGGTCTACAAAAACTGTCTAGCAGATATTCCCAACATTTAGGAAGCCATAAACAATGCAGACTAGAGAAGACAGAGAGAGATGGAAAAAGAGAAGAACGCAAATAGTCTCTAAGATCTGTAGTGAAGGCTTGATTAATTTGATATATTAAGTGACACGTGAGTTTTTCTTATATGCTAAAAGGTTTTTTACAAGAATGTGAGTTTTTCATAATAATTTTGAAAACACACAGGAAGACTATAGAGCATCATGTGTACATGCTTCTTCCCATGTTTCCATGTACATCTTGGCATGGAGCTCTGCGTACACAGCTGCAACATGATATCCATCTCCTGTGGATGCTGAATGCCACACAGGTGTTCTCAACTTGCACTCCCACAATTGCAGATTAGCTGTCAAATAATTCAGTATCTGCAGATAGTTTGTAAGTGATATGATCACTAGCTAATCTTGTATATGACAAAGAATAACATGTCCAACCATGCTCCAGTATAAATAAACTATAGTCATAAAACCTCTTATTAAGAAATAAAACAGTTATAAGCTGTTAAAATAAGTATTCAGTTCTTCTATTCCCAAAAGTCATGAGCAAATGGAAGAGTGGGGGGAGCTTCAAGGTTTACTTTACCAAGTTTTTGCAATAGCAAATACATGGATCAAAATATACACATAGAAGAAAGAAACATGTAAATGCATATATATACATATAAATATGTATTTATCCTTCCAGGTAATAGGATCTAGGAATGCTGGGCACATCACAGTTACCAACTATTATCTGAAGCCAAGATTGAATTAGCTACATTGTGCTACTTTTCTGGCTCCTATCCTATGGGAACAGGATCTTATCAACAGGTCATCTGCTACAAGCAAGAGAGCCTGCACGGAATGTGACTCACCAACACAGATGCTGCATGAGAAGATCTAAGAACTTGACACATTCTACAGCTTTTGCTTTATGCTTTAGAGTCTCTGTGTGAATGTATTCTAGATTGAATTGTTGTCTCTAAACAAAGGTCCATTACCTTTAATTTCTACAATGAAAATCTTTATATAACCATTTACCTTACCCTGGTAAATGTTCCTTCAAAACTATGAATATCCAGTTGTGGCTTCTGAGCATAAACATAGGCACTGATAGAAAAAAGGTCCTGGAATATAGAAAATAAAAATGAACATCAATCTGGTAACTGAACAAACATGTCACAATAACAGTCAACACATGAAGCTTCCATATCACACACCACCTCCTGATACAGGGAAATGAAGAACAAGCTAGCAACAATCCTCATTTCCACATGCACATGAGCACTTACAAGACTGTGTTTCATTTACTCTATCAGACACCAAATGACTGAATAATGACACAATAATGAGAGTGTCATTCGAAGCGTTTCATGATAATTTAAAAATCATTCTGAAGTTTTCAATAATGTAGGAGAACCTCTGCTATTAGGTCAAGGGCAACATTTGTTCGCATTACTTAAAGGTCATTAAAATACATCCTTAATCATAACATGTGTTTCATTACAAATAAAATTGCCTCTTGTTCAATAAAACTAATTAAATGTAAATGGTATTGTTTACTGCTATATAGATCTTTTGAAATAAATCAGCAAGTCATGATTTATTGAAAATTGCTGGGGCCTCATGGTTGTTAATAAATTTGCTTGATCACAAAAGCCACAAGCATATTTCCCAAATGTCTACAGTGTCTGAAAACTGTTCTGCAGAAAACACATCTGGGATTGCAGTACAGCAGTGCAGCCTCAGTCACAGGACTCCCAAGCCCCATGCTCTGACCACATTAGCAGCTCAGGAAAAAAAAAAAAAAAAAAAAGGCTGTAGCACAGCAGGTTCACCTACACTGCACCACACCAGGAGCTAGGAGGGACATTACTGGCAATGTGATACAAAGTATCTCCAAATCCATCAGTCACAGACACAAGAGTTAAAACAAGTGACACCCATGTCATTGTAAGCTATGAAATGATGACAAACTAAACTGCCTGTCCACAATGAGATGAGCACTTTCTTTTATATGGAACAGAAAAATGTGTTCAGCTTTATCATGGTCCATGCATAGGAAAGTCAGTTCTTTTCTAGGAAATATTCTTGCTAGTGCATAACCAAATAAATTAAAGCGATTTCATGGTTATACAATTGTTTCACTCAAATAATTATTCGTACTTTCTATCAAACCATATTAGGCATAACATTTGAAAATAGGATTATATGAAAAGCAAACCTCTTTAAATACTTCATTATGTGAAAAGTATACTTTTAAAGACTTTTAAATATAAATTACCATATATATTTTCCATTAATAAAAATGAAGCGAACATTCTCCTAATACTAAATATAATAAAGCATGAGTTCCTATGGTGATAAAAAGAGAAGTCAGTCAAAGTTAGACAGAAAATAGTATACTAATGTTTTAAACTACCTTACTAGCATGTGATTTATGTGCATACACTACACGTAATTAGCATATAAAGCCACATGTTTTAGTTTATGTACCCACCTATGCTTCCCATCACATCGAGACATACAGCGCGCCTGGCAGCTCCAAGTATCCGCTGCGCTCCATCCTCCTCCTCCTCCACCTCCTTTCCTCCACTCAATCTTCCTGTACCTCTGCCTCCATCCTCCAACTCAACCTCCCTTCAGCTCTGCTCCCCTTCACCTATCCACTCCTCTACCTCCACATTTCTCTGACTCCATTCTACCTTCATCCACCTCCACCTCACAGGGCCTGGCAGCAATGAAGTGGTACTAAAGAGACACTTGTGTCTCTAGATCAGACTATCAATGTATTAAAACAATAAAACCAAAACAAATGGGACCTTCCGCAGGAATCTCATGCTGGGAGAAGGAAAGAGTGTTGGCCAGAGGGGGTTTCAGTTTAACCCCCTGTAAGACTGACCTCCGAACAGCATGAGACCAACCACACCCAGGCAATGCTGTGTCAACAGTGCTAGGTGGCCCACACCTTCACAGGGACTGCTTCTACGTGTAGGCCCTGAGCTCTCTACGTAAACGTTTATCTCACTTCAGAACCCCAACGATGGACTTGAGGGGTTCCTGGATAACCCTGCCCCTCTCCCCAGTGTGGCGAATAAACCAATTCTCCCCTTTCTGCTTTCCACTTTAACCTGGCTCTTTGAATTGGCTGATTATAAAGGACAGGTGGCAGGAGCTGACTTGGGGCCCAAGTTGTGAGTCCTCAGTTTGATAATCCACCCTCCTCTACTGCCCTCCACCTCCACCCTCATTCTCTTCTACTGCTAATTTACTTTTCCAGAATGCTACAGTTGAATCACCAACAGCATATTCTTGTTTAAGTTTCGAATTTCCTTTTGTATTTTCTTTTCTGCTATTCTTAGCAAAAATATCAAGAAATTAACGATAGGATTCTCTGTTATTTTTTCCTCTTAATTTTTTTTTCATTTTTACATTTCTTTATTGTGTGTGAGCCAGGATACACATGCCATGGCACAAGTGTAGGGGGTTAGAAAAGTCTGGGAGGGACTCGGTTCTCTCTTCATTTTGAGGATCACAGGGGATTGACCCTGGGTCAAAAGATTTGGCAGCAAGCATTCTTGTCGTCTCACTTGTCCAGATGTATTCACTTTAACAAACAATGAAAGAGAGTAAGCCCATGGTTGTAGTACATTTAAGATAATAGCACAACCTTATTTTCCACCATAAAACAAAGTAGAACCGGGAAATACTGGAATGGAGGGCAAGCATGAACGGCAAGGACCGCCCAGTCAGGGTGGGGGTGGGAAGGGAGCTGACTGGCTGAGCGCACTCTGAAGCACACAGGTGGCTGAAGACTTAACTGCGTGGTGGCTTCATCATCTGTGAGGCCCTGGACATTCAAGGACCAGTGTGGAATATTTCAGTACCTGCAGCATTATAACTGCTAGTGATCCTTTTGACTTCACCTATTGACAGACACTTGAAGTGATTAAAATGACAAGTAAGAGCTGTCAGGAACGTAGCATTAGGGCATACCAGGAAACCAAACACCACCCAGGAGGACATGCTAGTGTTGACCCCCACACAATCCAACACATTTATATACAGCAATGGCTACCATGAAGCTAGCGGTGAAAGGACAACTGAAGGTCTTCTTTGCAGCACGCTCTGGGTCAAGGTCTAGGGAACAGGCACATCTGTCTGTGAATGAGGAAGACTGGAAACCATATAACCAATTGAGAACAATTTTAAGTTTGTAGAAAAAAAATTAGTTTGTTCAGGAAACAGTACTGGTGCAGGTGGCTAACATGGTTTGGTTGTATGATTTTGATTTCTCACTCAGAAATTCACCTGAAATTAATGCTAATTAGAACATCTATGATTATGGAGTTTCTCAACAAATGATGCAGGTCCAACCAACACCAAATTATCTTGAGTTACCTTTGACACCCCCCCCCCCCCCCCGCTCCTTTAAATCACT
Source organism: Uromys caudimaculatus (assembly GCA_028551405.1). Lineage (NCBI taxonomy): Eukaryota > Metazoa > Chordata > Mammalia > Rodentia > Muridae > Uromys > Uromys caudimaculatus. The sequence goes on from CM052715.1 coordinate 63,383,534, forward strand.
CACTGCCCACCTAACACTGACCTGTAAACATCTTGTAATCATTGGGTAAATCATCTATAAATGGATTAACGGACCACTAGCTTCCACCAGCTCAAAGACAGATGTCATCTATGCTATAACAGAAAGAGCTTCATGTTTCTGCAACCCAACTACCTACCTGATAGTCCCATCAATGTATTAAACGTGCCTTGATTTATGACAAAAAGAAAAAAAAAGAAAAAGAAAAAAGAAAGAAAAGAGAAGAGAAAGAAAGAAAAAGAAAAAAATTTCATGAGGGTTAGTAAGATGGCTCAGTGGGAAAAGGCGCTTTCTTCCTGATCTCCCTTTGATTCCTGGAACCTACGCGGTAGACAGGACGGAGAACGAGTACCACCAAGTGTCCTCTAACCTCCCACGTGTGCACTGTGGCACACACCTGCCCACACAAACACAGACACACATGAAATAAATGTAAAAGGTTCTTAAAATTCATGAAATTCTTACCACAGTAGAATATAGAATTTACAGAGTTTGTTTTAGCATTTCTTCTAGGCTCCGCCCAACAGTTACCTAGCAACAGCCTGGTTTGCTATAAAAAGACTGGCCTCTAGCTAGCTCTCTCTGACCTCCCTCCCTCCCTTTCTGCTCCCCCCCCCCAGCCTTTCTCCCTCTCTGTCCTCTTCCCCCTCCTCCTCTGTCTCTCCATGTTCTCTCTTTCCTCTCTTTTCTCTCCTCTGTCCCCTCTCTTTCTCCTCTATGCCCTTCTCAAGCCCCCAAATTAACTTTGTTTTATACTAGACTTGTCCTATGGCTGATATGGGGGGGAGGGGTGTGCCCCAGCATGAGCCCGCTAAGGCACTCCCTCTGACCCATAAAATTTATCAGTCTGAATCTTTGCTCCTAGGCCATGGTCACTCAATTTCAGCTCCAAAAAATAACCTATCTCTTATTACCACTGAGGTGAGAGCTGTGTTTTATACAGACACTAGACAGAGTAGAGGTTTAGTATGGAAGATAGAAATTACTTCAAAATAATGTAGGCTATAGAAGTAGGAATAATCTAGGCATGAAACAAAGAACAGTATCCACTTTTAAAACAAACAAACAAACAAAAACCTTTAAGATACTGGTAGGCCATACCACAAACTACCAATACGAACACTATATATGCAAACATAAATATGTATATAAAAGTCAAAACCACATATTCTCATTGGATGTTGTGAGTACTGGGGATTACCTGAGCGCAGGGCATCCACGGTGCTAGGTAAGCACATTAGGCACTCAACACTGGGCTATAGCCCGGCCTCTTTTCACTTTTTATTTTTAGACAGAACTCATATTGCCTAGCCTAGCTGGTCTTGAGTTTACTCTAGCTGGGGTGGGACATGAATTTGCAATTTGCCTCAGTCTCTGTACTGGCTAGTTTTGTGTGTCAACTTGACACAAGCTGGAGTTATCACAGAGAAAGGAGCTTCAGTTGAGAAAAATGCCTCTATGAGATCCAGCGGTAAGGCATTTTCTCAATTAGTGATCAAGGGGGGAGGGCCCCTTGTGAGTGGTACCATCTGTGGGCTGGTAGTCTTGGGTTCTATAAGAAAGCAGGCTGAGCAAGCCAGGAGAAGCAAGCAAGCAAGACAGTAAGCAACATCCCTCCATGGCCTCTGCATCAGCTCCTGCTTCCTGACATGCTTGAGTTCCAGTCCTGACTTCCTTTCGTAATGAACAGCAATTGGAAGTGTAAGCTGAATAAACCCTTTTCACCCCAACTTGCTTCATGGTCATGATGTTTGTGCAGGAATAGAAACCCTGACTAAGACAGTCTCCAAGTGGCTGAGATTACAGATGTGGCTAAACTCTTTAAGATTATCTATGTAAAGCATAACACATACCAGGCATGATAGTGCATGTCTGTAATCCTAGCCCTTGGAGGCCTAGGGTGAGAGTATTTCAAGTTTAAGGCTAGCCTAGGTCACACAATGAAACTCTACCTCAAATACAGAAAATAAAAATTCAGAAACATCTGTAAAATCTTACATTAAAAAATGACCCCAAACACAGTTACTTCAATGTTCTTCTGGGAAAACAGTATACATGGCATATTCTCCTAAACATGCCGAGGATAACCCATGAGGAAGATTCTTCTATTTTATTACTCACAGCTTGTTCAATGGATATATGGCTATTCAAGTCAGGGAAAAATTACCCTGATCTATTTTCTGAAGGAATGGACCCTAAGAAAGAAGGCAGAGGAGAGAGTAGAGAAGAAGCCTCTGACACAGAGAGGCTACCTGGTCTGGGCAAGTACAGGCTTCTTGTAGGTACCCCTTCCAACAAGCCAGACCTCAAGAAACAAAAGCCTGTTTTCAACCTAGATGTAATTAGCAGATGTATCCTGTTTAGTCCACTTACTCCTTGTCAAAAACTAATGAACTTCTCTAAGCTGTGTTGAATTGATGAATATGAGACCTCCTTTCTCAGTGAAAAACTGTAAATGGATTAAATACAGGAAGCAGCCATATTCAGACAGGGACATAATGACCCGAGGGAGGACAGACATACAGCTGTGTGCCCACTCCTTTGTCATGAAGCAGCAATTCAATGGACAGGGGAAGATGCCAAGCAGGAGAGGCAGGGCTCTGATACAGAGACTGAGCTCAGGAAAACTGTGATAAGGAGCCTGCAGTTCCTGGGGAGGAAGGGGAAAGACGAAGAACTGTACAAGTCTGCAGAGGACTCCACTGGAGTGTGTTGCCCACAGTGACACTAAGCACTCATGGTAGAAACCAGCTGACCAGGCACTTGTTAACCCCCAAACTGGCCATCTTTAGAAGCTGCAGAGTTCAGAAGAGGTCAGGTTTTAAGAGAGGTACCTTCAAGCAAAGGAGTTTAGTAGATCCCAGAAGGAGCTTGTCTTAGCTTGGGGTTAAACCACAAAGGAGCCCACCCTAAACATTTAAGCATAAGCCCTAACAAGACTATGTTGACCTACACGTTTTTGAACCAAGAATGTAGATAAGAGGCACTGAAGGAAAAACTTTCTCAACACTGATTATAACTTTTATAATATCCAGCATTACAAATAAATAAATGAATAAATAAATAAATAAATCCCACTAGACATGTGAAGCAGTAAAGTGTGACCTGTGACAAGGACTAAATTTTTCAAATAGAGACATACCCCAAAATGACAAAGATAATGAAATTACTAGCTTCAGAATTATTGTGCACTAATGACAGATCCAATCAGCTCTATATCTAGTAAAGAAACTCAATTCAATTCCTAATTAAATACTTTCCAGAAAGCTAAACTCTAGGACCAGATAGTTTCAAAGGCGAATCTATTCAAACATATAAAAAGCAGTAGCATTTATCTGATGCCAACTATTTTAAAAATACAAGAGGCAAAAAGACTCCATAAAATACTTTATGGGCAGCATATCCCTTATTATCAAATAAAAGACATTAAATAAAACCAGTACAAATCAATATTCTTTGATATATGTGTGCATACACACATAGTCTCCCCCCACTCCCAGACAAATACACACAAGTCAAATGCTACAATATATGAAAAAGATATCCAACAGGAGAAAATGGGATTTATCCCATTTAATGGGTGGCATGACAACAAAGTATAAAGACAGGCAACATTATACATTGATATGTTAATAAAAGAGGAAAAAACACAGGATACAGAAGAGCCTCAAAAACAAACAAACAAACAAACAAACAAACCATTTGTTACTATTAGGCCTCAGGCTGACCAACTGTTTAGAAAGGAGCAAAAACTGAACTACAGGAGGATTTATGGACAGAAGATAAAAGCAGCATTCCTCAGGAACTTGTGAAACAGGTTCCCAGCTGCAAAAAGAAGTCATTTCCCTTACCTTGGCAGAAGGGACACAGGAATACCTGTTGTTACCTATCAAAGCTCATGCTGGCCTCCAGACTCCCTCAGTATCATAAGGAACTGTTCTACCTCTCAGAGGCCAGGCTAGCGTCCTTCTCAGCTTCTCCCTTAGCTTACACTCACTCCAGCTCCTGGGCCTCTCTTCTGCAGCTACTCATCCTTAGAATCTGGCAACTCTAACTAGTCTCTCTCATTCTCTCCTGCTGTGCTCGATTCTCTATCTCTTGCTATCTGGCCATCCCCACTGTTCCCCCTCTCTCCTGCTTCCCTGACCCTGGGCTCATCTAGTCTGTTACTTTCTCTCTCTGCTCCTGACTCTGCTAGATGCCTCTGGTGCTACCCATATATAGAGTGGTCTTGTCAGCAGTTTTTCAAGTCTCTGAGCAAAATAAGACTAGGAAAAACTTTCTCACCATGATCAACAACATCCATGAATAACTGAATACTATAGCAGGATATTTGGTCATACTGTGAATCCTGAGATTGTGTTATTTACTGAAAAGTTGTGGTGTGGACCAGCCTTAGAGCACACCTTTGATCCCTTTGGCTGGGATGCAAACACACCCTCGGTATACACCTTTAATCCCAAACAATGAAGGTAAAGTTAGTTTGGAGAAGAAAGCCTCCATGTCTGAAAGAGGTATCTAATTGAGTGGCAAAGTGATGGATCGGAGAAAGATCTGACAGAATAGGGTATGCCCAGCTTTCATGAGAACACAGAGAAAAGGGAAGCTACTTGAGGGAGCAATGAAGAAAGACAGAGGAGGCAGTTTTACCAAGAGTTTTACAGAGACAGGATGAAGACAGAACAAGTCAGAGAATGTGAAGGAGCCAGAAAACTAGAACATATTGCCCAAGTTAGTATGAAGCCAAGCAGACCAATTCTGGAGAGTCTGAGAGAGAAAAGCCAGATTGAATCAGTCATCTTAGAGAGGACTTTGAACCAGAACAGCTGTTATTAAATCAGCCAGCCAGAGATCAGAAAGAACTAGGAAGGGGTGAGCTTATTCAGCAGTCAGTCTCAGAGGCTGAAAACATTCTAGGCCTAGATAGGATTGTACAGAGGCTGGAAGCTTCCAGGACCAGGCCTAGGTTAGCAGATTGAGGCAGTGAGCCTGGGAGATGACAATTACATCAGGAGAATAAAAGATACATTTACACCAGAGAGAAAGTAAAATGCATTTCCGGTCCTTAACTGCAGGGTGAGAATGAAGTGTCACATTACATGTTTGGTTCTCAGTAAGGTAGGGAGAGGACACACATTTGGAGGTTAGAAGTCAAGATTTAATGTTGTTCCTTAGTAGCTGTCCCCTGATTTTGGATAGAGTGTCTCTAAGTTGAGTCCTGCCTCTGTCTTTCTGGCACATAAGTGCAGGCCTGGCCTTTTTTTTTTTTTTTTTTTTTACATGGGTGCCAAGGATCAAAAACAGATTTAAACACCACTGGCTATTGGTTACTCTCTACATCCTGATAGTAAGGCCCACCTACTGAACACACCACTTATTTATGTCATCAAACATGGAGGAACTGAGCTAATGTCCAACTAGAAACTTCACTCCTACTGGCATTCATGGGGCTGCAAGATACTCTGCATGCTAATGCAGATGAAAATTAATCACCAGAGTTACCCATCTACAAACTCTGTGAGCTAAACTGAGAGGAGTGAGTTAGCCAGAGCCAGGCTGACTCCATGACAGGTTGCAAAGGGCAGTTTGGGAGACTAGGCCTAAGTTTCTGTTTCCCAGAAATGAGAACCCAGATCCAGGAACCTGTGGTCAACTAACCATAGCCACAGGCAGCCAATCTGAGGACACCTTGTCATCTGACCTGAAGTAAGAATAGTTAGCTAGAATGAATAAGTTACCCCCCAGGGAGGCCTCCAGCACCTAACCAATTGTAGAATCTGTCAGAATCCTAGAGATAGAGCTAACCAATCTAGGTAAAGGGGCACATAAGACTCCCTGGAATTCCCCTGACAATAAAAGAGGGGCCTGAGAGCCACTAGGGGTCTCCATTCCCAAATGGGGAGACCCCTACATGCAGGAAATTCAGCTGAATAAACACTCTTTGCTTTTGCATACTATTTGAGTCTGGGGTATCATTCTTTGGTGATTCTTAAACCCTAACAAAACAGCAACCTGATAGCAAGACCCACTGGTACAATAGTGGCCTAAGTGTTATGGGAGTAACCACTATTTTCTATTGGATTTAGGGCCTACTGCATAAGATAAACCCATACCTGACACTGTGAAAGTGGTTAAAAAACTGAGACTGGACAGGCCATGGGGAAAAGCTGCTGTTATTACTATGTTAAAGCAACACAACAATAAAGACTCCTAATGACATATTGATATACCCACAGATCAGTGGCTCGCTGAGTTCATACCAGGAAAGTTTCTTCTTGCAGAACACAGAGACCTACAACTGGACAATGTGTAGAGAACACCAAACTTTGGAGCACTCAATCTTAAGTGAGATGTTTTCATCCCAATAGTAGAAAGGGAAAAGTCAGTTTTCTTCAATGCAATGTCACTGGGCAGGCCTCATAATGCCCAGAAGCAGTTGGCAAACAAAATATACAGCATGGTTTGTTTTTGTTGTTGTTGTTTTGCTTTTTTCCCCTTTAGGGGATTGTTTGTTATCTGTAGGCTTTTAGTTTTGGTAGTTGATTTTTTTTTCTTATTAGTTTTTTGTTTAATTTTCATTTTGGGGTTTGTTTTTGTTTTGAGATAGAAAGAGAGAGGAGAAACACGCAGTTGGGAGGGTAGAGAGACTGGGAGTTAAGAAAAGGGAAAAATCAAAATATATTGTATGGAAAAACTTAATCAACATAAACTTTTGGGAATAGGGGATGTCTACATGCTATATAAAAATAAAATAGAGGTAATATTTCTATCTACCTAAGAAAGGATGCACATTTTATTTGTCTGCTCTATCAGTTTAAAGGATACTGTACACACAAGCATCACATACTTTTCAATGACACACATCAACAAGAAATGGCAAAGGTGAGGAAGATCAAATGAAAATACATATTTCTAGTACACAAAGGATGGAAGTCTAGTCATTACATAATCAAGATTAAAACAATGAAGTATCCATATTCTCTACCCAGTCGATAGATCCTCTAAAAGAAAATTTCCAATGATTATACGTGACTGATTACATATGATTGGCCAGAACTCTCTGATGGCTTAAGGTGATGACTATAAAATTGTTAAGGTTGTATTACCCTATAATGCTAGCTAAGACTTTGTTTAAAGGAGGAAGATGTGACTTACATGCCTTCTCTCAATGTTTACATTTTACAACTAAGTTAGAAATGCAAGATTTCCCTTTCCCCACTACAAATCAGCAGAAGCTGGCTGGGGAACTGCACAGGGTGACTCCAACTCAAGACCAGAAACTACATGCATCTCACATGGGCAGGGCTCATTTTTCTGGCACCAGAGGTAAAAATGTGTTTTCCAGTTTTAACATGCTGGGGTAAAAATCACGGAGGAGGAGGACATGCCAGTGATTACAGGACAATATATCATATAGGAGGGAATAAGAAAACACTTGGCTAGGGTCCAACTGGTTGTGGCAAAGATATAAAAGAAATATATAAGGAATGAATCCTAATTTAGACATTACCTTAAATATAGGCAATACTAAAATACCCCAAAAAGCAAAATTTGCCCAAGTCTCAGCCATTTAACTTCCATAGTTCAAGACACAGAGAAGAAAGCACCTACCACCAGAGATATGATATACTGTAAAGATTCTAAGTATGTAGTAAGTAGCTACTCTTCCCCCAGAAGCCTTTCTTCTCATGACAATTTCAATCCTTCTCCTGTTCACAGGACAGCAAATTTTGTAAGACAGAGCTGCTTGTGTTCAGATTGGTGTTATATATAAATAAAAACAAAAATATAAATACCACATAAACAACAACTATTATAACTACAGGGTTGGTTTTTTTTTTTTTCAGTAAGAAGAGAGGAGGGAAAAGAAAGAAGGGAGGAAAATCAGGTGTACTAGCAGAAGAGATTCTTGACATCTGTAAAAGCTGCTTTAGAAATCATGGAATCCACAAACATCTATGACTCTGCTGTCTCTAATCTCTCCCTGCAGCTTTCCTGTGTAGTGATAGGGGACCCACTCAGCAACTGTTAAAAATGTGGTCTGAAACTCTCTCTCCCCTTCCCTCAGCGTAAGAAACATAGCAGCACTCACTTCCTCCAAATGGAAGTCTCCTGTCCTCAGAAGGAAAAACTGCAGGCAAAAGACTTAGCTCAAGGACTAGGCTCAGTCAAGGTCTGTTTTATTCTCCCAGAATACTTTAACCTGCTACCAAGTGGGCAACAAGTCCCAGCAACAGACTCTACCTGTCTGTCCCAGCTTTACGGATTACTTAACTGAGAAATTTTAAGACAGATAAAATATAGACAGCCTAAGTGTCAGATCAGCAGGAAAAAATAGGCTGCGCACTAGAAAACCACATCATTTTTAATGACCTTGAGGAGTAAGAAAATGACAAATCGCAGGCTTAATATGTTCAAATTAGTCAGCTAATATCAACAGAAACTTCCTAACCACCCCATTACTACTGCTAAAACCAAGGAGTATAGTGTCCAGTGGTGCTCACCCCTATGGCTGGCAGCCGTTGTGTGCAGCTCACCGCCACCTTCAGCTTCCAGTCGGTCTCACCATCTAGCTGGTCCGTGCGGATAAAACATGAACCTTGAAGATAGAGGAGAAAATGTCACCATCTGTCACTGTAGTGAAGGAAGTTTCTCCTGAGTTATAAGTATTTTCAAAGCAGATTTAGGCAAATTAGGACCTGGAAAATGATTCATCTAAACAGTGCCAAGAACAAACAGCTTTAAAAAGCCTTCGTTTTAGATAACATCATTTGGCTCAGAATAAATCCATAAAACAATAGCCACTAACCTATTTTTTAATCACTTATGTTCTGTTTGGTGCCACTGGTTTTGTTGTAGTTATAATGGTGGTGACAGAATCTCTTGTGTGTTTTGCATAATGCTATAACTCAAAACCAGGGACTTGAGCACACTATACAAGTGTCTTAACCACTGAGCTACAACCCCAGCCCATGCCTATTAAGGTTTAATATCAACTACTGAAAGCTATCTAGATCATTTCTACTTTTAATCTATGTTTTGATGATGACAAGATAATAAGATACATACAAAAATATCTCAGAGTCTGACATTACCTTGCTAATAAAATGTTAATTGACCACCATAAAATGTTCAGTAATATAAGCACAGCTAAAATGCTAATACCCAGGTAAGTGCTATTGCATAATAACAAACCCATCAAATTTCAGAAGGGGAAAAATCTGAATCATAGCAATCTAATTACCCCAGACCATACTCATCATCCCTCTTCTGAGAACTGATCCTAGAGATAACAGCAAACACAAATACACTAAATGACACACACACAGACCTACTCATTGCAGCAGTTTATAGTAACGAAACATTGGTACGGGAACTAGAGAAATTGCTAAATAAAACAGCAGAGGCAGCGATTTTAAAAGGGCAGAGGAGCAAAGACCTCAACATTATGAAAAGATCCCTGGGAGATATTGTCAAATGGAGAAAATGAGGTGCAAACCCACTGAGGGAGGAGGAGCGGGAGATGAAGAGGGAGCAAGAAACTGGTGTCGGAGGCATGGTGCTACACACCTGCAATGTCAGCAGTTGGGAGGCAGAGGGAAGAGGATCTGGAATTCAAGGACTTCCTCCACTACATAGTGTGAGGAGACTCTGGGCTACAGGAGGCCCTGTGGGGGGACGGTGGATTAAAAGGTGACATTTAAGACTAGGAGAGGGCAATGCATTTGTAACCAGCATTTTAAAGTACGGTATTCTTTCAGCACAACTGCTTGCTGGAAAGGGGAGTTGATAAACACTGACATGAAAGGGCAGAGGGGAGAAGAAAAAAGGAAGTGTACATGTATGCTCACATATCTGTGAGGTTAAAGAACTATAAATATGCATATTTGCAAACTTTTATACCTGTTTCTATGTGCATGTGTCTCTTATATGTATGCAATGCAGTCCTGTGCATCCACAGATATCTATGTGTTCCTATATGTGTTTCTGTACTCTGTGTACAAGCATACCTATACATGTCTATCTATGCATATGCACTGTTGCACAGATGCATAAAATGCATCTATACAGGGAAGAAGGGAACAGAGGAAGGAACTAGAACCTTCCAGCTCAGACCTACAATGTTCATTTGGAAATCATGCACTCTTTCCATAATTTAAATACAAACCACAACAAGCATGAAATAAAGCAATTCTTAAACAATGAAAGGAAGGAAGTACATAAAACATGAAAACCGTAACAAATTCAAAGATGGAGATGGAGCCTATGGCACTGCACTTGTCAAGTATGTATAAAGGCCTTTCACGCAATCTCCAACACCACAGAAAGCAAAGTAAAGTGAAAACAAATAATCATCAAAGTTATAGTTTAATCACAGAGAATTCTTTCAAGTTACTTTTAGACTTTAATTATAAAATAGTTACAAAACCCACAAACCTTATTATACTCTATGAACAAATTATAAAATGGCAAACACCTGTAAACAACTCCCAAGTCCCATGAAACGCTAGATCTGCTTCATCCACAGCACCCTTCCCCCTATTCTTAAGGAAGACTACTGACCCCCCACCTCCCAGATGCCTGCTCAGCATGTTCTCAAGTCATTACTAACGTTCAGGCTCCTTCTACCCCTCTCTTCTAAACTATCTGCCAGAAAGCCTGGGTCTCGTCTCTGCTCATCTCATTCAGCAGATCCTGACCCCACCTTATACTGCAAACTCCACAGCTTTTGTCCAGAGGCACCCAAACAGCTTCTGCTCTGCCCTGAGGCTGCAGACACTCACTCAGTCAAGCAAAGAGCTGCAGCAACAGAGGATACAGACAGTGAGGTCTACCTTTCCTGCTCACTTGCAGCTGCAATAAAACCCAAGTAGAGACTTGTGACCTTAGGATTCACCTGACCCTGAAGTAGGACCCTAAGAAAGGATGGCTTGTGCTTTAGTTACAGTGTTCCAAGACAAGCAGCTTGAGTATGAGGGAGAGGGGATGAGCTACTGCACTGGCAGGTTTCAGTAGAATGTCATCACTGTTACTATAAAACCTCAAAGTATTCCTTCTACACTTGACTTTGGCCCTGCTGAAGGGCTGTTTGTTTCTGGGAAAATACTTTGGAGTGTGTCCCAATCCCTTCTTGTGGTTCCTAAGAACCTAGCACAAGCAAACAGTTTCTCACCACAGGATGAGCCTGATCCAGGAACTTCCTTAGGAGTTTCTGGCTGGGCTGCTGCCACCTTTAAAAAGCTGGCTTTCAGGCTCTCTAGTATTTCCCACAATGCCCTTATTAGATATGAACTTTGCCTGGCTCTTCTCTAAGTCTTCAGGTAAAGAGCACATCATCACTTTTTCTTTAATCCCTTTAATTATCTTAGCATGGGCATTATCACTGTCAAACAACTTTGGAAATCTGAGATCAGAATCAACTCTGAAGCATGGTTCTAGATCAAGAACTGTAAGAAGACTTTCCAGCAGCGTGCTTTATCAGTTGATGTTATATTAAGGGACCTTAACCAGATTATATGCACTATGAAAGATTTTATGTATAACTGAGTAAACAACTGTTGTCCACTGTCAAAAGGATAATGTAAAGGAAAACATTACTTTACTTCCACGTACTAATTAGAAAAACTAAAGATAAAAGGTAAGTAAAAGAAAAAATGTGTATCAGGTAACTCTAAAGTCAAATGTTTACTCAAGGTTGATTTTTCCATCTTAAATGTGAGTATATATTCTGATGAAAAAGTAAACAAAACTCAATGTACTAGATTCTAGTTTCTGCAAATAAGAACAGGTGAGATGCTCTGAAATGTCTTCCATCTCTAACATGAAAGTGAAACCAACACACTGAACATTATAGGAACAATTTACACTAAGTCCTCTGAAGGTAAAAGGTGTGTGTGGTGTTAGATAGGTACAGACTAAGATGGTGAAACTTAATCGGTGTGGTGTGCTAGAGGAAAGGGTTACAGCAAACGCTGAAGTGCGGCCAAGGGGGACTGTCTTACCAAGACCAAGGCAGCAATTTTTTTTTTTTTGAAACAGAAAGCACTAGCTATAACTGACACTAGTTAAACCTCAGTAAAAATGAATTATTAAACTGGTCTGCTTATATCCTATTACAGACTTCTTATGAATACTTGATTTTATTTTGTATAATTGACAAGAGTTGACAGGAAAGGACAGATTTAATGACCTCAAATTAAGATCAGCTAGTGTATGTGACACATTGAGAGCCACATCAAGGCATGATAAAATGAGGGGACTCTGAGGAAGCTGAGGCTGTCACAGCATAACAAGTCACCCTGTAGCACCAGCAGGCAACCTGCAACAGCTCACATATCCAATACCTCTGAAAGAGATGAGCTACAGTGTATGTCCCAGAAAAGAAAAATAGACATTGACTGCGAATTTATAATATCAGATCTTTGGTCATTAAACTTGATTTTTAAATCATTTATATGACTTAATGACTGCATGAAAATTTTAAGCTGATGGCGAGATAAATCTTTCTATGGAGATGATGTGGATGAGAGAGTCACCTGCTCTCGTCCCACTAAAAGGGACAGTGAGGGACTGTACTGTGTTCCAAACACTTAAACTACAATGTTATCACTTAGATACAAGTGGAAAGGATATTGGCATTTATAAGAGATTGATGAAAATTGGTTCTAAAGCATTCATTTCTGCTAATACCTAAAAGCTGTGTGCACGCAGGAGATATTTGATCTGAATTAAGAAACTGATGGAGCAATTGATTAATTGGAATGTAAGTCATCAGTCACCAGATCCATCAACAGTTCCATTTACATTCTAAATAATCCAGTCCTGGCTCAATAGGATACGCTTATTAATACTTAGTCAATATAATGCCATGGGTTGACTTACCATGCTGTATTGACAAGCACCCAGATGCTACTGTTCAGGTCTAAACCACAGGGTCATACTTAGGACTCCTACACTGACAAAAGTTTATAATTTTATGATAAAAAAAAATATGCCACAAAGATTTCTTAACTAAATTTGAAACACACCAAACTGTTAGTAAATAAAACAAAAAACAGAATGTTTATTTTCTGAAAATAACTAGACAATAGTGAACCATGAATAAATTACTTAAGATCACACAAAAAAGTTTTGCTGACCTTCATGTAAAATGTCCTTCTGCACCCCATGGAGACAAGCCACAAGATAGTACAAGATACAAGTGCATGAGTAAGATCTAATCCAGAAGAAAAAGAGATGAGCAAGAATGCTGTAATTGGATAAAACCTGGGATTATACAGAAACCCAGTGACAATCGCAAAATGAAGACCAGCAATCAAGAGTTGGGATATTGGAAACCAAAGAGAAGGAGTAATTGTGGTTGCTAACGAAGACAACCTTAAATTGGAAGCTGATCGTCTAGAGGTGCAGCCACATGTTTAGAACAGGAGAAGCTGAAAGCACATGTTACTGCTGCTCTATTTAAATTCTGACTGGTATTTCAGTGAAGTTTTACAGTTAAGAGAGCAATAAATCACCCAGGAGTGTCTGAAACAGAATCCACAATGAAGGAATTATGACACAAATTTCATCAAATTTAGAAGTTATTTAGTCCATTTTGTAAAAGAAAGGCACAGTAGAAAGCAATCTGACTTCTTCCTTTGACTTTCACACATAGAAGACTGTAGTAAGACCATAATAGGTTAAGTCAGATGTCAGACTACACAGAGGTCCTAAAGTCAAATCCACCAGTACTCATGCTATACATACAAATAGAGAGAGAAAATTATTTATATAAATAATACAACTTTAATAACCATGTACACTGTGGATATTTTTCTAAGGCAAAGAAATTAAGATTCTCAAGTGGATTCATGAGCATCAAAAGACTGAGTACCACTTGTCCACAGACAGCAACCTTCACATCACCATGGGACACAGGGCAAGACTGGAAAGGTAGTCATCGATGAGGCTGCTCCCTACCTGCATTAACACAGAATATCTCATCTGCTAATATTCCGGTGTGCCACTCATCCTCTGTTTCCTCCCAAGGCCATGCAATGCTGCAGTGAAAGATGAGGAGGAAACTGGCAAATTTCCAAAACAATTAGGAACTGCATACTTTTAAAAATGGTGTTCTCAGTCTCCAGCCCTTAGATTCCTCCTCCTCAAACAAACAAACAAACAAAAATCAAAAGACCCAGCATTTATAACCATCTCCAAACTTTAAGTACTGCATGATGTGCACAATTTACCCCCTAATAAAATCTATATAATATTTTTCTTTTAAAGTTAATTGCCCAGACCAATTTTTATATTTGGATTATTACTTTTGTCTGTCTTGCTTGTCTGTTATGACAGCATCTTACTCTATATAGCAGTAGCCTGGAGCTCAGTACACAGCCTGAGTTGGTGCCCAACTCATTGCAGTATTGTTGCTTCAGCCTAAGTGATGAGATTAACAGTGTGAGCCAGCAGACCCAGCTAGAATGCTATTATCTGACATATATTTTACCACAATCATTTATAGTGTGTAAAAGCACCTCTCAAAAGTAAATATTTTGTTTACTATCTTAAATACTTTTCTACTGCCATGATAAACCACCATAACCAAAGCAACTTATAAAACAGTGTTAATTAGAAGCTTGCTTACAGTTTTAGAGGGTGAGTTTGTGACCATCATGGCAGGAAATGTGCCAGCAGTCAGGGAAGTATGGTGCTAGAGAAGTAACTGAGAACTTATATGTTGACATATTAGCCAGGAGGCGGGGGAAGGGAGGGGCTAACTGGAGTGGCATAGGATTTTGTCTGTTTATTTGTTTTGTTTTTTTTAAAACAGGGTTTCTTTGCGTAGCCATGACCATCCTGTAACTAGTTCTGTAGATGATGCTGCCCTCAACCTTTCTTGCCTGCCTCTTCCTCCACAGTACTGGGATTAAGGGTGTGGGCCACCAGGGAGAGGTGGCCTGGGCCTTTTAAAGTCCAAAAGCCCACCCTCAGTGACATACTTCCTTCAACAAGGCAATGCCTCCTAATCCTTCCCAAACAGTTCCATCAACTTCAGAACAAGCATTCACACGCACACGAGCCTATGGGAAGGGGAGATTTCATTCAAACTATCACACTTACCTATTATACTGAATATGCTACTAGCCATAGATCATAACGGGTAAAGTCAATAGTGTTAGGGTCCAAGAATCGCTGAAGGAAGACCCCAGACTCAAATAGTATGCAAAGGCAAAGGTAAATTTGCAGAAAATACGAGCATGCAGGGTTCAACTATTCACCAAAATGGTGACGACTTGAGGGGCTCATAGGGCCCCTCATTTCATGGAGGGCCAGGGGACTTTTCCAAAAGGGTTAGGTAAAGTCTAATATGATTGGCAGGGGGCAAAGCAATGACATTAGTACAATTTTTATTGGTTGCTATGTTAGTTTTTCTATATTTGATAAGGCCTTGAAGATTTTGAAAAACAGCTCAGTTCTGGCCTTGTGATTTCCTCCAATAGGTGTCCCAGGAACTGACTCAGCTCTAGATATATCCTCCCTAAGCCAGGGCAGTCACTGACTAAAGGTCCATTGTCAGTGGCTCCTTCTGAGGAGCCTAGTATGCTTCCCAGGGAATTGAAATTTTATCCCCAAGGTTTTTGGACCTCTCAATTAGGAATGATGGAACAAATAAACCTTTGAAAGCCTGTTTCTCTATACTGACAGTAAAAATACTGAACCTGTAGAGACCATATCCGGTGGATAGGCATGGCCTCCAGTTGTGGGATGGGGCCACCCACCCACCTCAAAAATACTAATCCAGAATTCCTCCTGTCAAAAGGAAATACAGGGACAAAGTGTGGAGCAGAGACTGAAGGAAAGGTCCAGAGACTATCCCACCTAGGGATCCATTCCATCTGATGACACCAAACCCAGACACTATTGCTGATGCCAAGAAGTGCTAACTGACAGGAGCCCGGTATAGCTGTCTCCTGAGAGGATCTGCCAGAGCCAGACCAATACAGATGCAGATGTACACAGTCAAACATTGGACTGAGCGTGAGGACCCCAATGAGGAAGTTAGGGCAAGAACTGTAGGAGCTGAAGGGGTTTGCAACCTCATAGGAAGAACAACCAACCAGACCCCCCAAAGCTCCCAGGGACTAAACCACCAACCAAAGAGTACACAGGGGGTACACATGGCTCCATCTGTATATGTAGCAGAGGATGGCCTTATTTGGCATCACTGGGAGGGGAGCCCCTTGGTCCTGTAGAAGCTTGATGACCCAGGATAGTGGAATGTGAGGCCACTGAGGCAGGGGTGGGTGGGCAGGTGGAGGAGCACCCTCATAGAGGCAGGGGAGGGAGGAGTGGATAGGGGGCTTATAGAGGGGAAACTGGGAAGGGGGATAACATTTGAAATGTAAATAAATAAAATAACCAATAAAAAATGGAAAAAATGAAAAAAACTCAGAAAAAATAAGCCACATGAAATAATAATGGACAGGAAAACGTTTCTTAAGAAAACTACAGATCACTGAGATAAATATTCTTACACACACACATACAGATCTCTATGTATATGTGCACATACATAATTCAAAGGAATATCTTTTATTGTTGATTTTATTCTCAATGATTAGTCTGTATGCCATTTGTGTTGATGAGCAATTTGAAATATTTCCTCACAAATAATATCCTTAAAGTAAAAACCAACATTAAATTTCACTAACACTTCCATTTAGATTTTTAGAAATCATGTTGGTTCAATACAGTAAACACATTGTGTCTTAGTGTGGTCCTGGGGCTACCAACTTAAACTTGCCTATTGCCCCTTTCCCTGATATCTGAAATTTCAGTAGGTTACAAGTTGTCTCACACATTAGAAGATTGAAACCACTGTCATACAGGTAAAGTCTGGAGATTTAATCATTTCTCTCAGTCAAGGAAGTAGCAAATGGCTTTCCAATATCTTTCGTCCTGGGAAGCTGCTCGTTTCTTTTTCTTTGTTGTTTTGTTTTTTAAATTTATTTATTTTCATTTTATGTGTTTTGGCTGTAAGCACGTGTATGTGAAAAGGTGTCAGATCTTGGAGTTACAGTCATGAGCTGCTGTATGGGTGCTGGGATTTGAACCCAGGGTCCTCTGGAAGAGCAATCAGTGACCACAACTCCTGAGCCAACTCTCCAGACCCTATTGTAATCTCTCCAGGACTCAGTCTCCTTCCTTTTCACCAACACTGTCATAGTTACTGTCATGTATTGAGCAGTTACCGTATGCCACATACTGTGCTAATTGCCTTTCAAACCTGGTCTCCTTCAACCCTAACAGTGGGTTTTAGGAGTGTTAGGAACAGGAGTCCCAGTTCATACAGCTGCCACAGGACTGAGCTGGAAAGCAAACGTATGGCTCTTTCATGGCTGTGGTGACCTGAAAGCAGAGGACTAGCCAGGTGGAGAGGGGACATCTGTTATGCACTGTCAGTCATCCAGATCCTTCACATTCGTGGCTGTATTTGCTTCATGCAAGAAGCCGCGTTTCTACCTTCATATTGCAGCAGTTTAAAGAAGGGCCTCAGGAACTTGATCATCTGATGCTGGAAAAGCTCTTATTAGGGTAGGCGCCAAGCTTTAGCTAGGGTAACTTTGAAGGAGATTATTTTTCTTCTCCACTGAACCTAAGTTTTTGGCAGAGCTAGTTTTATGACTTATGGCAAATTAATAAACTGCACAGTGACACTGTTCATTAATTTGTAGAGGCAAAGGGAAGGGGGATTGATGGAGGGGAGACCATGAAGGAGGTAACACTTGAAATGTAAACAAATAAAATGATTAATAAAGAAAGAAATGTAAGATAAAAAAATAAGTGACAAACATAAATATTATCTTTTTAATAATTATACTATACAGAAATGGATTAAAGACTCTAAAAAAATGCAGAGATTAATGAAATTCTATTTCATTTTATTCTTTATCAGACATGGCATTTCTACCAGGCCCAAAGAATAACCAGTGGACAATGACTATTAAAGATGTGTCCTCACATCATCCCCTCACCCCTACAAAAATACAGAGCACATAGTAGATGCATCTGCAACAGAGCCTTGTTAAAAATTCATGCAGGAGGCCACAAAGACAGCCTTCTTGTTATCCCCTAGGCACTTGAATACTCCCCAGTTGATCGTGCTCTGTGGGAAGTGTTGCCTTACTGGTAGACACTGGTCACTAGGAGTAGGCGTTGAGGTTTCAAAGACTCTTCTCATTCAACCCCTTCTCTCCCTTTGCTTCCCACTTTTGTTCAAGATACAAGCCCTCGGCTTCTGCCACAGCACCATGCCCTCTGTTGGTTGCCATGCCTCCACCATGATACATTAATTGCCCTTGAAAATTATAAACCCAAATACACTCTTCCTGCTAAGAGTTGCCTTGGCCATGGTGCTTTATCACAGCAATAGAAAAGGGACTAAGCTATCCCCTCAAGACAAACGGGAGAGAACTAAGTACACAGGCTCCCAGATGAGGGCTGCAGTGGAAGTGGGGTACAAGGGAGGGTAGGAGTAGGACGGGGGCACAAGAAATGCCTAGAGCAAGAAAGAAATAGAGCTAGAGAAAAGAATGCAAAGGAATCAACTTGAGTGGCTGTGAGGGAGGCCCTCTCGGTGGACAGGTTCCAAGGTCAAGGAGAGACTGGGTCTCAACAAAAGGGATGGAGACATATAGAGCTGCCTGACAGAGGGCTGCCATGTCCTCATTGATGGGGACTGAGGCTCTGACTGGGAGTGAGTGGACAGGAGGTGAAGACAGGAGCCATAGGAAAGCATCTGACAGAGCTGCTTCTGACGGGCAGATTAGGTCACAGAACAGCAGCTATGCATCTCCTCTGCACAGCTCTCCAATGGGCAAAGTGAATGCAGAAGAACCCAGGGTCAAGCAAGTATGACAGCAGGACAAGGAGCATGTCATTACACAGGGGATAGACTTGCTATGGATCTTGCAAAAATTGTTACAAACGATACCACTTCACCTTCAACTGCACAGCATAATTAGACAGAAGGCCAATGCTGAGCATAATGCATGCTCTAAGATACTCGCATGCTAAAGTGTAGCCTAGATTTGGGTGAGTCAGAATGAGACCATGGCAGAATCACCTAGAAATCATGACAAAAGCAAATCTGGGAAATTTAAAAATGTGGAAATGAAGCAACATACTAATCACAAAACAACAGATCAATGGTAAAATGACAAAGGATTAGAGAATACATTAAGAGGTATGAAAATAAAACTCAGCACTGTAAACCTTATGAGGACAACCCACAAGAGCGCAGGGGAAAATTTATGACTGTAAACACCCACATTACAACAGATCCAAAATCAACAATCTAACTTTCTTCCTTAGGAAGCTACAGGCACAGGATCAACCTTAACCAAAAACAGCGAAAAGGAAAAAAATGACAGATGCCAATAAATGAAATAAAGAATAGGCAAACAACTGAGAAAACCATTAAAACCCAAAGTTAGTTCTTTCAACAGATCAATGACATTGACAACCTTTTAGCCAGAGTAACAAAGGAAAAAGAACAAAAGCCCGGGCATTGCTACTGTTGTTACAGAAATTATTTGAAAAGATCACGAGGGAATAACTATAGCATGCCCACAAATTAGAAAACCTAAAGTTGTAAAAAAAAAAAAAAACCACAAACTATAAAAATTGATTCAAGAAGACAATAAGAGTAAGTCTTTAACAAGAAATTAGAAATTACAAAACAAAACAAAGACTTCCAAAGGCCAGACTCAAATCACTTCACAGATTAATTGTACCAAACATTTAAAGAATAAAAACTCTTCAAAGATTCTTCCAAAAACAAGGATGGGACCAAATAATCCCTAATGGATGCTAAGGCTAGTATTACTCTGATATCAAAATAAAGGTCTCACAGAAAAACACAAAAGCATTACATAGTTCCAGGTGTACCTTTATGATTAGAGAGGTAAAAGTCCCGTGAAAACCGGGAAATGAAGCCTAGTAGGATAAAGACCATATGCTGAAGCCAGAGGGCTCCACCCTCACACGTGCCTACAGCTAAGCAACTCAGGAGATGAGGCCTCCTGGACTCCCACACCGCACAGCACTGCTGCTGCAAAGGTGCAAGTCAGGAACAAAGCCCACTGCTGGACTGCTACACAGGAGGCCACATGGCACACCTTAGATAGAAACGCTTGGGAAGCTATCCTAATAGTCCCAAATGGTACTTCCAAAACACAAGTAGAAACATTTTAAAAAGGAAAGTCTCTAGA
Source organism: Uromys caudimaculatus (assembly GCA_028551405.1). Classification (NCBI taxonomy): domain Eukaryota; kingdom Metazoa; phylum Chordata; class Mammalia; order Rodentia; family Muridae; genus Uromys; species Uromys caudimaculatus. The sequence goes on from CM052715.1 coordinate 63,403,813, forward strand.
TAAACCTCTGCACCTCGCCTTCTGTTGATGAGTAACTAGGAGTAGATAACAGTGGGGATCTCCAGCCACAGCAGAGGAGAACGTGTCGTGTGGGTGCTCAGCACGAGGAGGAACACCTACCAGTCCCTACAACAGCTGAAAACCAGACTTACATCCAACCAATGGGCTCAAGTCAGGGACCCCTGTGGTTGAATTAGGGAAAGGCTGGAAGAAGTTGAGGAGGAGGGAAACCCCATAAGAAGACGAGCAATCTCAACTAATCCAGACTCCCGAGATCGCTCAGACACTGAGCCACCAACCAGGAAGCATACACTAGCTGGTATGAGGCCCCCAAAACATATACAGCAGAGGACCGCCTGATCTGGCCTCAGTGAGAGAAGATGAACCCTCAAGAGATTTGAAGCTCCAGGGAGTGGGGAGGCCTGGTGGGGTGACGGTGAGGGTGGACACAGGAGACAGGGGAAGAGAAATGGGATGAGAAACTGTTGGAAGGCTGACTGGGAGGAGGATAACAACTAGATTGTAAAACAAGATTAAATAATAATAATAATGAAAAATAATAAGTAAAAGAGAAATTCACACTAAATAACACAAAATAGGGCAACTCACCCAGTAAGGTAAGCAAGCACAGCACTCCGCAGTGCAGCAGAGAAAGTAACTCTTTAGTGAGACTTAAACACTTCATTTAATAGTGTGCTGCCTTGGGATGGAAAGACTAGTCAAGGGTCAAGAGCACATCCTGCCTTGGAGAGGACCTGAGGTCCAGTCCTGGCATCCACATGGGCCGGCTCACAGGAGCCTTTAATTGCAGCCTCCACAGGCGCTGAACTCACACGCACAGACACACACAGACAGGTACACATAATTAAAGTCTTTTATTTTTAAAATATGCTGCTTACTCATAGACAAAATAACCAGTCAACTCTAAATCAAAGCCCATCCTTTACAAATAAGATGTATGCTAAGGATAGAAAAGAAAAAAAAAATGACAGCCTAGTTTTACAAATCATAAGTGTAATTCGGAAATGAGCTAATGTGCATTCCTTGATATATTCCTGTGTAAAAAAACCAGTGGAAAATAACTCTTTCCTAAACAAATAAAACTGAAAATGTAAAATATCAATCAAATATTAAGTAACACTGTTATTGAAATAATTAGGTTCTCAAAATTTTTGTGAATGAAATTCCACTCAGATAACTTTCAAGTAGTTATAAACACTAAAGACATCTTTTAAAATACAAATAGTTGATGAGGTGAGGAGAATACAACATCTATCCCAACACTAGGAGTAACTGGGACCAGTGGGATCCAGGAACCCAGGAACCCTGCCCGACCAATGGCAAGGGTTCCTTCCAGTCTGGGCTGGTGCCCCAAGCAGACCTTGGGCACGAACTCCTCAGCCAGTCCCACAACACCCAGAGAAAGCTCCACTCCCAGGTGTTCTAACACGCTCAGGATCCCAGGATCCCAGGATCCCAGGAGCTTGGTCACACCAGGATCTCAGGGACCCAGAGGCAGCTTGACTCCCAGGAGCTCTGACACATCCAGGATCTCAGGATCACAGGATTCCAGAATCACAGGATCCCAGAGACAGCTGGTCTCTGAGGAGTTCTGACACAACCAGGATCACAGGAAGGACAGGCTCCAGTCAGATAAAGGCAGGGCAGGTAGAACTAGAGATAATCAGATGGCAGGAGGCAAGCACAAGAACAAGGTTACCTGGCATCATCAGAACCCAATTCTCCCACCATAGCAAGTCCTGGATACGCCATCAGACCAGAAAAGCAAGATTCGGATCTAAAATCACTTCTCATGATGATGATGATGATAGAGGACTTTAAAAAGGACATAAATAACTCTCTTAAAGAAATACAGGAGAACACAGGTAAACAGGTAGAAGCCCTTAAAGAGGAAACACAAAAATCCCTTAAAGAATTACAGGAAAACACAATCAAACAGACAAAGGAAATGAACAAAACCAACCAGGATCTAAAAATGGAAATAGAAACAATAAAAAGAAATCACAAAGAGAGACAACCCTGGAGTTAGAAAACCTAGGAAAGAGATCAGGAGTCACAGATACAAGCAT
>CM052715.1:63406402-63425433 GCA_028551405.1 Uromys caudimaculatus
AAGGTAGAATTCCCTCATAGAGGTGAGGGAGGGGGAAGGGATAGGTGGCTTCCAAAGAGGAGACCTAGAAAGGGAGAAACATTGGAAATGTAAATAAAGTATCAAAAAATAAAAATAAAATAAAAATAAAAATAAAACCCCCCAAAAAAGCTCAATTCTCAGATTTAACTATGATACCGGAATTAAAGACCTGTCAGAAGTAACACAAAAATGGGCTTTTCACTTCTACTCCTTACATGAATAATGACGTGGCTCCATATTGATTAAAATACTTATCTAAATACAATTAATGTTAAATCTTACATGCCAAAAAATTATAAAGCACTTCAAAAACAAACCTGTACTTGAAAATTCAAGCTAAGAGACTTAAAATGAAACCAGAATTGGAAATGAGTACAAACAGGAAAGCAAAGAAGGCTGCCTTGGTGTACAATATGTTCTGTGAATGCACGCGCACACACATGTGCACACAAATACACATACTCATTCCAACCATAGCTAAAATAATCAACTTTATGAAAATATCAAATAAAATTTGTCATTAAGTATCCAAATAAACGGTTTGTTTAAACCTGGAGGAAACCATTGGAAGACTGATGCAAGCAGACCTCTCTGAGTCGAGGCCAACATGGTCTATGTAGGGTGTCTCAGACCAGCCACGGATACAAAGTGAAACTTGATCAACAAAAAATAAATTAATGTTTTAAAAAATAGCGAAACCAGAGTTAATAATAAAAGCAAAGAACAAAAGCAAAATATGACTGAATATACCTTGCTTCAGATTTTTAAGAATTTGTATTCTCAGACTATCATTGCTTAAAATAAATTGGATTGAATAAATTTTAATCCAAACTACAAATAATATTTAAATGGTAAGCAAAATTATAGAAAAGGAAGCAAGAAATAAACACATTAAAATCATAAATATAGTTGTTTTCAGTATTAGCAAATACTTTTCCTGTTGTAAAATTTTCTTTAATGCTATACTGCCTTCATCAAAAAGTAATAAAAATAAGCCCAACATGGTAGTGTACCTTTAATCTTAGTACTGGGAGAGAAAGGCAGGCAGATCACTATGAATTTGAGCCCAGTCTATATAATGAGTTACAGGACACATAGGCCTACATAGTGAGAACTGTCCCAAAAATAAACAAATCAATAAAACATTTAAAATAAACTCCTTGGAAAATGTAACATACATACTGTTTTCCAAATGTACATAAGGAGTTATGAATAAACAAATTATTAGTTACAACGATCTCTACTCACAAAATTTAGAAACAACCTATCAAGAGAACAGACAAATAAGATATAATGTAATCTTATTTTGAAGAAATAGAGAAATGAAAGATGAAATAGATACATATACATGTGCAAACATGGCCTAATTTCATAAGCCTGTATTTAACCAGAAAAACATGTTGCAAAGTAAGGTAGCTTTCACAAAATAGTTTTAAAGCATGCAAGACAATAGTGCGTACTATTTTAATGATATATTCCTGAGTCCTAAAAGTTACTAAGAAATGCAGGAAATTACAACCTCACATTCAGTTCAAAAGAAACCTCTAGAGGGTGGAAGAATAGAGAGTCACCTACTCCCTCTCTTCACACCTCTGTGAGAACATACTGGAGAGAGACAACTGAGGAAAGAATGTTTGTTTTTATAATTTAGCTCATGGTGGCAGTCCATCGCAGCAGAGAGAGCAGAGCCCCATGATCTAAGTCTAATTATCTCACAAATACACGTGCTTTTGTAACCTCCAGGGCATACAGCAATCCAATCAAGTTGCCAAATTTTAAGTCAAACTACAAATAATATTTAAATGGTAAGCAAAATTATAGAAAAAGAGGCAAAAAATACACACATTCAATATTCAACCATGACAGTCACTTACCTGACACTGCTCTACTTTCTGCATACGCAGGCACACTGATTCACATTTATCCAGAGTCAAATCCCACCTTGTTCCATTCACAGATGTCCTCTCCAGCCTCAGGTATCGTCTCCTTACTAGTGTTCTCTATGCCCTGGAGGGTCTGACCCTTTACCTCTCAGCCTTTCCAACCACTGTATCCTCCCACACACTCTCCTGCAAGACAACATGCTCATGCCCCGGAGCAGGTCACACACACACAACTGCTTTTCCTTCTGCCCGAAACTCTTGTCCTACTCTGTACAAGGCCAACTATTTAGTCATTCAGTTGCCACTCCCTCCAAAATACCTTCCCTGACCTAATCTTACCTAACCCTATCCTATCTTCTTCTACCCTTTATTCGGTTTTCAGTCATGACTAAGAAACCTAGCACTATGTAGCTGTTTCTAGTCTGTCTTCTCCCTGACAATTAAAGGTCTATTAAGATAGGCTTTTGCCTAGCTTTGTTCATTCTTGTACCAACATTGCCTCTACTAGTACTGGATACAAAGGACCTGGTCAAAAGAACTGTATATTCATTCTACACACAATTTAAATTTTTTAATTAGCATGCACAGTGTTCAATACTATCACAGCCTTTTCAAACAAAATTTGTCTTTTTCTTTTCCTCCTGGGCTCCCCTATCCTGTACACCTCTACCCACTCCCTGTAGCTTTCTTTCTGCTCTTACACCTATGTGTCCCACTGGACTCCCCACATTCCTCAACACATCTCTGTCCCCTCTTGTGGGCTCCTTTCTAGTTTCATAGTCTTTGCAGTTCTATTTTAAAACTTACTCAAAAATAATACTAAGAATTCTTTTGTCTTAACAATCACCACTCCTCTAAAGAATAAATCCCTTCAAAACAGTAAGCTCATTTTAAAGGTTTTCCATATACACTGACAACCCTGCAAATCGTGGCCCAGACAGACTACCATGCTACAGTGGAGGTAATGCTGTATGTCACTTTTGCTCCCTGATCAATGCCAATGTAGTGGACTGTTACCGGTGCCCCTCAAATGTACCCCGTTCTTATGGCTGTGGGAGCAGGCGGTCATTAACGACACCACAGGACGCCTTTACTAATAATGAGCACTAAACCTGACCTGGAACAAAGATCTATGGCCTCGCTCTGAAGGCTCTGGTTAGGAAAGGGACATTCAGAAGCCACCACGGACCAGCTCGGAAGGCTCTGGTTAGGAAAGGGACATACACAAGCCACCACGGACCAGCTCAAGAACAGACCCCTCAGACCCTCAGAATTGGAGGGAGGTGTGAGCGCTTGCACAGAGGGAATAATCTTATCTGTTGCACTGCCTCTAGTTATCTAAGCCAGTGGTTTTCAACCTTCCTAATGTTGCAGCCCTTTAATACATTCCTTATGTTGTGATGACCACCAGCCATAAAATTATTTTTGTTTACTTCTTCCTAACTGTAATTTTGCTAGTTATGAATCAAAATGTAAATATCTCTGTTTTCCAATGGTCTTAGGAGACCCCTGTGAAAGACTCATTTGACCACCAAAGGGGTCATGACCCACAGGTTGAGGACCACTGATCTAACAGAAAAAAAGAGCAACCAAAATAATCAACAACTCATAAAAACTACAAAGACATAATATATGTAAAAGACATAAAACTACAAAGACATATGTAAAAGAGATATACCATTACTAGCCTTTCAAACATTATATGGTGGGCAAAAAAAAACAGACACCACCCTGCAGTCAAATACCTTAGCACTCACCACTGGGTGAGTGTCAGGAGAGTAACTCAACAGAGCCAACCAGCACCATTCCCAGCAGCTACAGGGCACAGGAAAAAGCAGAAGCAGGCAGGCTACTGCAACCCCAGTCCAGGTCAGAGGACCCAGGCAGATGGAGGGACATACACAGCTACAGATCTGCAGGCAGGTGCACTGACAACACACTTACTATAGGACTTGGGAGTTAAGTCACTAACCTCGCATGGTCTTTAACAAACCTTCAAATGCAGTCGAATTATCTCAAACATCTCCACATTAAAATTATATGCTAAATATTAAAAAGATGTAACAATATAGCTATAGAAGTATTTTACCAGAGGAGCCCAGTAGGTGTAGAGGTAGCCAATTTTCAATGCTGGTACAAACTGTGAGCAGGACACTATCAGAAAATATAGATTCAAGAAAAACTTGAATTGTTCATACAAAACCTAAAAAGGAATAAAGAAATTAGTACAATCTCTTTGAGAAAAATGTATTAATACTTCAATCCGTTAAACTCATAACATGCAGACACATTTCCGCCAGTAAAAATACGATGATTCAGAGTAAATTAATTTTGACATATATATACATATATATGTGTGTGTGCATGTGTATATATATATATAAATGTGTATGTATGTATATACATATATACACACACATACACATAAAATATAATAGTGTGCTTTTTAGCACGGATACTAAACTTTACAAATATATATTAAACAAGCCGATGGATCCAAGTATCACTACATGACACTTGACTAATTTAGCTCTCAAAATAGAACCTACTACCAAGAAACTATGTAAACAACGAACCAGTTTTCAGGGAAAAAAAGTAAGCTACATACACTCTTTAGTGTCTTTTAATACTTGATTTTTCACATTATTTTCAAATATCAAATAAATTTCATCATTTAATAATTTTAAGATTGCTAAAACTAGAAAGGGTTTATTTGCTTGTCTACTCAAATAGGGACTTCTCCAGAAAGGAACAGCTAAAGATAACAGCTCAGTGGTAGAACACTGGGCCAGCATACATGAGGCACTAGGTTTAATCACAGCATTGCAAAAGAAGGAAAAAAAAAAAAAAAGGAAAAATTATTTTAAAAAGATTGGAGTTATAGTTAAGAACAAATAATAATAGTATATGTCTTTAATCCCAGTACTGGGGAGGCAGGGCCAGGAGGATCTCAAGGCCAGCCTGGTCTACATATTGAGTTCAAGGACAGACAGGACTACATAAAGAGACTCTAAAAACAAAAAGAAAAAAAGAAAAGAAATAATTCAAAAGGCAGTCTACTTTCAGTTAAGCTTGCAAACTTGTAAACTGTAAATCAAAACCTCCTTGGAAGTCATTCCTTGTGGTAGGTGAAAGACACAGCAGTTTCAACAAGAGATCAGTGGGTTAAACGGGTTCTGTTGGCTTAAAGAGCTAGAACCATTTTGTACATATTGAAGTACCTGCATCATCATGCAATTCCGTGTGTAACAAAAACAGTTACACTCAATATGTTTATATCCATAATCATGCTCAATTGCTGTCTAAAAATGTTTTGAATTATTTCATAAATTAATCTCAGCAGGAAAGAAAGCTCTTTTTCTTCAGCAATTTCTATAAAATCTCAGCACAAATTATATCTATTAGCAATTCAGAAATTGCCATTTGTGCTAAAAATGGCATAGAATTCCTACTGTGTAATTACTAAATGTTTCTGAAAAACTACATTTTAGATGAAAAGACTAATTTCAGAGACTTGATAAGGAAGGAAATCATGCACACAGTAACCAGGCATGGTGCAGAGCCATCAACAGGTATTCTCAGAATGCAGCCAATGGCTGTGGGAAATCATTCTCATCAAAGTTGAGTTACACCACTGGCTTTAACTATGACCAATACTTTACAATATGCTCAATGACCTTAGGAATCTTTAGGACAATGCACCAGTCTTAGACACTTTGTATTCAATAATTTACACTTAAGGAGAAACAGTGGTTTTGTTCAAAAAAAGATGAGAATATTTATCTGACTGAAAGACAGTTTACATTTTATTGTACTAATAAAAGAGTGCTCTTTGAATTATGGAGATCAAGTCTATTAGTGAATAGTTGGGGACCTGGAGTTGGGAGGACAATTATGGTGCAAAAGAAATTCATTGTAATTACTTTATTAAACATAAAAGATAAAGAAACTTTTATTCTACATGATAAAGAACTTTTCTTATAAAACAGAGTAAGAACTAACAGCTAAACTTTGCCAACATTTTTGTTACAAAAATGTTAAGATACATGATTGATTTTTTCTGCAGATCAGCTATGTTAATTTCTAAGAATCAATGATTAGAAAAAAAACAAATTACTGTAAAATAAAAAGACATATAATCCACATCAGCTACCTTTACACTCATAAAGAAACATGAACCTATTAAAATAGGAAATGATATATAAAAAGCAAGAATTAATCCAATATTCATAATAAACCCAGTTTTATAATTTAATTAAAAGTATTAGAAACAAAAAGTAGTAAATTCAGTATTTATATTTAACAATACACTCAATTACAGGTAACTAATGAGTTAACAATGTAACAAGGCATGAGATTAATAACTTGATATAAAAAGGTGTCTATAAATAAATACAGAGACATATCTTGTTACTGTGAACAAATTGTATACTCCTTTGTGAAATTCCTCAGTAGACTTCAACATTTATTCTAATCTTCCCTCCAAACAAACTTCAAGTGTCCCCAGGATTAAAATGCGTTTACTTGTTCTTTACTATTTCTATACTTTTATATTCTCATAACATAAATGTTTATCAAGAACTGAAAGCAATAATAAAGTTATGCATTTTCTTAAGTAGACAGAGCCAAGAAAATACAAAGTATATGAAATGGAGAGGTATGAAACTGCCAAACAGTGATATCAACAAGCAGAGTTTCTACATGTGTCTCCAGAAGGCAAAACACTGGGACATCAAGTGACATTGAAGATGTGATCATCTTACCCCAGGTATAAAGGTAAAAACATTGTATTTCTGATTTTTGATAGAATTCCTGGGATGTTTTTCTTCACACTTCTCTGGACATCCAAGCCAAACCGTTCGAGCTTTTAGTTCTTTCTTCCTTTGACAAACATTTATCAGCCAATCACAGCAACTGCATAAAACAAAAGATATACATATATTCTATATGCTTTTTGAAAGGTCTAAACTAAGCCTACATATTTAGAAATCAATACTGATTGTCTATATTCTTTGGTCATTAATCTTTCTGTCTAATGCTAACCTATCATTACCCTATGCCTTTGAACATTCTATTACAAAGTCGCCATTCTTTTTTTCCCAATAATTTATTTTTTTATTCACTTTACATCTCAATCACAGCAGTCCCTCAGTCCTCTCTTCTCAGTCCCACCCTTAGAAATCCCTCCTCTCATAGCCCCTCCCTGTCTCTTCACAAAAGGGGAGCCCTCCCCTTGGGTACCACCCCACCCTGGGACATCTAGTCCCAGCAGGACTAGGCACATCCTCTTCCACTGAGGCCCAACCATGCAGTCCACTTGTTAGGGAACCCACATAAAGACCAAGCTGCACATCTGCTATAAACATCTAGGGGTGTAGGCCCAGCACCTGCATGCCCCCTGGCTGGTGGCCCAGGCTCTCTGAGCCCCAGTGGGCCCAGGGTAGTTGACTCTGTAGGTCTTCTGGTGGTGTCCTTGCAAAGTCATCATTCTTGAACATTGACTCTGGTACAAGAAGACCCCATGCTGACACTATCCAATACACAATCCAGTAGCCACAGATAGGCATGTTAATTTTAATTAATGAAAACTGACAACTCAGATCTTCAACTAGCACCCATGGGACACAAGAGATCTAGAAGCTCCCATTATTATAGTGAGTCCTATAGAACACCACCTCAGGACAAACTAACTATGGGTCAGGTACCTCAAAGTGAATACAGCTACTTATAAAAAAACCCAACAGTAGTTCCTCAGGAATGTGTTGTTATTACAAAATTTTGATCTGCTACAAATAATTAATCTGATATATAAATATACAAAGACAGATCTAAGTTAAAACAGCAAATATACAACACTAAGAATTTAAAAACTACATTGCAAATTTAGCAAATGTGTTATTGCTAATTATGCCATTGTGCACAGACAAAATTAAATAGGTGTTAGAGAGCAAGTCCCATCGTACTGCATAGAACTGAACAAATATGCTCAAAATAGGCTGGAGGTGTGCAAATACTGAAGCCTCCTCTAATCCCACCTATGATATCAACCATAAATTCCACCAGAAGAAGTTAGGTGATTCCAATGCTCAGAGAAAAAGGCATAAATCTCAAAAATATTTTTTAAAAACTACTCTAATCGGGCTGGCGAGATGGCCCAGCGGTTAAGAGTGCTGGCTGCTCTTGCAGAGGACCCAGGATCATTTTCCAGCAGCCACATGGCAGCTCACAACTGTCTGTAAGTCCAGTTCCAGAGGAACCAACACCTCACACAGACACACATGCAGGCAAAACACCAATACACATAAACTAAAAATAAAGAGAAGTTTAAAAAATACTCTAAGAGCTGGGTGTGCTGAGTCATGCTTGTAACCCTAGCACTCTGGAGGCTGAGACAGGAAGACTGTGTAACATAGTGAGTTCCAGGCCAGCTTGTGCTACAATGTGAAACCCTAAGTCTCACCCAAAAGTATGTGTGTGAACCTTACTGACTTGCAGGGCTAAGAAAAAAAGCAAAAAAAACAAAAAAAAAAAAACAAAAAAACTATGGGGAATTTTTTAGGGCAAAGTTATGTAAGCAAAACATAAGAGAACACTAAAAACTAAAGGGAACCACAAAAGAAAAGTCTCTAGATGAATAGCTGGGTATTTCCTTAATAATATTTCTATGTATCCTAAATTATTGATTATACAGAGAATACTTTTAGACATACACAGTGCTTTATGCTGTCCACTCTAGTAAGTAAATCCAATAATACACAAATTATACTTTCCCTTGCAATGTTTTAGGATCAGCTTTTCATAAATGTTTCTATAATCAAAGCAGTGTTTAAATAAAATATATTTACATGTCAAGAATCTATCTTCTAAAATTTTATTTATAATTAAATAATCACCAAAATATAGATGATCTTTCGCATTATCTCCTAAAAGTAGACTATTGTATCTAATAGCAAGTATCTTTGATTACCATGACCAAAACAACATAATATTCATGTCATCTTACAAGATGAGCAATTCCTCATGCCACAGCACCCAAAGGTTTACCTCAATGTGCAGGGGCCATTGAGAACCAGGAATAGTCCTAACAATCTAATTGTATTGAAATAGTCATTAAAAACTTCTTCCTGCAATTAACAAATTTTATACATCTGCTGTGAGAACCACCATAAGTAGTTGCAATAATTCCAAATATAAGAATAAGTGCCTGGTATTCTGCAAAGATTCTGTATAAAACAAAGATTTAAAACCGAAAATACATAAACAATAAAGCATTAGGTCCAAGATGATTGCTAAATATATGACTGTTATAGGACAAGAAGAAGAATGTGAGGCCGTCTCATACTACACATCCCATAAGGCCATCTCATACTACACATCCCATAAGGCCATCTCATACTACACATCCCATAAGGCAATGCAACACTCATTGATGCCGTGTCCACTGATTATCAACCTAGCACAGATGGCTCTATCAGCTGTTTCCATGGGAGCACCATTATTCATATAGGGTACTTTATAAGTACATCTATAGATTTTATTGAGCTGTTTCAATATTCTTAAACCTGTGTCCTTTTGCTGTTGACATACATTTTCAAATATATTCTTAGTATTCTATGAAGAAAGCACCATATACATACAAAATATAAAACAGCTATATATTCCACTTAAAAACAAAAGTTGTCAAAGAGGAAAAAATCAGAAAATTTGTTTACTAATGTATGTAGCATTAGTAGAATCAGAGGGAACCAGTGCTCAGGTCTCGGGCTCCTGTAGAATCAGAGAGAACCAGTGTTCCGGCCTCAGGCTTGTAGGACCAAAGAGCATCCTACAACCAAGAATTCAGTTCAGTGGTTTCAGAGGTCAGTGTAGGGCCTGGGCTTTGCCTCCAGTGTGCCCAGGGTCCCCTGGGAATCTGGAACATTGGTTCCAGGGAGTCTCTGAGGTCACTATGGGTATGAGGTTCTCATCTCTGAGGTTCCAGTGGCCACTGAAGGAACTAGTGTCTGTACTACTATTGCCCCAGAGGTTACTTTGGGACTGTGGCTCTAACCATCATCCTCAGAGAGAAGACAGAGTTTTTCTGGACCTGAAGTTCTGTATCTCGTACCTAGCAAGCACATAGAATGCAAAGGGTGACCCAGGTTTTCATCCCATCTGGTCACCTTGGTGTTAGGTGTCCAGTCCCATCCTTGGTCCTGTTGGCACATAGCCAAGAGAGGATCACTTCAGCAACCCATCCTATAATGAACACCAAGTGTCATCAGTCCCCTTAGATGAACTTCATGCATATATTCTTCTAAGAAGACTCAGAAAAGAGAGTATCTCAAAGGCTTGAATGAAAACGTGAAAATAAACCTACTCCAACAGTCATAAAACAAGATAAAGTCAAACAAAAAATATGGCACATCCACCACCCAGACCTATGACCAACCAACCAACTCCCATAGAAGGGAGTCCAAAATTAGACAGCTGAAATGTCTGAGAAAGAATTTAGTCTTATTGCTCAAATGAATTAATGATCAGATCAAACAAACATACTTGAATTATAAGAACCTTATAAGAACTCTAACCAAAACCTTGACAAGAAAATTTCTAAAGTAAACATGATAAATTCAAAGTTCAAAATATGGAGGAAAAAAATTAGCAAGATTGAAGCATTGAGAAACAATCAAACAGAAGAAACTGAAATAAAGGAGATGGTCAGCCAAATAAAGTCCAGAGCAAATATCAGCATTAACAGTTTCCAGAGAGGGAGGGCGAAATCACAAAAGTAATACAGAGACACATACAAGGAAAAGGAAGGAACAGGAACTCTATTTCCAAGAAGTCTGATGCATTCAACAGGTCAAACCCGAGAATTCAGGGAGCTAAAGAAGGAGCAGAAGTAAAATCGAATAGAATAGACAGGGTATTTAATAGAGTATAGCAGAAAATTCCCCAACTTTCCAGAAAGTAGGCTTCTAAACATAAGATGTAATAGAACACCAAATAGACATAACAGAAAGAGACTCTCCGTGACATATTGTCAGGATGTCATAAATACAAAGTTAAAAAAACAACAACAACAACAAAAAAAACCCAAATCCTATAAACAGCCTGAGTAACACAGCTTATATACAAAGGCAGAAATATCACATTTACCAGACTTTTTAGAGCACCCAGAAAAGCCAGAAGAGCTTAGAATGAAATATTCCATGGCTTGAAAGTAAACTACTGTGAACCAACACTGTCTCTTGCAAAGCTGCATTTTGACATTGATAGAGAAAGGTGTTTGAAGTAGTGCAATCGATGATAGAGCCAAGCCAGCACACAGGAAGTTCTTAGTGGAATACTCTACAGTGGGGAAAAGGAAGGCTCATGGAACTCCAGATAAATAAACCAGGCTTAAAAGGAACCATGTCCAAAAGAGCAACTCAATAAGCCCTCAAAACTAATTCAGGAAAAGGAAAAGAAATCCCAATAATCCAACAAAACAGAACATCACCAAAAACTTAGAGACAACACCAACCCCTTTTCTATAAGAATCTTAAATGCAAATGGCCTCAACCCATCATTTAAAAGATTCAGTCTAATGGACAGGTGACTCTGTGGGATGGCATGTGAGGCAAACAGTTGCACTTTACCTTACCAGGATCTAGCAAAGGCAATCAGACCAGTTTAACTTAGTACCATGGAAATGCCTTGAAATCTGAAGAATTTTTAACTTAATAACTTGATTAAACAGAAGAATCTTATTCCAAGTCAAATAATTAAAGCTGAATAATGCACATAATTACAGTTATTAAATTACACTTTTAAAGTTCATAATAACCCTTTTGACAAAGAAATGCCATTTAAATTAATATACCAAATAAAATTCTACTATGCATCAGCACAAAATTACTAATTTTCCCCAAGTTTTAATCATTAAATTGTCTCATAAAGTAATATATTGTATTTTTCCCTTTCAGAACAGCATCCTCTGATGTGGATTAATGTCATTAGTACACTCCACGATGACATTTTCTTTAGTTTTCATACCAACATAATAGATAGACCACCTAACAAATAAGCTAGCTGCTAAAGTTGCATACGTAACCTTTGTGCACATGATAATCAGGTAGCAACAGATGACAAACCTGGTACAGAGGAACTTCCATCCTCCACAGACAAACCACTCTAGTCCTCTCTTTCTCCGTGTTATCCTAGCTCGAGGTAATGTGTGGTAATCACTTTCATCATTCTCAAAGCCTTCTTCAGACATCATCAGTGGCATTTCATCCAAATGAGCAGACTCATCCTCCAGCTGGTACCTAGTTAACGGTAAGAACAGAGAGCTAAGCAGTCTTCGCTTACAGTGTATTTCATCTAGGATAACATCAGGCCAAATTTTACTAATCACCTGTAGTGGTTTGAATTGAGAATGGACTCCAAAATCTCATGTTTGAATGCTTGGTCCCTTGTTGGTTGAACTGTTTTGGGAAGGATTAGGAGGTGTGGTCTTGGAGGAGGTGTGTCACTGGAATGGGTTTTAAGGTTTCAAAAGCCCATACCAGGCCCAATCTCTCTCTCTAAGTCTCCAACCTACAGATCAGATATAATCTCTCAGCTACTACTATGGTCCCATGCCTGCCTGCCTACTAGCAAGCTCTCAACCACAATGGTATCAGATTCACCCTCTGAAACTGTAATCAAGCCCCCAGTGAAATGCTTTCTTTTATAAGTTGCCTTGGTCATGCTGTCTCTTCACAGCAACAGAAATGTAACTAAGACATCATCTTTTGTTTTTCTCAAACTAAGCTGCTTTCAATCTGAGGCAAACCATTGCTTAAAAACAGAAACTTACTACAATGATATTACTTCCCTTTGGGATGGGGGATTAACTCTCCATAGTAAACAGGTAATGAAAAGGTTGTGCAAGGAAGCCTGTGCTAGCTGAAGCAGCTGACAATCCTCATGCTATAATCTGAGCATTACATCTCAGAGATGCAGGTGAGTGACTAAATGACCAAGGCTGTCTAAAACCCATTCACTGTACTCACCCTGGTAAGAAAATAACCTGGAGTATTACTCTTAGCCAAAAATCTACATCTCTAAGATATATTACACAACTGTACAGTAACCAAAGTTCTAGAAAGTGGCTTTTGGGAAAGCACAGTTATCTATATAATGAAAGTTCTGAGCACTGTCCTGGGTTTGTAGTCAGAGATAACAATGATAGTAGTCCCATTTATTCAATATCTCTGCCATACCTCTGCTTAACTTATTATACTGAATGAAAAAGAAAACTCAACTGGCATACCTTTCCAAGCTCAACAGTCTGTATGTTTGTGTGTATGTGTGAATGTATTTGTGTGTACACATGTGTGCATGAGGCGTGTGTGTGTGTGTGTGTGTGTGTGTGTGTATGTATTCGTGCGCGCCTGAGTGTATGCATGTGTGCGTGAAACAGTCCTCAAAAACAGAAGTACAAACAGCCAGAGTATGTTTTGAAGTGTTCAACATTGGTAGTCATTCAAAATTACTTCAAGATGCCCAGTCAGAATGGCTCCAAGAAAAGATACAACAAATGTTGAAGACTATAGGAAAATGAAGTTGTATTCACAGCTAGTTCAGCCATTACGGAAGCACAATGCACATATCCCGCAAGGGGATTAGTACAGCTGTAAGGAAAGGGGCATTGCAGGGAAATGCAGCAATGGCGCTAATTAGGAAAAATCACGTGTTCTCTCTCCCATGTAAAAATCTTATCTACAAGGGGGACAAGTATGGAGACTTCAATACTAGAAAGTAGACCACGAGAGGAGAAAGATGTTCAAGAAGGAAGCAAGAGGAGACATCTTGGGAAGAGCATTATATGGGGGGCCAGGGGGAGGTAAGTGGAAGGGTACAGAGGGAGACAGGGGAGTAAGAAGAACCTTCCAAATTGTTTGAAAATGCTAATTTAAAAATTGTTTAAATGTTAGAGGTTGTTGCGTCAGACACACAATGGGAAATAAATGGCTATAGAGTAACTGAAGCAGGTACAGACCACATGGCTCTGGGCCTCCCGTGTTGACACCCTCCATAATTGTCTGTAGTACTGTACCCTCCATAGTCATTAAGTTCCAGTCAGTCATGTAGCTTTGTAGCATCTTTACACAGATGTAACTTCTTTTTTTCTGGAAACTTTAGTTTATACCAGACAGAAGGTTATATCCAACAACCTAAAATATTCTAATATGAAAGAAAACCAAGAGAACATTTTTAGTCAGCAGTTCTGTCCTAAAGAATGCTAAGCAAAGTTTCAAGATAAAAACAGTATCCAGAGGAAACTCAGAATTTTAAGAGCCAAGAACAACAACAACAAAAAGTTCTTTACACATATGCAGGACTATGCAAAGTAAAATGACAGCTCTGTGGGGTGAGTCCCACTGTCAATACTGTGAAGACAACCGAGAGTAAGATGTGTTGGGTCCTCTGGTCTTACATGAGATGGAAAGATGATAAAACTCAAGGTGCACTGCTAAACTAGCTTTGGACATTGTGACCTACAAAGTGGGGTTTCTCAACAGAGCACATTCTACATCTTGACCACATATTCCTTTATCATGGAGTGTTGTCCTGTGTACATAGAAAGTTCAAAAGGACCTCAGTTCTAGGTTCAAAATACCAACAGTATTACCCCTTGTTGGGACAAGAAAAATCTTCCAGCAGCGTTTTTGCACTATATCAGACAGCCTATGGAGTACAAAAATCACCACCTCAAGGAGATGCCTTAAATAAAGGGATAAGTAGGATTGAAAAATTAAAAATAAAAGAATGGAAATGACATGGTATGAAGACTTCTCAAAAGAAAGCTACATGACTGTATTAACTTAGACAACTAAAACAGTTTTAAAGACGTATTTTTATTTAAGTGTATACCTATGTGAGCATATGCCACTTAGTGTGGGAGGCCAAGAGGCCTCAGATCACTGGGAGCTGGAGTTCCACAGGGTTGCTAGCTGCCTAACATGTGTGCTGGGAACTGAATTCAGGTGAGTCATCTCTTTCCAAAAGCATTTTTTTCATCAGCCAGGATGATTGCAATTTAAAAGGCTTAATTCACCAATAAAATCTAATAATCTTAAACAAGTGTGCACCAAGAACCAGATCCTCAAAGAACATGCAACAAAACTGATAGAAATCAAATGTGAAATTCACAAGGCCACTCTACCCCACAATTCTTCTCTGTTTATAAAAAAGTGAATCAAAGAAGAGATAAAGACACACTTAATACTTTCAGCCACTGTAACCTATTTACCCAAAACCACTACCCAACAACAAAATAGCATTTTCCTTAGTTCACTCACAGACCACATCTTGGGCCATAGCACCAACTTGTCAACTTTAAAATAAGTAAAATAATACCACATATGATAGGGATCTACAAACAGCCTGGGATAGCAGCCTTCCAGTCTCCTTCTGCGGCCGGGGACCCTAGTCTCTGCCACAGAGCTCCATAACCAAATAGCACAGGGAAAAGGCTAGCATCCAGGTAGTGTGGACAAGGACAAGTCAGTGAGTGGAGGTAAGATGGGCACCACTGCTCAGCGGGACCTGCCCGGAATCTGCAGGATATTGGGACAGAGGAATAGCCTGGAACAGAAGCCTTCCAGTTTACACCTGTGGTCTGTGCCACGCGGCTCCATACCCGAGCAGTGCAGGGAAAGACCTACCCTCCCATGAGTGTGGAAAAGCCTATTATCAGTGGTAAAGCCAGCACCTCTGCTCAGAGAGACTTGCCCAGAACCCTCAGGACACAGGGACTGAGGAGTGGCCTTCTGGTTTCCGTCTGAGGCCAGGGAGCTGATCCCTTGACACAGGGCTCCATACTCAGTGCAAGGATAGATCTGGTCTCCCAGGAGTTCCAACACACCTTCGAGAACAGGAAGAACACCACTTCTATTCAAATTCCTCAATCAAGAGGGACCCTCGCAGACCCATCAGGACACAGGAACCAAGGAACAGCTGGGAAGAGGATACTTTTGGTTTCTTTCTGCACCCCAGAGCTGACCCTGTACCACAGCTCTCCAAATCCAAATTCCTCTCAGAGAGAACAGGTCTCCAAGGAGTACTGTCACAGGCTTGCAGGAGGGACAAGTCACAGTCAGACACAGCAAGACCAGCTAACACCAGAGATAACCAGATGGCGAAAGGCAAGGACAAGAATATAAGGAACAGAAACCAAAGTAACTTGGAATCCTCAGAACCCAGTTCTCCCAACACAGCAAGCACTGAATACCCCAACACACCAGAAAAGGAAGATTTAGATTTAAAATCATTTCTCATAATGATGATAGAAGACTTTAAGAAGGAAATAGATAACTCCCTTAAAGAAATACAAGAGAACACAGGTAAACAACTAGAACCCTTAAAGAGGAAATAAAGGAAAACACAATTAAACAGGCAAAGGAAATGAACAAAACCCATCCAGGATCTAAAAATGGAAACAGAAACAATAAAGAAATCACAAAGGGAGACAACCCTGGAGATAGAAAACCTAGGAAACAGATCAGGAGTCATAGATGCAAGCATCACCAACAGAATACAAGAGACAGAAGAGAGAATCTCAGGTGCAGAAGATACAATAGAAAACATCGACACAACAGTCAAAGAAAATGCAAAATGCAAAAAGCTCCTAACCCAAAACATCCGGGAAATCCAGGACACAATGAGAATACCAAACCTGAGGATAATAGGTATAGAAGAGAATGAAGATTCCCAACTTAAAGGGCCAATAAATATCTTCAACAAAATTATAGAAGAAAACTTGCCTAACCTAAATAAAGAGATGAACATAAACATTCAAGAAACCTACAGAACTCCAAATAGATTGGACCAGGAAAGAATTTCCTCTCGTCACATAATAGTCAAAACACCAAATGTACAAAACAAGGAAAGAATATTAAAAGCAGTATGGGAAAAAGGTCAAGTAACATATAAAGGCAGACCTATCAGAATTACACCAGACTTCTCACCAGAGACTATGAAAGCTAGAAGATCCTGTACAGATTTCTAAGAGAACACAAGTGCAAGCCCAGGCTGCTATACCCAGCTAAACTCTCAATTACCATAGATGGTGAAACCAAGATACTCCATGACAAAACCAAATTTACACAATCTCTTTCCACAATATCCAGCCCTACAAAGGATACTAGATGGAAAACGCCAACACGAGGAGGGAAACTACACCCTAGAAAAA
Organism: Uromys caudimaculatus; assembly: GCA_028551405.1. NCBI lineage: Eukaryota > Metazoa > Chordata > Mammalia > Rodentia > Muridae > Uromys > Uromys caudimaculatus. Next base: position 63,423,512 of record CM052715.1, read on the forward strand.
GCAAGAAAGTAATCTTTCAACAAACCCAAAAGAAGATAACCACAAAAACATAAAATCAACATTGAAAATAACAGGAAGCAACAATCACTATTCCTTAATATCTCTTAACATCAATGGACTCAATTCCCCAATAAAAAGACATAGACTAACAGATGGGATATATAAACAGGATCCAGAATTTTGCTGCATACAGGAAATGCACCTCAGTGTTAAAGACAAACACTACCTCAAAGTAAAGGGCTGGAAAACAATTTTCCAGGCAAATGGTCCCAAGAAACAAGCAGGAGTAGCCATTCTAATATCAGATAAAATGGACTTTCAACCAAAAGTCATCAAAAAAGATAAGGAAGGACACTTCATATTCATCAAAGGAAAAATCTACCAAGAAGAACTCTCAATTCTGAACATCTATGCTCCAAATGCAAGGGCACCCACATTCATAAAAGAAACTTTACTAAAGCTCAAAGCACACATTGCACCTCACAAAATAATATTGGGAGACTTCAACATCCCACTCTCATCAATGGACAGACCCTGGAAACACAAACTAAACAGAGACAGAGTGAAACTAACAGAAGTTATGAACCAAATGGATTTAACAGATATCTATAGAACATTTCATCCTAAATCAAAAGAATATACCTTCTTCTCAGCACATCATGGTACCTTCTCCAAAATTGACCATATAATCGGTCACAAAACAAACCTCCACAGATATAAGAAGATTGAAATAATCCTATTCCTCCTATCAGGTCACTACAGATTAAGGTTGTTCTTCAATGGCAACAAAAACAACAGAAAGCCCACATACGACAGGAAGCTGAACAATGCTCTACTCAATGATAAGTCAAAGAAGAAATAAAGAAAGAAATTAAAGACTTCCTAGAATTTAATGAAAATGAAAGTACAAAATATCCAAACTTATGGGACACAATGAAAGCAGTGTTAAGAGGAAAACTCATAGCTTTGAGTGCCTCCAAAAAGAAACTGGAGAGAGTATACACTAGCAGCTTAACAGCACACTTGAAAGCTCTAGAACAAAAACAAACTAATACACCCAAGAGGAGTAGAAGGCAAGAAATAATCAAACTCAGGGCTGAAATCAACCAAGTAGAAACAAAAAGGACTATACAAAGAATCAACAAAACCAGGAACTGGTTCTTTGAGAAAATCAACAAGATAGATAAACCCTTAGCCAGACTAACCAGAGGGCACAGAGAAAGTATCCAAATTAGCAAAATCAGAAATAAAAAGGGAGATATAACAACCGATTCTGAGGAAATTCAAAGAATCGTCAGATCCTACTACAAAAGCCTATACTCAACAAAACTGAAAAATCTGGATGAAATGGACAATTTTCTAGACAAATACCAAATACCAAAGTTAAGTCAGGATCAGATAAACCATCTAAACAGTCCCATAACCCTTAAAGAAATAGAAGCAGTCATTAAAAGTCTCCTAACCAAAAAAAGCCCAGGCCCAGATGGGTTCACTGCAGAATTCTATCAGACCTTCAAAGAAGACCTAATACGAATACTCTTCAATCTATTCCACAAAATAGAAACAGAAGGAACACTACCCAGTTCATTCTATGAGGCCAAATTACACTGATACCAAAACCTCACAAAGACCTAACAATGAAAGAAAACTTCAGGCCAATTTCCCTTATGAATATCGATGCAAAAATACTCAATAAAATTCTCACAAACTGAATCCAAGAACACATCAAAACAATCATTCATCATGATCAAGTAGGCTTCATCCCAGGGATGCAGGGATGGTTCAATACCCAGAAATCCATCAATGTAATCTACTACATTAACAAACTCAAAGAAAAAAACTACATGGTCATTTCCTTAGATGCTGAAAAAGCATTTGACAAAATTCAACATCCCTTCATGATAAAAGTCATGGAAAGATCA
>CM052715.1:63425933-63463558 GCA_028551405.1 Uromys caudimaculatus
CTTCATAGACTTAGAAAGAGCAATTATCGAATTCATTTGGAATAACAAAAAACCCAGGATAGCAAAAACTATTCTCAACAATAAAAGAACTTCTGGGGGAATCAGTATCCCTGACCTCAAGCTGTACTACAGAGCAGTAGTGATAAAAACTGCATGGTATTGGTACAGTGACAGACAGGTATATCAATGGAATAAAACTGAAGACCCAGAAATGAACCCACACACCTATGGTCACTTGATCTTTGACAAAGGAGCTAAAACCATCCAGTGGAAACAAGACAGCATTTTCAACAAATGGTGCTGGCTCAACTGGCGGTCAACATATAGAAGAATGCAAATTGATCCATTCCTATCTCCCTGTACAAAGCTCAAGTCCAAGTGGATCAAGGACCTCCACATAAAACCAGATACACTGAATCTAATAGAAGAGAAAGTGGGGAAACTGCTCAAACACATGGGCACAGGAGAAAAGTTCCTGTACAGAACACCAATGGCTTATGCACTAAGATCAAGAATCGACAAATGGGACCTCATAAAATTGCAAAGTTTCTGTAACGCAAAGGACACTGTCAATAGGACAAAAGGCAACCAACAGATTGGGAAAAGATCTTTACCGATCCTATGTCCCATGGAAGGCTAATATCCAATATATACAAAGAACTCAAGAAGTTAAGACTCCAGAGAACCAAATAACCCTATCAAAAAAATGGGGAACAGAGCTAAACAGAGAATTCTCAACTGAGGAAATTCGCAGGGCTGAGAAGCACCTAAAGAAATGCTCAACATCCTTAGTCATCAGGGAAATGCAAATCAAAACAACTCTGAGATTCCACCTCACACCAGTCAGAATGGCTAAGATCAAAAACTCAGGTGACAGCAGATGCTGGAGAGGATGTGGAGAAAGAGGAACACTTCTCCACTGTTGGTGGGATTGCAAGCTGGTACAACCACTCTGGAAATCAGTTTGGCGGACCCTCAAAAAATTGGACGTAATACTTCCTGAGGACCCAGCTATACCACTCCTGGGCATATACCCAAAAGATGCTCCAACATGTAATAAAGATACATGCTCCACTATGTTCATAGCGGCCATATTTATAATAGCCAGAAGTTGGAAACAACCCAGATGTCCCTCATCAGAGGAATGGATACAGAAAATGTGGTACATTTACACAATGGAATACTTCCCAGCTATTAAAAACAATGACTTCATGAAATTCGCAGGCAAATGGATGGAACTTGAAAATATCATCCTGAGTGAGGTAACTCAGTCACAAAAGAATCAACATGGTATGTACTCACTGATAAGTGGATATTAGCCCAAAAGTTCGGAACACCCATGATTCAATTCTCAGCAACTGTTGGACTGAGCATGGGGTCCCAGATGGAGGAGTTGGAAAAGGGACTGAAGGAACTGAGGGAGTCTGCAGCCCCATGGGGAGGGAGCCACAGTGTCAATTGATCAGACCCCCAGGTGCTCCCAGAGACTGAACCACCAACCAAAGAATGCATATGTAGGGGCCCATGGTGCTGGCCACATAAGTGGCTAAGGAGGGCCTTGTTGACCATCAGTGGGAGGAGAGGCCCTTGGGTCTGAGAGTGTTAGATGCCCCAGTATAGGGGAATGCCAAGGAGGGAAGACAGGAGTGAGTGGGTGGGGGAATATCCTCATAGAGGCAGGGGGAGGGGTAATGGGGTAGGGGGTTTCCAAAGGGGAGACCTGGAAAAGGGAAAACATTTGAAATGTAAATAAAGTATTAATAAAATAATAATACCACATATATTCTCTTGTCAGAAGGTATTTTTTTAAACAGTAACAGAAAGATATCTTTAAAATCTACACGCACTTTGTGGAGGCACAAACCAATCACACGAATGAGACAAAGAGGAAAATGTAAATCCTTACACAAAAAGCAAAAGAGCAACTTAATTCAATAATCATATAGAACTGTGGCTGTCAACCTGTGGGTCATGACCCCTGTGTGTCCAATGACCCTTTCATAGGGGTCACCTAAGACCATCAGAAAACACAGATATTTACATAATTTGTAACAGTAGCAAAATTACAGTTATGAAGTAGCAATGAAAATTATTTTATGGTTGAGGGTTACCACAATATGATTAACTATATTAAGGGGTCACAGGATTAGGAAGGTGGAGAACCACTACCATAGAAAATATGTCACATACTAAAAAGCAGAATGCAAAAGAACTCCATAGAGACTAGGTGACGTGATGACAATGGCCAAACTAAGTGCTGACTTCTACCAGGCACCAGGCAGGCACTGCAGATGTCCGTGTTCTGTAGCACTAAAGAAGGGGGTGGAGTGGGGGTTATCTTTATAAAGAGTTCTTATAAAAATATATATAAAAGCATACTTCAGATGACAAATGAGCAAAGGCAATTCACAAAGAAACACAGGCAAACTCACAAAACTATGTTTAACCACATTTAGTACTTTAGCACTAGACACTTCAGTGTCTGAATATGCTACACCTGTCCTATGCAGTGAGTACAACACATTAAAACAGCACACATGTCTTGCTCATATGAAGCCCACAAACACACAGGACAAAAACAAGTAAACTAACAACTCACTCACAAAGAGATCTCTAGAAAGAAACAAATCCAGGAAGCCTTCCTGTGACGGAGATCTCTGCTGTCTGCCTCTATCCATGAGAAGTATGCCTCAAGGGACGTTCGGCTGAAGAGGGAAAACCCATTCTCAGTGTGTATGGGTTCATCCCATAGACTGAGATCCTACAGGAAATACCCAGAAGACAAGTTGGGTACCAACATTGTCTCTCTCTGCTTCCTGACTGTGGATACAATGTGGCCCGGAGCCTCATATTCCTTTTTCTCCCAAAGAAGACAGATCATACTGTCAAGATCAAAATAAACCCTTCCTAAATCTGTTTTTATCAGGTAATGATGTACTTCCCTATATACTAAAAAGCAGTCAACTAATGAAGGTTCTACAAAGAGCAGAGAGCAGAGGCCTTCAAGAGGAGGAGAGATGAGAGATGGAGCAGCGATGTGCAAGTGCTGGGGATAAAGAGGTGAGCATGGACAAGACACGGTGCCAGGGAGGCATCAGAAAGGAGTGTCAGTCTCATTTCAAATTATTACCAGTCCTTAGAAGCTCTAAGCCGAGAATAATTTGTTTCTAAAAAGGATAAAACTGTGCTTTGCCTTGTTTGTTAAGTGGATAAAGTAATAAATCTGTTATTGTCTGAGATACAGGCTCACTATATAGCTCAGGCTAGCCTAAATAAAGCTATAGAGACCTTACTGCCCCAGCCTCCTTAGTGGTGGAATTACAGACATGCACCACTACCTACCATTTTGAAAAGTAATTCTTAACATTTAACTTGCTCAGTAGTCTTGGACAGACATTCTTCATTGCTGGTGGGAATAGGGAACAATTTGTGACGATTTATTACAAGTCTTTATGTTACTATACAGTAATATATAGCTACTAGAGAGCACGATCTTACCCATGGAAATAAACATGTATACAATTCTACCTAAAAAGACAACCACCGTAACTACACTGAACTGTTTAAAAGAGGAACCAAAGAAACAGAAAAGGTTATAATACCCATGACCAAAGAACTGGTTAAATGTATCAGGGAGGGCTGAAGTGATGGTGGCTCAGTGGTTAAGAGCACTTGCTGCTCTTGAAGAGGACCCAGGTTCAGTTCCCAGCACTCACATGGGGCTCCCAACTGTCCATAACTCCAGTTCCAGGGAATCTGACCCCTCTCCTGGCTTCCACAGGCACCACAACACATAGTACACACACACACACACACATACATACATACATACATGCATGCATGCATGCAGGCAAAGCACTCATACACATAAAATAACTCACACATATAATGAGCTGGTACAGGACAGGAAAACAGGGGAAACTAATCATGGGAAAGGAAAGGAGCTTCTAAACCCTGCTGACTGGGAATCAAGAAGGGCTCACAAGATTATGAACCTTGTTTTCAGTAAAAACATGTCTTGGTTTGTGATCTACTTATACAATAAGGTAGTCCTTTGAATTTTGTGAGTCATGCATTTATCTTATGAGCCTACAAACTATCAATGAACCGCAGAAACCACCTTATGATCTCATTCTTTTATTTGCTGGGGTTTTGGATGGGGGGGTTTAAGACAGGGTTTCATGTAGCCCAAACTGGCCCCCAACTCACTATGTAGATATGCATGATCTTAAACTCTTGGACTTATCTTCATATCCTAAGTACTAGGATTACTAGTGAGCACCACCAACACCACCACAGTTTTAGCTGTGATGGGGAGAGAAACCCTAGCTTCAGTTTCAGAGCTAGGTAAACACTTTACCAACTAAAACACATCCCAACCCATGATCTCATTTCCTAAAGAAAGAATCGTTAGATAAAGTTTACTAAAACTTGTTTTTTACTAAATCTTTTAATTTCTCACAATAATTTCAAAAGCCACAAAAATCATGTAGATAGTTTTTACTGAGAAATTTAAATGAGACTGTTTTGCGAAGCCCATGCCCATTTAAGGGCATCTAATACTACCCTGTTCTTTAATTTATTATACATGTATAGACATGTCTATATACACGTAGAGGTCAGAGGGCAACTTTTAGGAACTGGTTCTGTCCTTCCATCTCCACTGGCTTGACCTGAGGAAACCAATAATGTTCTATGTTTTCATTTATTTATTTACCGTCTTACTTACTTATTTGTGCGTGCATGCATGCTTGTGTCTATGTGTGACAGTGTCTCACTATGTAGGCCAGGCTGACCTGGAACTCAGAGATCGGTTGGCCTCCATTTCCTTTGTCCTGGGATTAAAGATATGGGCCTGACACTAAGTAAGCTCTTTTAGGCCTGTCTTTCCTTCCAAATGACTAGCTTAAATCTGTATTTCTACTTCATACTAAGTTGGCCTGAAGTTCTCTTCTGGAGCATAAGTCGAGGATCCTGACTTCTACAGCGTGGTCTCTTCGAGAAGCTCCTGAGGCTACAGACAACAGTGTAGGGTTCCATCTCCCTGGCTCTCACTGCCACCAAGAATGATGACGTAAGCATAAATACACTGGGAGAAATGGCACTTATTTTCACCCTCTTTAAACACTCCCTCAACCAATCAAACTGTCAACTCATTTTACTGGCTCCATATAATCTGCTACAAGTTACATTTTAGGTGATTTAGGGGGGAAATCCATGAAGGAGCCTGAAGAAAATACTTTCCCTGAAAAGGTCCTTCTTTCAGTGTAGGAGCGGAAGCTGGTTGGTGAGTGCAGCTGCCCTGTTCTTCTAATGCACTGTAGAAATTGTGTGTATTGTATTTAAATCAATACAAATGTATGAATAACAAAAAAGGGACTGTCTCTCAACAAAATTTCTACATAAACTAGGAAAATGAATATTTATCCAAAATGCAAACTTCAGAACACCAGTTAATATATTTAAGATTTGAGTTTTGTTGGTTTTTTTTTTTCTCTATTAAGGTTCTCTCAGTGATCCTGTTGAAAAGTCACAGTCTTACCAACTTTAATGCTAGAAAAGCAGCATACCAAGTTCAGGAGGCTGAGAATATGAGCAACAGCAAGTTTAGCACCTAGACTTCAGAAATGTAGCCTCTGAACTGGCAAGCCATTTATCCCCCTCCAAAGCAATTTTCCTATTATATTGAAAATTTTACTTAAGTATTTAAAAACAATAAGATGATAAATAATGGATTTTCCCCCCAGAGGCAGGATAAGCATAGAATCCTAAGTATCTTTGTTGCCTGGTGTCATACACACTTAATTGGTTTGTCACTCAAGAGAAATCAGCGTTTCCAGCAATTAAGTATAATTCTGGAAACATTTTTTAAATGAGTAAAAACAATGTGAACAAAGAAAACAGAAACAATGACATGGACCCACTGCTCATTCAAGAAGGAGAACACGCCATCTTAGCCTCTGCCACAGGCTTTCAATAGAATGCTCAAATCCTGCAGGGCATAGCGTTTCCATTGACTGTAAGTGAGGAAGGTCAAGGAGTGGGCATCTTACACTACACAATACCTTAAGCATCTGACAGCACTACTGTTGCTATCTGAATGAAAATATTGAGAATTTATATTAAAGTACATTCATCTAAAATGTATCTACTGTTCAAAACTTTAGAATAAATAAGTTAATCTCCTTTTCCTGCATACTAACAAAGAAGAAAAACTCAGCCAGTAAATGCTGTGTAGGGAACTGTGCATATGTCCTCCATCAAATGGAGCTTCGCAGTTCAACAGTGTCAGCTAGGAGTCATTACTAAGAGGCTGATGAAAAACCCGGCCTCCCCTGCCTCTAACAGCAGAAAATAAAAAGGGTCACTAGCGATCAGGCATGACTATTAACGTGTGCATATTTGGCTTTTAATTTGTCTCTATACTCTCCAAATTGTGACAGCAGCTTAATGTGTATGCCTCAGTGTCAGGCGATGGGACCAGAAGTATTTCTGTTATGAGAGAACCCTCCAAAAGGGTGAATGCTACCAGAAAGGGGGCTGGCTCTCTCATGGTCTTCTGCCAGCCATACAGAAAGAACAGCAAGAAGACATGCCTGGATTGATCTGCCTTAACACTGCACCACATAGCCTTTAGAACCATAAGAAAGCAACTTCTGCCTTTCATGCATTGCCTAGACTCAGTCTGCTTTTGTAGCACAAAATAGACTAAAACTAAAACTAAAGCAGTAATGACCAGCACCATCACCATCAAAGTAATTAAGGTGATAATATCAGAAAACATGCCACAGTCTAGGTTGGAAAAAGCAAGGAACAATGAGGAAGACTAGCCAGTCCCTTAAGCTGAGAAGTGACTACAATCTTGAACTAGTTCTTTCTCCTCTCTCCTCTCCTCTCTCTCCCTCTCTCTCCTTCCCTTCCCCCCCTCTCTTGTCTTTTAAATTTTTTATTATTTTATTTCTTATGTGTATGAGTATTTTGTCTGCCATGTATGCCTCTGCACCACATGTATGCTTCGTGCTCATAAAGGCCAGATGAGGGAACCGAATTCCCTGGGAATGCAGTAACAGATGATTGTAAACGTCTATGGAATGCTGGGACTAGAACCCAGATCCTCTGGAAGAAAAGCCAGTGTTCCTAACCACTGAGTCATCTGTCCAGCCCCAATAAATTAATGATTTCTAAAAAAGTTCTGTAAGAAACCTTTAAAAGTTCTGGAATAAGAAATTATACCAATACTATAAATGGAAAGAAAGTTTTGAACTAGAATTAATAATATAATATCCAATATTAAATAACAATACAAAAACTTTAAGGCCTGTTAGATCAGGACATAAATTCTAGTAGCCTATAATGGTTATGGACCCTATTATCAATTCTATCTTCACACTAATACTTTGAGATGAGTGAAAACTAAATGAAGCATGCCTACTCCAACAAGTGTAAAGAATTTCTTATTTTCAAGGTGAACTATGGATCCCTTTCCAATGAAAATCTTTATTAACTTTTATAAACATTTCTGAAACCCCAAAGAAAATTCTGGGCCTGAACAAGTAGAATAGCATCATCCTAGCACTCATGTGAGGCTGAGCCCTCCTAACACAGAGTTCTAGGCTCAATCCCCAACACCACAAACAAACCAGACACTTCAGCTGTAATTATCATAGAAAAATAAATCTTTATAATTATTAAAATATTAGATCATAATTATAAAAAACAAAAAAAAACTTTTAAGATTCAAAAGAAACTATGTATAGATCCTCAATAAAAGAAAACCAGTATTATAAAAATCTGTGTCACATCTACCAAGAACACTAATTTTTGCAGATAATCAGACAACACCCATCTGTTCTCAGCATGAGTCCCTTTAAAACAATGAAGTTTAGCTGTCATAATACAGCAAGTGCCTCTATGCAAAGCCAGTAACTCCACCACTTTGAGTTTAGAAAACTCAAGGAAAAAGCACTAGCAAACAAGGACAAACAACACCCTGATCGAACAATCAATCTCAATCTCTCTCTCTCTCTCTCTCTCTCTCTCTCTCTCTCTCACACACACACACACACACACACACACACACACACACACACACACACACACACACACACACACACAGAGTGGAGGGGGTGAGAAGAGGGAGGGAAAGAGTAGGGTATGGGAAGACTCCCCAGCCACTTTTCTGATAGAAAGATCTTTTCAGGTCAGGTCCCTGGGCCTTCAGGCTTCAGCAGCCAGACACTCCTCTCCCAAAGACTAGTGGGCATCTCAAATGGGAGCAAACAGGACACCCTTCCCCTCTCAAGTGTCAAATCCATGCCAGGAACCTGGCCCTTCAATACAGTGTCTTCCACATTCCCTACCTACTACTAACATGGTATCACAGGAAGTCTGGTAAAATGAAGAATTAAATATATCTCATCACAAAATACTTAAAATGTTCAGGATGCAATAAAAACAGAATAAAAGGAAAATCTCAACTTGAATCAGAAAAAAAGAATCCAGAAATGTTAGCATCAAAATTACAGATAACAAAATATTCTGACATGAGTTTTAGAAAGCTATCATTAAAAAAAAAAAAAAAAATGCTATGCAGATGGCTCAGTTGGTAAACTGCCTACCATCCAAGCATGAAGATTTGAGTCTGAACCGCACATCCGATACATAACAGCCAGGAGCACTGTCTATAACCCAAGATGAGGACATAAAGACGCAGAACGTTTAAGCTCATTATCCAGCCAACCCAGCCAGCTAGTGCGCCCAGATTCAGTGAGAGATCCTGCCTCAAAAACTAAGGGAGAGACTAACTAAGCACAGCACTCAAGAAGTAGAGGCAGAGCCAGGTGCATCTTTGAGTTTAAGTCAACTAGGTCTACATAGAGAGTTCCAGAACAGCCAGAGCTTCATAAGAGAGACCCTGTCTCAAAAAGAAAGGGAGAGAGTGAAGGGGGGGGAGTGACTGAGAAAGACATTACCCATACCAGAAAGCTTCAATGGGCAATCATGAACACATGAGTAAAGAATGGAAAAGCTAATCCAATGAAGAGAGCTAACATGAAGAAGAATCAACTGAAAATTCAATACGGAAAAGGCGGGCTCAAGAGCAAAACAGAAGGAAGATTTGGTTAACATGGAGACAGAACAGGAAGTGCCCGATCTGAAAAGGAAATGGACCACAAGCAAACAACATACTCAGGACCTGGGGAAAAATCAACAAAAGACTTCTGAAGTCTTACTAGAAAGGCTCAAATAAAAAGGGATAAGTCAAAAGAAATCCAAGCAAAACTGATACCATCAAACTCCTGAGTTTTCTTTAAAGGCTGTAGTGATGAGTGAAACAATTCAGCTGACAACAGATTTCTCATCAGAAATCACGAAAGCTCAAGGAAGTGCTGTAGCAGTTTTCAAATGCTGAATGGACTATCATTCTCAATCACAATACAGTCCTTGTTTCTTTTCCTCCAGGAAGGTCTCCTGGTGGGTGTCTGAAACCACACATTATCAAATATACACGATAGTGATTTTTCCTATACATACATTTCTGTAATACAGTTAATAACAATGTATGTCTACAAAGATTGCCAGATTCATGCCTTTTGTACTTGGGAATATTATCAGGTAAAATGGAAATCATTTAAACACCGAACTTCCAGAACAGTCAACACCACAACAGATCACGGGGTAATAGAGAGCACAGAGGGGATGGCGCACATCTCAGACGGGATGGACCACAGACTTTATAAATATTCAGAGCAGCACATAATTTCAAATATCAACATTGTATCTGTAAATTTCCATTTAATATTTTCAAACCATTGCTGTCTATAACTCATAAACCTGAAAGCATAGAAAGTAAAGCTGTGAATCAGACAGTTTAGTAACTGTGAAATTATCCTTCAGAAATGACGGGAAAACAGAATCATCCTCAGATGAAGGAAAAATAAAAGAATGGCTACCGAATGTTTAAACGGAGCAGAAATAAGAAATTCTAGAGTATCAGAAAGTAAGCAGGCAAGAGAAAAGGCAAAAAGTATAATCCAAGACTTTCTCTTCTTGAGGCTTCTAAATTGAGAGGAAAAAGTATAAGTTATAACACTGTCAGATGTGGGTTTCCAATAATACATAAATGACACAATTATATACTTTTAAAACATAAAACTTACATATAAGTCAATTACCAAGGAAATGGATAAAAGAACATAAAGAGACAAATCTTACCCTTAAAATATCAACAGTATATAGGATGCATTATATGTGTCTACACTGTAATGCCCAGAGCTACTCTTACAATATCAACAGTATATAGGATGCACTATGTGTATATACATTGACAGTATACAGGATGCACTATGTGTATATACATTGACAGTATATAGGATGCACTGTGTGTATATACACTGTAATGCCTAGGGCTACTCTAATAACTATACAACGACATGCACTGAAAACCATGATACATGAGTCAAAATAGGACTGTAAGCACTAAACTAGTCTGGATATGTACTGAGTTCCTGGCCAGCCTGGGCTACAAAGTGAAACTATCTCAAAAAAAAAAAAAAAAAAAAAAAAAAAGTTTGTTCAATAACTCAAAAGAACTCAAGAAAAGAGGTTTAAGGATGAAAATCAGAAGGAACAGGAAATAAAATGCCATACATAGGTTCTGATTATGGAAAATCACCTTGACTATAAATGGTCTTAATATACCAATCTAAAAAAAAAAAAACTGAGCCAGGCATAGTGGTTTATGCTTGTAATCCCAACACTCAGGACGTGGAATCAGGAGGATAAGAAATTCTAAGCCATCATGACCTATACTGTCAGACCCTGGGGGGGGGGGGACTGGCAAATGGGGAGGGGGATAACTTGAATGTTAACACTAAGCCTTAAATCCAGCACTCCAGGAGGCAGAGGCAGGTGGATCTCTGTAAATTCAAGGCCAGCCTGGTCTATAGAGCAAGCCCCAGGACAGCCAAAAACAAAACACGAACAAAGGAAGGAAGGTAACAGTATATAAACCTTAAACCAAAAAAAAAAAAAAAGCAGGAGTGACTATTCTAATATCTAACATAGATTTCTGAAACAAAGAAAATAATTAGAAACGAAGAAGAAAAGTAAATAACAATAAAAGCAATGGCAGACATTGGATCCTGAATATGTAGCCATCAAGCTGTAGCGCTTCAGAATATATAAAGCAAGAAGACTCAAAATATGACAAAATGAAATTTTTACACGGAGGCGTATTTCCAAATAAGCTCCTAAGATTAATCACTTACATAACTACCATGCAATTACTCTTCTGGTACCATCAAGAACAGGAAAAACGGTAGCCTGGAGGATCCACCTCCAGGTAAGCACTCAGACAAGGAGTACCTTACAGAAGTTCTGTAATCCTCAGCCAATGTTCCCATGAGAAAAAAAAATACGAATCACCAGTTTAAAGACGAGGAAATGAGGGTATAGAGAAAGAAACCAGCCCAATTCAAACTACTAGTAAGTACAAGGACCAAGGTCCAATTCAGTTCTCTAACATATTAGAACACTTGCCCTGTAAGTCTCTCAAAACAGCCAAAAATCAGACTTCCAACAATTCTCTTACTGCCCATCCTGATAACCCTTGAAGCACACTCAATACCGGGTTTTCACAAAAAGAAATAAGGCTGGGAGTGGTGACCCACGCCTTTAATCCTAGCACTGAGGGAGGAAAAGGCAGGTAGATCTCTATGACTTCGAGGTCAGCTTGGTCTGCAGAGCAAGTTCCAGGCCAGCCAAGGATACATAGTGAGACCTTGTCTCTAAATAATGTTCAACCCAAAAAGTATTTAAAAGCTCTGATTCGAAAGAAACTAAATATTCAGTGAGCTCTCTAATCTTTTTCTTCTATATATTAAAGGTGTTTCTTCAGTGCCTCTACAACAAAATTAAAATTTAGCAACTACATCGTAACTGACTCTCCATTTTAAAGTTTCTTTCATAAAGCACAGTATTATTTTCTTTGGATAAAAAACTATATGAGACTTCCACATAAAACAAGGTCTGGACATTTCATTGCATTGATAAACTATGGCCCCACTAAACAATTTAACCTCTCTAAATCTTCACTCTACTCTTCCAAAACATCTGTCAACAAAAAGTATTGTGTACACTCGTGGCTAAGTATAAAGTGGGCCTCATAAGCGCTCCACGTCTGGAAAAAAATCAGTGATACTCTGCGAGGTGTGTTTGTCACACTAATTATGGTGAATTGCACCTGTCACCCTGGCCTGCTCGCCCACACAGTAAGTTTGGGGGCACCCGAAGCGACAAGAGAGGCGGGCGGCGTCTCCGAATCTCTGGGCGCGGCGCGGCCCGTGGCCCTGGGCTCTGGAATCCGCGGCCCGCCCGCGCCCGGCTCTATGGCTCCAAGCGGACTACGGGCCGGCAGGGAAGACCCAAGTGCCGGGAAGGGTCGGGCCCGCCGTTACCTGCCGCGCCGGTCGGCACCCGGCCCGGGCCCGGCGGCGCTGTAGTAGGCCGCACGTCTGTGGCTGGCTGCGGCGGCCGCCGCGCCGCGCACGGGATACAGAGGAATCTGGTCCGCCATGCTCCGGCCTGCCCTCCCCACTATCCTCGACTCGGCGTAACCTCCCGGCCGAGTCTACTGTTTCCAGTCAGGGCCGAAGCACCCCAGGGCGGCGCCCCGCCCCCGCGCGGCGCCCTCTGATGGCGTCACAGAACAGCAAAGTATCGTTCCTGGGGCGTGGCTAGGGTAGACCCCGCCTCCATTGGTGTTGCCTGATGACGATTTTGAAAAGCGAGGCGCAATGGTGCCATTAAGTCCCGCCCCCATCTTGTGTTACCAAACTTTGATATTGCAGTGTCAGTGGCTCCTCTCTTTCTTCTGTCTCTCGCTGTCCATCTCTGTCTCTGTCTCTTTCTCTCTCTCTCTCTGTCTCTCTCTCTCTGTCTCTCTCTGTCTCTCTCTCTCTCTCTCTGTGTATGTGTAAGAGAGAGACTGATTATTAGGCCCACTTTATACTTAGGCAGAACTTTACACAATACTGTGTCGACAGATGTTTTGTAGAGTAGAATGAAGATTTCAAGAAGTTAAACTGTTTAGTGGGGCAATAGTTTAGCAATGCAATTAAAATGTTCAGACCTAGCCTTAAGTGGAAGTCCCATACTCATACTTACCCAAAGAAAAAACACTATGCTTTATAAAAGAAACTTTAAAATAGAGTTACGTTGTAGTTACCAAATTTTAATTTTGTTGTAGAGGTATTGAAGAAACAACCCTTAATACATAGAAGAAAACAAATACAAATCTCAATTTCTAGTTTTTCTTTCCCTCTCTCCTTCTCTCCTCCCTCTCCTCTCACCTCTCTCTCTCCCTCTTTCCCTCTCCCTCCCCCCCTCTCTCTTACACACACACACAGACACACTACCACCTTCTCCCTCTCCTAATTCTCCTCACAACTCACATAAAGACCTTGCAACTGGGCCCTCCTCACCTGAGCACTCTAGCCCAGCATTTTATACATTGTCCGGAGGTACAACTCCATTTCTTGGAAGCCTGTCTGCACAGTGCAGGTGCACACAGCCCACAATTTCAGATTCAGGCAGGATCCATGAGGAAACCCCTGCCTTGGCCATTTCAGATCTGAACCCATCCAGGTACCTAAGATCTAGCCTTTGTTTTTGAAGGTACATGGGGAAAGCCACTTCCCTTGCTGACTTAACGCAGACGTTCATCAGGAGCTGTGGGGCTGACTGCAGTCTCCCACTTGCCTCTGCACAGGGTTAATGCCTCTCCTGTGATCAGTCTTCTCCCCACACTCCCCCTGTATGTTGTTCATTGTCTTTGCCTGCTCTGAGTCACTGTGTTGTATATAATAGCTACTTTCAGGCTCTTCCTAGCCCTGATCAACTGCATTTGACAAATCAAGGTCCTTGACATGAGTGATTCTGCATCTTGTTATCCAGGTAAGCACCCACCATCTTCCAGCACACCAGGAGGCACAAATTGATCATTTATTTTATGCCAATAAATAATGACACCTTTAAAAATATTGAACCAGTAGCACCAGGCACATGCACCTATCAGTCACACCTAAGCCTCCACCTGGGACTATAAAAGACCAAAATATGGCAGGCATAGCTTAAGGACCCTCATCTAGGGAACTGCCATAGCAAAGGATCTCTGCCTACATCCCTAGCTCCAGAGGCTCCAAGACAATTCTCCTGATTGTTATACCCAGAACATTCCATAGTGACACTAGAAATGGCCTGCTACCCAGACCTCCATCAGAGAACTCTGCTGTTTTGAACACCCCTTTGCTGCATGTGCCTTCTTATGCAGCCCCTCCAGAGGCTCTGCCTCCCACTTAAGACAGTTTTTCTGAGCTCTGCATCCTTTAACCCTTCCTTTGCCATGGAGAGAAGGAAAGGGCATATGATTGAGTACGGTGTATAATGTGTGCTCTGAGAACTAATGTTAGGGAATTAAGATGATGTGGCATTTCATTTTGATTGTCTGGTTGATATTGAAAACCATCTGAAGGATAGTCCTCTGGACATGACTGTGAGGACATTCACAGAGAAGTTTAATTGAGCTGGTAAAACCCACCCTGAATATGGGTGGCACCACCCATGGGCTGGAGTCCCAGGGTGAAACATGAGTAGAGGTTTATCGTTAATCAATCTCTCTCTCCCTCCCTCTCTCCCTCCCTCCCTCCCTCCCTCCCTCCCTCCCTCCTTCCCTCCCTCACCCCTTCTCTCTGTGCGCCTTCCCACTGTGGCCACCATAGCTTAAGCAGCTCTCACCATGGGACAAAGTCAAAGCCTTAAGTTACATTTTTTTTTTCAGGTATTTTGTCACAGCAAGAAAAGTTAATACAAATGGGAATAAAAGAATCTGGTTTCCAAAGGTCATCCTACAAGTAAGATTAAGGTGACATGGTAAACTGCAGCCAGAGAGACTTGCCTACCCTGTGAGTCCAGTGTTGTTTGCTAAAGTCTGACACTGAGAAAGACCTGAGGGCGTCTGTCTAGGTTTCTGACATAGCACAGCTCAGAACGCTACTTCATTTCTTCTTTGCTCTTCTTTTCTACAATGAAACATGTTGAGATTTCACTCTCATTCCAAAAATGTGGGGTTATTTTACTAGCATAGTTGAACAATTAAGTTTCCAGAGAATTCTAAATTGTGTTTGCTGGTTTGTTCATTATTCTTTGCTTTCTCAAATTACGATTTACTTTCTGAGCAGGTATGCAGTCATGTCTCCAAGCTCTACATACTAACTGGGTAGGCTTTATATCTAAAGATGAAGAATGCTGAGATAGTCTTACATCAGTAAGTAGCACGGTCCAGGGAGCACTCCAGTGGAACCTGAGATGTGTTCTCAGATGTTGAGTGTAGTGGCCGATACTTCTTACAAGACACTGATAGGACTCTCTAGTGTCCAGCTTCTTAGAACTCTGGGCCCTGACTCCACATGGCTTCACATAATGTAAAAAGTCATAGAAATTTTGAGACCAGTCATAGCTTTCTGACTGTTTGACAACCAAAAATTCATTAAAAATCAAACAGTGAATCTGAGAAGTTTTGAGCAGTCTTCTACTGTGTTGCATCATGTGCCCTTTGCACTGTGCACACTGCCATGCCAAGCAGTGCCAGTGAGCATCAGCTAAAGCACCTCAGGTCAGAACTGCAGTGTTTCTATTATACATACAAAGTTCCCTGTTCCTGGGGGAACGCAATGGTTTAATTAGAAACAGTATCAGTATTGATGATTATAAAATCAAGATATTGATCAACTCTGGAAATTTTTGAAGATGTTCTGTCTCCTGCAATATTAAATATTCCAACAGTATTTAATTCTTCATAGGAGACTGAGCTGCATATCCTGCCGGTGTGTAAATTTTCTTCCATATTTAATAATTGTTTATTTATGTTCACATGTAAGAATTGTTAAGAATTACGGCTTGCCATTGGTAATTGTTTCACATGGATAGCTACCATATACCTGTTGTGTTAAGACACTCCTGCAGTGGTTCCCAACCTTCCTAATACTTCCTAATACTGGGACCCTTTAATACAGTTCATGTATTTTGTTGCTACTTCATTACTGTAATTTTGCTACTACTATTATGAATCATAATGTAAATGATCTTAAGCGATGTCTGTGAAAGATTTTTTAATCCCCAAAGGGGTTGTGACCCACAGGTTGAGAACCACTGCTCTATGTATTGGATTTGCTTTACACATTTGGGACTAGGTAACCTAGTCATTTGCACACTACAGAGCCTAGAACCCCATAGCTGCTCAGTACATGAAGCTCTGTGCACCCACAGTTCCAATATGGCACTAAAGACCTAGAAGATCCTTGAAAAGTCACTGGGGTTTAGTCTGCATTGGAACCCAAAGAAACTGGAAGGCTGTCAGTGAAGATGGCCAGGTAGCAACAGAGATAAAGGCTCCAGAAATGAAGACAAAGATGGCATGCCTCTTTTGCATACCTTTGTATTTCTGGACTGATCCAGAATATACCATCTACTCAGGAAGAGGATCTGCTGCCTCAGTTAATTCTTCCTAAAACTGGGCACACAGACATGCCCAGAGGCCTGTCTCATTTGACACCAGATCCAATCAAATGAGCTATCGATATTAACCATCACATCCATATCTGCAGGAGTCATGAGAAAGAGTCAGGGCAAAGCGGTCAGGACTGGCAAAAAGAAGCCCTGCTGTAGGGGGTGGTTCTGATGCTCTGATTGGAAATCTGCATGTGAACCTTGAAGGTCCTGTTTCCCAATTGGTTCTTAATCGACCAATAAAGATGCTAGCAGCCAATGAAATTAGAGACCAACTAAGCTGAGGGCAGATTTAGGGTGCTGAGCTGGGAGTGAAAAGAAGTTGGCAATAGCCAAGGAAGGCTTAGAAGAGCCATGCCATTGAGCTAAAACATATCAAAAAATAAGTGTGTGTGTGTGTGTGTGTGTGTGTGTGTGTGTGTGTGTGTGTGTGTGTGTCTTTCATCCTCAGATCCAAGGGAACCTGGGTAGGGATGGTTGCTCCGTCCATCTGGAGCTTAAGGCGGGGTAGTAGGACATGCTACACCCTTCTCTAGAGAAATAGGCCCATAGGTGATCTCTAGGGATACATATGTGAAGAGATATGTATGACAAGGAACAGTATACTGACTCACATGATTATTGAGGCTGACAAATACCAGGACCTGTGAAGCTGCCAGCTGGGCACTCAGAAGGGCCAGTAAGATCATCCAAAGGCTCAGGGGGGCCGTGGAGTAGGTTCCAGGCTGTATCTGAAGCCTTGGAAATCAGGAATTCCACAGACATAGAAGACCAATATCCAGCTCACAGATAGAGTGATTTCAACCTTCCTTGGCCTTTTGGTTTTAGGTATTCACTGGTGTATCAGATGATGCCCTTCAGCATGGGAGAAGGACATCTGCTTGACTCAATCCACTGAGTTAAATAATCGTCTTCTCCAGAGGCAACTTCAGAAAAGGAGAAATAATGTCTGCCAGATCTCTGTGCATATTCATCAGAGTAAAGACTCGAAATATCTGGGCAAAACAACCGAGGAGAAGGATTTATTTTGGCCCACAGTGGCAGAGATTCAGTTCATCATAACAGTGAGGAGGCTGAGGAGGTAACTCCCATCCTGGTAAGCAGGATGCAGAGAGAGAGAAAATGGTTTTGTTAACAGGATGTCTCCTCCCTCCCCCTTTGGTTTCGTCAGGGACCCCTACCTGGAGAACACTGGCACCCACATTCAAAGCATCTAGTCCATCTTCCCTAGAAATGCCCTCAAGGGTACATGTAGAGGTATGATTTATTAATCTCTCGGGCTCTCCTTAATCCAATCAAGTTGGTAATCAAAATTAACCATCGCACTGGGCCTCCCATGGCTTCATTGTACACGTAAATTCAGTCCTCAGATTATGTGTTCAAAACAAAAACCAACAAATCCACAGAAATGACAAATACCATTCTGAAAACAGCCAACCATAGAACCACCTTCTGTCCCTACCTCTCACCAGGGCTTTTGGGGTGTCACCAAGCCTTGCATTGCCCTCTTTAATCAAGGACAGTCAAGTGTGCCAAGGCCTGTTGGACTGTCTCCATGCTTCACAGACTCCTGTCATCACTTCTCTCAGGCTGTCTCTGGATGACCTGCTTGCACTCTACCCAACTTTCTGTCACCCATCAGTTCCCTCCTGCTGGACCGGTCCAGCACGTGTCTTCCTGTGCCCCTATTTCTCTAAACCAGCCTTTGCGGAAGCTCCCAATCTTGGTTTGATATTTATTGCAATGATTCGTATCCGTTTTATGTCAACTTGACACAAGCTAAAGCCGTTTGAGAGGAGAGAACTTCAGTAAGAAAATGCTTCCACCGATTCTGTTTTGAATGTTAAATGTCTCTGCGGGTTCCTGTTTGGATGTTTGGTCACCAGTTGGTGACACTCTGAGGGAGGCTAAGGGAGCTCTGGGGTGTGTACTGGCTTGTTTCTCAGATTTCCTTCCCACTAGCTTGGAGCTCACTGTCCTCAGAGCTGTAGAGTCATCTCACTCCCGACCTGTCCTCTGTCTTCTCAAACCAAGCTCTCTGTTCCACTCTCTTTCCTCTGGTAGATTTCTTCTCCTCAGACAGTCTCTTTACAGTCATTTAAGGAGTTAATGAATGGTTGGAAGCCAACCCATCATGTTCAGTCAGATATTAAAACAAAACAAAACCTAGAGAAGGAAAGAATTCGTTTTTGCTCATGGTTTTTCAGAGTTTCATTCTGTGGTCAAGGGGTTCCATCCCTTTCGATGGAAGCAGAGGCTAGACATACTGGAAAGAGCACATAGCAGAAGAGGCATCTCACGTCGTAGTAAATAGACACAAGCGTGGGGAGGCAGAGACAGATAGAGAACCAGTGACTGCTTACTTTCTCAAGCCTCTACCTGCGAGCCCCAACAGAAATGATGACAGCTGATAAATGTTGAAGTTTTGTCTTTTACTGTTTATTGTAATGCTATGTGCTGGCCTGCAGACCTGGAATCTGCCCATAGCCCATGGGACCCTCCCCCCAAGTTAATTCTGAGCGGTGAATAAAATTGCTGACAGCCAATAGCTGGGCAGGAGAGACATAGGTGGGCTTGTGGTTTCACCGACTTGGAGAGACAGGATCGTGAGAAGGGAAGGGGGAAGGAAGCCACCATGGATTAAGGGAAAAAGCAAGCAGGAGAGAGAAGGAGAAGCCACCCTGGGCTAAGGGCCAAGAGAACGTGGCCCATAGGGCTGCCCAATTGGAGAGCTGCCCAGATGGAACATAGTAAATGGTCAGGGATGCCTGAGGTTATCGATAGGAAGGTGGGTTCTGACAGCATGGAGGGTAGGCAGCTGCCCAGCTAGTGTACTGCCTGAGGCATATTAAAAACATAAAGGCTGCGTGTGTCTTTCATCTGGGAACATAAATGGTCTAAGGTGGGGTCCTGGGCTGGGATTATTAATATTTATCACTACAGATAAAGATGTGTACTCCTGTTTGGGAAAATACTCCCTGTTCTCAATCATCCCTAAGCTGAGTATTTGGCCACTTGGTTTTAAGGTAGGTGGGTACCATCTAGGAGGCTCCCTACTATCACATGTCCTACTCCAGTTACTGGGGCAAGTGGCTGGTCCAAGCCTCTCTTCCCTCCCAGAGTTCCCTAAGCATTCAGAGGTAAGCTGGGGGTGGGGCTTGGAGGTTGAGCCTCAGATTCCCCATTACTTTCTGTTGCCTGTTTGCCATAATGGAAGGTAGAAAGTGCTGGAGCTTGTGTATCTGGTGCCCATTAGCTGCCAGGGTCTGACTTTTAGCAAATGCTGTAAGAATAAATAACCTTATCTACCAACAATACTGAGCGGATGCCTGCTTTCCACATTAATAGCTCCTGTCTCCTACTTTGTCCAGCCATTATCCTGTGAAAAACAAATACCTCCTCTTCATCCCTCGATACCCTCACACACCTCCACAGGCAGAGATGAAGATCTCAAGGACAATTTGAATATAGCGTATTGCATCCCCTCTCGGTCAGTTTGACCTCACACTTACGGTTGGTCCCACTCATCTTTAAAACTGAGGAGCACTCCATCAGATGTCTCGTAATTCATAATGTATAGGTGTCTCATTCATAACTGCTTCTTCCCCACTCCAAACTCACTAGTGGTGCAGGAGAGGAGGGGCAGCAATTACTCGTGATAACTTTATTAGCTATAATTTGCATTTATCTTCTGAAAGGACAGAGCGATGCTTCTGGGAGCTGTATATTAAATCCAAGGGCTTACACTTGACCCTGTCCTGATTCATTCCATGCACAGCAGTGTCCTTTTTCTACCTTGAAGGATGGCTACAATTTGTCACTACACAAATTATACTGTACTTGATGTTGACATTCTTTTATCAGATAAATTACCTGGACCTATTATGCTGGAGGCAATTTCCATGACAATTTCATATTGTGAAAATCTTAGTTTAAGTTGAAGACTGGAAGAAGTGAATAGAGAAGCCGGGCCCTGTTTCCAGGGATGGTCCCAGAATAAACCAGCTTCTTGTGCCTTCCGATTTGCTGCATGGTTCCAAACTCCAGCCGTGAGTCCTTGTCTGGATCTGGGACTGTGTAACCCTGCATGCAGGGACATACCTCTTCATATCTGCATCTTCCGAGGCACTGGGGAATGCTCCAGCTGGCTCATCTCGCTCCTGGAAAGCAGGAAGTGATGTCAAAACTTTAATTGGAGAAATCTTTAGAACTTAATCACAAAAGCTTAAGAAAACATGTTATTGACACAATTTCACCCACTATTTCCAAAATAAAACCAGTGCAGCAAGTTCCATGTAGCACGTTAGGAGATACACAGTTGCTACGGGGTGAAGCCAGGACACCCTTCTCTCTCTCTCTCTCTCTCTCTCTCTCTCTCTCTCTCTCTCTCTCTCTCTCTCTCCCCCACCCCCCTCTCTGTGTTGTCCGAGTTCACATGTGTGCATGCTTGTCACAGGACAACTCTTGGTAGTCAGATCTCTCCTGCCGTGTGGGTTCTGGAGACAGAGTTTATGTTGTCAGGCTTGGCAACAAGTGCCTTTTCCCACCAAGCCATCTTGCTCATCTTTAGTTCAGTGTTTGATCTGAGCTCCAGTATCTCTTATTCACTTACAAATAAGCAAGTTTATAAGGGGTAAAATCAAAAATTCATGTTGATTTCACAAAAGAACGTAGATTGCTATTAGCAGTTTCCTCCGTGTCAGAATTCAAAATTTTCATATCAAAGTAAAAGGCTTGGTTTGTTGACTTCAGATATTTTATAACAGGAGATGTAAGGCTTACTTAGACCAGATGTTGTCTGCCCCTACAATATCAGTGTGAAAAGCCCAAAGCTAGGCTACACTCTGGAATTCTATTTGTCAAATCATTAGATTGCTTCGCTTCCTACCTTTAGCTGGCTAATTGTAAATGTTCTCCCCTGTAATTTCAGAACCCTTTTTTTTGTTTATGTTTACGTTTGGAATGTTTCTGTTCGGAATAAAGCTGAAGGCAGCTGGAAGTGGTGAGGATACAGCACAGTCCAACTGGGGCTGAGATGAGCTTGTGTTCGGCTCTGGATTTGCTGGGGTCCAGAAGTCAGGGTGGATGGTCCCTTGTCTTCCTTCAGCAGCATCTGTAGATCACATCTGGAGGGATGAGCATCTCATTCCCAATTTCAGGGACATCTCATGATCCCCTGGGCTTGGGAAACTTCCCAGAATTCCTATCTTAGCCAGCTGCCGCAGCCCCGGCCTGCCTACCTCTTATGCCCTTCATGTCTGGGATCCCATAGTCCTAGGGAGCACACTCAGGCAGCCCCCCCCCCCCCGACAAGCCAGGCTCTCACGAGACTAGACACACACTCCGCCCAGCCAATCCTTTAAACTTCTACTATTTGTTCTGAAATTGTTTTGAGCATGTGTGTTTGTGTATGTGCAGGTACCTGTGTGTGCATTTGGAGCCCAGAGCTCAATTTCATATATCGTTTCTCAGATGCCAATCTGAGTTTTTGAAATAGTGTCATGGAGGTCTTTGAGTAGGTGAGGCTGGTTAGGCATCGAGCTTCAGGAATCTGTCTGCCTCTGTCTCACCAGAGCTAGGGGCATATGGCCACGCCTGGATTTTACGTGGATGCTGCGGATCAAAACTCAGATCCTCATGTTTGCATGGCAAACACTTTACCTATAGAGTTCTTCTGCTGTTTGAAAAATACGTCTAACGATAGAAACATAAGACCTCAGAGAGTATGAGAAGTCATTTTCTGACATCGTTCAAGGAGGGCTGCTACCAGTGTCGAGTTCGGAGGGCTAGCATGGTTTGGCATCTAAGAGAACGTTGTAGAAGAGGACACCACAGTTTGTTCTTCTGGGTCCCATTTGCCCACGGTGGGATTTCAAGCCTGTTTTAGCTCTGAGTAACGATTTTCTTTCTCTTTTTAGAATTCTATTTGCTTATTTACTGTGTGTATGCATGTGTGCACCTACACGGGTGTATGTATGTGTGTGGTAGACATATGCCATGGCATGTGTGTGGAGGTCAGACGACAATGCTTAGGGGTGGGCTAACCATGTAGAACCCAGGAATCAAACTCAGACGTTAGGCTTAGTGGCCAGACAATCCCCTGGGTTGTCTCGACAGCCTAAGCATCCACTTTCCTCTTTTTTTTTTTTTTTTTTAATTTTTTTTTTTTTAATTTTATGTGTATGTGTGTTTGCCTGCATGCATGCAAGCTTGGGGCCAGAAGAACCAAAAAAAAGGTGTCAGATCTCCTAAGACTGAAGTTAATAGATGGGTGTGAGCTGTTTGTCCTATGGGTGCTGAGACTCAGACCCAAGTCCTCTGAATGAGTAGCCAGTGTCTTAACCACTGAGCCACCTCTCTAGCGCTGTATTCATTTTCTTGTCCAGAAAGTGGGGCTGATCATAGCAGAGACTTCAGAAGATTTATATGAGAGTTAAATAAAGACACGTACGTGGATGGCATTTAGCCCAGTGCTGACTCATTAGCACGCGGATAATGAGCTGCAGTCGTTAGCTGAACTGAGTCATCTGTAGGGCTGCGTCTCCTCTGCTATTTCTCCAGCCAAGAGAGCCGAGATGCAAGGTATCATGTCACACATCAAGCCTGCCTTACAAGAAACAATAGACGGCAAGACAGGGTGTCAAGCTGACATTCTAGTCAGCGGACTGCATTGATGTTCCCCCAGCACCTTAGAATTATAGTAATACCCACTGTGATTAGAGTGTGCACCAGTCCCTCCTCTTTTTCCTTTAGCAAAAGTTCCTAATACACTCTGAATATTTCATCACTCTTAGCTCCTCACTAATGCTCAACACTTCTAGAAGGGAGAAGGAGAGCTCCCGTCTCTAAACAGCAAAAAAACCTCAAAATAAAAAAAAAAATCCTCATTAAAGAATATTAATACTCATGGATTAAGAAAAACAAAAGGATAAATTGTCTGGAATAAATTCAGATCACCCTTTGATTCTGTCCACTGAAACGTACAAATGACTGCTCCACTAAACAGAGGTGGTGTGGATCAGAGTGGGATTCCGGCTCCCAGCCTGGCCTTCCCCACCCCCCCGACTCTTTACTTCAGGCCAGCCTCAGGTGAGGTGTTCATCTGTCCTCAGCCTGCAGCTGGAGAACTGAGAGGTGGGGACTGGTACTAAAGTTATCTTCCAGTGCAACACAAAAGCACAAAAGCACATGCCAGCAAGTCTTCCTCCCCAAGAGGAAAGAGGATGTCATCTACAGATCAGACACCTGGAGAGCTGGCCTCAGCCTTTGCTGCAAGAGGCCCTGGGATTTCAAAAGAAACGCACAGTGAAAATGCACACCGATTATGCCCTAGCTTGGGTTTCTATTGCTGTGATAAAACACCAAAGCCAACTGCTGAGGAAAAGGTTTATTTCATGGAGCAGCCTGAGTCTGTCATGTAGGTAAGTCAAGGCAGGAACTCAAGCAGGGCAGGAACCTGGAGGCAAGGACTGAGCAGAGGCCATGGAGGCGTGCTCCTCATGACTTACTCAGCCTGCTTTCTTATATGGGCTGAACAAGCCTTATAAGTTTGCTCTCTTATAGCACCAAGGACCACCTACCTAGGGGTGGCCCCACCTCACAGTGAGCTGGGCCCTTCCACATCAATCATCAATCAAGAAATGCTCCACAGACTTGCCAACAGGCCAGTCTGGTAGGGGCAACCTCTCAAACTGAGGTTTCTTCTTCCCAAATGACTCTAGCCTGTGTCAACTTGACTTAAAATGAGCCAACCCAGGTTATATGTGAATATCCTGTCTGCTGATACCGACACAAGCACCTTCAGACGTAGCTACAATTGCTGTTGTCCATACCAAATGTTTAGACTTCTAAATTTTATTCTCAGTGAGTGGGAACACTAAAGAAATACAAGGAAACCATTTTGTCTTCTTCCTGCCTGCCTGATGTTTCTTTGTTACTTTCTTTGTTTCTTTGTTTCTTCCTTCCTTCCTCCCTTTCTTCCTCCCTTTCTTCCTCCCTTTCTTTCTTTCTTTCTTCCTCCCTCTTTCTTTCTTTCTTTCTTTCTTTCTTTCTTTCTTTCTTTCTTTCTTTCTTTCTTTCTTTCTTTCTTTCTTTCTTTCCCTCCTTCCTTCTTTCTTCCTTTCTCTTTATTTTTCCTAGTTGTGACCACAGATAGTCACCAGGCCCATGTGTTGCCAGGGTACCTGAGAAGCATCTCATTATGAAAGTTAGCTTTAGTTGTCAGCTTGATTGTATTAAAACCAGACATTGGGTGTTGTCTGTGAAAGCATTTCTAGAGAATATTAACTAAGCCAGGAAGGCCTGCCCTGAATGTGTTTGACACCATCCAATGACCTTGTATTTAAACTACATAGAAACACAAAAAGTGAAAAGCCAGCCGAACACCAGTTTCTTCCACTCTCTACTTTCTGGACCAGCCATTCTCAAACTATATTTTGTGAATATCAAAATATAAGATATTCTGCATATCAGATATTTATATTACCATTCATAACAATAGCAAAATTATAGTTATGAAGTAGCAATGAAAATAATTTTGTGGTCTGGGTCACCAGATCATGAAGAACTGTACTAAAGGGTCCCAGCATTAGGAAGGTTGAGAATCACTGATCTAGAATGATCCAGCCGGCGGTGGGCAGGCTCACTCTTCTGTTGCCACAGACAAGAGTAGCTTCTGCCTCCCCGCCCTCCCTATCCAGTTGGCCTGTCCATGAAACTGGGAATCAGATTGGGCCTTTCACCTCAATTGCTTCTCAGTGGATATTTGGTGACAGCAATGACAAAGGCAATTACTGCAGTTCAAAAAGTCAAAAATGCCACAGAAGCAGAAACTACAGTTTTAAAAATAAATCATGAAGCAAGAGAGCCGTGTGAGAGCACTGTTATTTCTCTGAAGGGTCTGTTCAGTGTGTGCCCTAGAGACTGGACGGAGAGGTCAGCAATCCTAAGATTGGGGCTGATTTTTCCGATTTTATGTTGAATTGCCACATTTCCTAAAATGAATGTAAGTAACATCATGGCCAGCAAGGAGAGATTGTAAATAAAGTTTTATCAAGGAAATTTTTTTCATTT
Organism: Uromys caudimaculatus; assembly: GCA_028551405.1. NCBI lineage: Eukaryota > Metazoa > Chordata > Mammalia > Rodentia > Muridae > Uromys > Uromys caudimaculatus. The sequence continues at coordinate 63,451,572 of CM052715.1, forward strand.
TAATCTCCTGGTTAGAAATATAATTTAAGTTCAGATACCCTGTGAGGAAACAAACTTTGTGTTTGTAAAATTAAACAGTTGCTGTGTTCTAGATCCTAGGGGCACCACAGGGTCTGTAGACAGGCTGTGGGGTGCTTGGTAAGTCTTTTCATGTGGTTTTTCCACAGGAAGAAATAGTATTCAGCCATTAAAGAAAAAAAAAAAAAAGAATAAAGCATACACCCTCTGCAACACAAATTGAGCGTGTGCCTCTTGAAGGAACCAGTCACCAAAGGTCACATCTGGGTGGTTTGATCTGGGAGGGTTATCTAGAGCAGGGGAAGCCGCACAAAGAAAGCAGATTAGCACTTGCTTAGGGCTGGAGGTTTTGCAAAGTTCTCTTGATTTATCTGTAGTGTTTGAGCAGATCTCTTCACATAGCTTTTTAGCAATTACTCCTCTTATTACATTATATATGCATAACTATGGTAGTCTGTCGTCATTTCAGTAGTTCAACTGAAGTAGCACGGTCTTAACTCCAGTTCCACGTCCCTTTAACATCTGCCACTTATAATTGTCTTAAATATTCCTCTCTGCATAGTTACAGCCACATAAGACAATGTTATAATTTACTTCAATTATCAAATATAATTGCGTCGACTCAAGAGGAGATGGAAGGCCCATTATATTCAGTCATGTTTTGTTTGCTCTTTTATTTCTTCTGCTCCGGTCCTTCTTTGCTTGGGCTTGTGTTTTTTGCAGAACCCCATGTATCCACTTTCTTCCCAGGAAGGCTGCTTGCAGCACTCTCCTCGCCGGCCACCCTTGAGAATATTGATTTCCCTGTGTTTCCCAAAAGACACTTTTTGCTGAGGGTAGGATCTGGAGTTGCAGGCTCTTTTCTCAGTACTTGAAAGCACTGTGTGGCTTTTTTTGGTGTTTGGGGTAAGGAATCTGCTGTGACTCAGGCTGGCGTCCCCTGTGAAGAAAGTCAGTAGAACATTTCCCCAGCAGCTTAAAAAGGTGTTTTGTTGGGGCCTGGGAGGAGGTTCAGTGAGAGTACTTGCTATGAAACCTGAGGACCTGAGTTTGATCCCAGCATCCATGAGTTAGCTGGGTGTGGCTGTGCTGGTGGATGCTGCGGGGGGGGGGGGCATAGAAACAGGAGGGCAGCGGGGGTTTGTTGACACACATCCTGCTGGAACATGGTCAACCTGCCAGGGATCACACCCTTCAAGAAAACTGACTCTCCCTCTCCTAGCAACCATAATCTGCCAATGGCTCCTCAGCTCTGAGTGGGGGCTCATGAGCCGCCTCCTCTGTGCTGTGCTGTTGACTGCCTTGAACTTGTGTAGGCCTTGCATAGGCAGGCCACAACTGCTGAGCTTATCAATGCAGGGTCCTGCCACGTCCAGAAGATGCTACTTTACCGTAAACCTCCCTGACCTCTAGTTTACACCCTTTCTGCCTCTTCTTCAGTGATGTTCGATGAGCCACGGAGGAAGCTGGATTGCAGACGTCCAGTTCGTGGCTGTCTACTGTATTAATTCACTCATTCTGTATTAACTTCTGTCCAGTACACAAAGTATCTCTGATGATGATGGGGAACTGCAATAAGCTACGGGTAGAGAGAGACTAATTCGGAGGGCAGTCTGACACCACCTATGTTCTTCTGGAGTTCTCTTGACATGAATCTTTTGCTGGCGTCTCACAGTGTCTAGGTGTTTGTTTGGGGCAGGGGGGGTTGTTTTGACTTGTGATCTGTCTTGTGCCTTGTTCAGCTCAGCTGATTTCTGGTATTCTGACTTTGGGCTCACTGATCCTGCAGCCTCCTCCTTCCTGCCAGCCGAGCTCTCTATGACTTACCTTTCTCATCTCTGGGATTTCCTTCCACCCTTTCTACTCTCTGTTTCCTTGCTGAGGCCTTCCCTCCCTTCCCATTTCAGATATGTTCATAAATGGTGGCTGAAGTCTTTTTGTCATGGATACTTTCAAATCTTTGTCAGATAAGAAGACCTCACCTTGCTGTGACCCTGTTGATTGACCTTTCCACTCGTTTTTTTGGTTTGAGGATCCTGCATGTTTCGTCGTTCAGACTGGAACCTGGTGGCTTGGCTTTCCCAGAGGTAAGGATCTAGTTCATTTTCCACCTTGCTTTTGTTTTTGTTGATTTCCCTCTCGTTTGTTAATTTTGAATTTCTCATATGTTCATTAATACACCAAGAAAATAAAGCACGTGTCTTGAATTTTATAAGTAACTGCTATCACAGACATAGAAATCCTAGCATTAGCCATTTTCTATGGATTTTCTGCATTTATTGACCGCAACCATTCTTATTACTCTTCACTTATTTTATTCACAATTCTAAGAAACTTCTGTTCCATTGCTGTGTTATCTTATGCCAGGCTACAGAGATGAAAGATTTTTCAGTTCATTTTTCAAACTAGCAAAACTATTATTCTTAACCCTGATGAACACAATCAACATGTGACCAATCTAGATTCTGAAATAAATAAGTCATTTAAAAAGAACATTTGAAAAAGACCAGCAAGGGGACTGGCGAGATGGGCCAGTCTGTAAAGTGCTTGGCTTACCAGCATGAAGAACTGAGTTTGAGTCCAAGAACCCACATAAACAGTCAGGTGTGGTGGTGTGTGTCTTTATAATCCCAGAGGTAGGGGGAGGGGAATCAGCGATCAAAGGCTCACTTGGCTTGGCTGCTGGGCCTAATCAGCAAGTTCCAGGCTTAAGTGAATGACCCTGTCTCATAAAACAAGACAAACAGCTCCAGGTACTTCCTCTGGGGTGGTCAGGGTCAGAGTAGAGAATGGGGCCTCCCATGGAGTCCACCTCCTTAGCTGCAGGAACCTGCACACTCACTTGACCCAAGGCCTCCCTTAGGGTCTTAGGCTGTGTTGAGGTGTGCTGTGCTGACACTTCTGATCTCAGGAACAGCACATAGGAGGAGGGTGATAGACAGTTGATGCCTAGCCCTGCCCGGAATGCCTCCTTCCTCTTCTGACCCAAGTAGCGAACCTGCAGAGAAAGCATACCTCAATTCCAAGACAGCGTGTGCTGCTGTACCTCATCTGATACCAACTGATCCCCTGCAGCAGCAGCAGAGGAGGAGGGGACACCCACAGGTGGTATGGATGGCCTCCCACAAGGTTCTGCTGACACCCGAGATTGGAGAAGGTGGGGTTACAGCTGTGGGGTACACATTACCAATTCTCACTTCCCGGGGCCACCTCTGGAATATGCGGGAGTGTTCCCAAGTGGCTGATACTCAGAGGCCTGACAGTCATGTAGGATCCTGGATGGGACCTGATACAAAGACTGGACATTAGGGAATTGAGAAAGATACGGACTTTATTTGGTGTTGAGAGGGACTCTTTTTGAGTGCAGCACACCATCCAGAGAGATAGGAAGGAGAGCACATGGCTGTGGAGTGTATGGGTCCTGTCTACCACCACTGCAAATGTCCTCAGCCCAAACCTTCTCTAATAGAACTTCCTACTTAATCATAAATTTACATTTTAAACTGAGAAAACCAACCCAATCAGCACCTTATATCATATGCAGGGATATGCTGGTGGACACACCATGTGCAGGGAAATGCTGGTGGACACACCATGTGCAGGGAAATGCTGGTGGACACACCATGTGCAGGGAAATGCTGGTGGACACGCCATGTGTAGGAATATGCTGGTGGACACACTATGTGCAGGGATATGCTGAGGGACACACTATATGCAGGGAAATGCTGGTGGACATGCCATGTGCAGGGATATGCTGGTGGACACACTATGTGCAGGGATATGCCGGTGGACAGACCATGTATAGGGAAATGCTGGAGGACATGTCATGTGCAGGGATATGCTGGTGGACACACTATGTGCAGGGAGATGCTGAGGGACACACCATGTACAGGGATATGCCAGTGGACACACTATGTGAGGGATGCACTGGTAGATCTCTCTGGAAACACTAACATCACACAACAAGGAAACAGGGATATATTTCAGAGGTTGCCAACCCTAGGTCACAAATCACAGGTTCTTCCTGTGAATGAAACCAAGAGACCATGGATGGTTACAATGGCGTCAGATGACTGGTCACAAGAATCATGAACCTGTAGACATTCCTTCCCTCTCTTTACCCACTGGGTTGGGTTTAGAGTTCTGTCACTTCAGAGATAACCAAAGCTGTCTCTGAGTAAGTCACATGAATGAGTCGTTTCAGACTGAAAATATTCAAACTAGTCGATGAAATGTTCTAGTTAAACCTATGGGCACATCTACTGTCATGTTCATTTCTCTATACCACTAACCTCAACTCAAAGGACACCTCTACTCTCTGTCAGCATCAATCATAGTCTCCTAGAAAATTTAATTATAATTTCATGTCATATATACATACATGATTTTATTATTTATGTAAAATCTAGAAACTGCAAAAAAGGGAAGACCTGTGATATTTGTCTTTCTGAGACTGGCTTAATTTGCATAAGTTACATCTATTTTCCTATAAAGCACACAATTTTGTTCTTCTTTATGGCTGAAAAAAAATTTCACTGTGTATTTAAAACTCCTTTTCCTTGTTCATCTGCCTGTTGTTGGACACAGCTTGGTTCCAAAACTTTGCTATTTAATCTTAAATTCTTTTTAGGAAGTACAAGAAGACTGCATTTCCCTGAAGTAGATAAGCAGAGTATTTCATAAAACTGTGCATATTTTCTACCCACACACAGTGGGCTCAATGGGCAAAGAAGGCATTACAGAGAGAAACCTCCACTTCGTTTCTACAAAGCGGCTGATATGTCTCTTTCCCCCCGTTGCAGCTTCTCTATAACAGACACAAAATGCTTGGCTAATTCTCTGATTTTGATCAACACTGTGGCAAAGACACTGTTATAACAGTAAATTCCACAACCTTGTGATATCTAGGCAGATGCTGACAGTCAGAAAGCCAGACATGTCCACGTGTCTAAGGAGAGGCAGAGTCTTTCCATCCTGGCAGGAAGCAGAAGGTCGATATGAGCGCTGCCATCTTGTCTCACCCTGAGTGAAAGGCTGTCCAGAGGCATTAGAGAAAAACAAGAGTGCATGCTGAAGGCTTCCTCAGGCCCAGCCCACAGCACCACAGCATGGAAATTTCCCATCATGCACTGGGCATGGAGATTTCCCACAGTGCACTGCTGGTTTCCAGCTTGCTCCTTATAAAGTCTGAAAAATCTGCACCTGACAGCTGTAGATGGTCATTTCCATGATTGCACAAACCCCAAAGCACACAAAGATATTTGTGGACTTCAAAGCAGGGTATTTCCATGTTTGCACAAACCCCAAAGCACACAAAGATCTACGTGGACTTCAGAGCAGGGTTCAGTTGTGTTAGAGGAAACTAAGGAACTATAAGTGTCCTCACCATGGGTCAGAGTGACCACACACAGTACCAGTGGGAAGATCCATACAGCACTATGTACTTTGCAACTGCTGACACTCAGGTGAGCATCTCTGATTGAATGTGGCCTGGCTCTGCACAACTTGATGTTCCTACCTGGCTTTCATTGTCTGCATGGGTTGACCACTGAGTCATTTTAGGCTCAACTACTTGACCCTGGTAAAACACCTTAGAGTGGGTGTTCCAGAAGACTGGGGGTTCCAGAAGAGTGAGGGTTCCGATGTAGTTCCCACCTCACCAGGTCTTTGGAGAAGGGAAAGGTTGACACTGAGTCTTGCTCAGGGTGAGAGTGACACTAACAGCTGGAAATGTCATCAGCCATGCTCTCCAGGTCCAAAGGAGCAGGTGATCCAAGCAGAGTGGAGCATTCACTTTGCTGCTTCCAGACCCACCCCAGCTTCTGCTCATCTCTTCTTCTTGCTGGGGTCACTCTTCTGAGGTACCCCATAGCAGCCACGTGGGAGAAGACTATGACCCAGAAAGGTAACAAGGCTAATCTAGCTGCCTAGTCTCTCTCCAATATGCCAGATGGGTAGTAGCAATGGGGGTCAGTGGCCGGAGTGGTCTTCTCAAAACTTGTTTCAGCCAAAGTTGGTGTGGTGTGATGGTGCGTGCCTGTGACCCCAACACTTGGAGGCTGAGGTAGAAGATGGCAGGTTCTAGGCCAGCTTGGGCTACAAAGTGAGTCCCCTTATCCAAAAACACTCCGCCATTTCCCCCAAATACTAAGTTAAACAATAACAGGCTCACCTGGGACCCATTTCCTGGAAAACGGGGGCTTAGGCAACACCGTGATGTTTTAATCTGAGTCCAAGAGCCCCTAATCTGGATTTATGAACATTAAATGATTAGGAAGGCTGGAAGACAGTTTGGACAGAAATAGGTAAGACACAAAGGAAAGAACCAGTTTAAAGGACTCTACAGGAAGCCACGGCCAGGTCAAAACTGCTCAAGCTGTTTCCTTAAGAATCTGCAGAGCTAGCTGTGGTGAATCTGGGAGAGCCCTTGCAGCAGCATGCTTGGTAGAAGTGTCACTCAAGGCCTGACTGCATGGCAAATCATGTCAGCTATAATGGCCACCTGGTGTGGGTGCCTTCAACTTGACCCTCAGGGTACTGGGGTCAGTCTTGTGTGTTCCATGCCCGTGAAGAGACCCAGTAGCAGTCCTGTATGCTACAGCCAGAATGAACCCTTCTAGCTGGCCACCATTGGCAGGTGTTATCCATATGGTTTCTAGAGAACTCCTCAGTCCTTGTGGCTACGTTGGGGAAAAGAACACTGAAGCCCAATTTTCATGCCCGGAGCTGCATTTTCCCATTGCTGGCTCTGAGCCACAACCTTCTGTGGTATAAACTGCCACCACACATGTTGTAGCAGTCTTTTCTGAATCCCAGAAGAATATTTTCCTCTCTGCTACTCAAGAGAACAGACCTATTCTGAGTCAGGTTCACAGGAAGCTGGGCCAACTCAGAATTCAAGGTGTAAAGTATTAGGAATCCAGACTGGTGGAGTATAAGGAAGAGCACAGGACCAGCCATGTCTGAAGTCCTAATGAAAGCTGGGGAACACAACTGCAGTGGGCATCCTTCCTGGATGTGGGGATGACCAGGCCTCACAGCACAGATCACACGGTACAGGGTGGCCTGCAGGCAACAACCTTTGCTCAAGGTCTCTGCTGCTGTAAAATAGACCCATTAGTAGCTGCCACTGTGGACTCTGTCCTGGGCAAGCCCTGCCCACCTCAGCAGAGTTCAGGTCCTTCTTTGAATACATTTGGCCCTATCCCCAGGAACACATATGAAATTATCTAAAGTGCTCTGTGAGAAGGACACAGTGACAGTAGGCACACAGAAGTGATTTCCCAGGATCTTCTCCAACTCGGTCCACTTTGCTGAAGGTCAGTGCTGTCACCTGGCCTGGTGGTTCCTACTCATTGTAGGGCTACACTTGTAAACCTCAGGGAAGGAGAGGAAGTTGGTGGGCACTGGGGGAGCACAGGTTAGTGCTCAGAGCTGATACGTCTTGGGGGTCAGAAGTGAGGTGCCTACCCATCTGCCTACTGTCTTGTTTAGCCTTGGAAGTGGAGGCAATGTGTCAGCTTTACATATCCATCTGCATTTTCTGAAGCAGTAGTCTTCCTTCCTAAGAGCACAAACAATTTTGTGGCCCTCTTGGGCTACCACTGACTGTCTGAAAAGTACTACTCCTTCGTAATGCGGTAACCCTCTCTTAACCCCAAGGCAACTATGAGCATGCAACTTAGAACAGAATGTTGCCTCACAAAAACAAAACAAACGAAACAACAACAACAAAAACAAAACCACCAGAACCTTGTTTTTCCTAAAGTGAGACAATTTGTACACGTTACCTAGCTGAGGACAGCAGGTAAACCCACAGGATTAATTAGCATGGCAACCAGAGGACCAGAACTCCCGTGACATCTGAGAGCCCTACATAAGAAATGTTTGATATATGAGCAACAGAGAAGCTTACTAACAACCTGAAGCTACGACTTGTAATTATCTCTCAAATTACTGCCCGTATGTCCCAGCTACTCAAGAGGCAGAAGCACAAAGATCACTTGAGCTCAGGAGTTCCAGACCAGCCTGGGAAACACAAGAGCTGGTTTGAATGAATGAATGAATGAATGAATGAATGAATGAATGAATATTTAGAAGAACAGTTTATATGGAATAGACATATTTCAATCACTATTTATTTATTTATTTATTTATTTATTTATTTATTTATTTATTAGTAAAAGACAGCTTCACACGATCTGCTTAGGAGGAAAATAACATCTCAAAGTAGCATATTCTGACCATCCAACTTCAGGGTGATGGAAGCAGAGTAGCCAGTGCCACCCCAGTTAGTGTAATAACGATTCCCTGAGGCAAGCAACCTGAGGAAAATAACATTCGACCAATCATCAGTGGCATCAGAGGACACAGTTGCCAACTGTAACAAAAATATAAGAATTTGAGGCAGTGGCTCAGTTGGCAAAGTGTCTGCATGAGACACAAGCATGCGATCTAAGACTTCCTGGAACCTCAGCTGGGCAGGAGGGTTGGGATGCAAACAAAAGGACCTTGTGCTTCCAGGGTCTGTGAGAGACTGTGTCTCGGAGACTAAGGTCCAAAAATAAGCTTGAATAAGAATAGACACCCCCCCCCCCCATAGGCCCATATATTGAGCCTGGTCACCAGGGCGTGGCACTATTCGGCAAAGTGGCCTTGTTGCAGTGGATGTGGGCTTGTTCTAGAAAGTGTGTCACTACGGGATGGACTTTTGAGTTTCAAATGATCAAGCTAGGTCCAGTGGCTCCCTCCCTGCCCGTTTCCTGCAGATCTGGATATAGAACTCTCAGCTCCTTCTCTAGCACCATGCCTGCCTGCATGGCGCCATGCTTCCTGCCATGATGACAATGGACTGAGCATCTGAAACTGTAAGCCAGCCTCAGTGAGATACTTTTCATTTAGAAGAGTTGCTATGGTTATGGTGTCTCTCCACAGCAACAGAACATTAAGACAGAAGTGACTGAGAAAGATACTCAACATTGACTTCTGGTCTTCACATGTGCGTGTACACAATAGCCACACACACACACACACACACACACACACACACACACACACACACACACACACACACACACAAAGGGAATGAATGAATGAATACTCCTTCTGTAGCTTCCAGTGTTGAAGGGTTGCACTACTGGGGACTAGAGAATTTAAGGGTGGCTCTAAACATCACAGTTTTCCATAATGGCCATAATTTCTAACTTGATCCTAAGATAGCTAAGCCCAGTCATCAAATGCAGAGTTTCATAACCACTGGGTTATAAACTCTGAACAGAGCATGCCTGCAGAAATAGAGTGAATTTTCCTCTAAATTCACCTTCTGATTCATATGAAACGATTCCAGCATATCTCAGTATATATAAAACATACAAGGAGGCACCCAGAATTTGATTCCTTTTGCCAGCTGAATTCCAATGACGGCCCCTACGATTTGGATCTTAGGTCAACAAAGCAAGAGCTCTGAACAGACCATCAATTCTAATAAGAATATTACACTATGATTACAATGAAAGCACGGCACAATGTAAGTTTAATAAATGGAAACAAGCTATCTACTTTGGCCTGCTTATTTATTCCAGGACCAAAGCAGCTCCTGAAATTTCTGAGTTTCTAATTTAGACAATCTTAAATAGGGAGAGAACGATTCGGACAAGCCTGGCTAACAGTTTTCAAAAACTCATTAGCCCTGTAAAATTTCAATTTATCCTCTCAAATTTGCAAGGCTTCCAGCGTATTTACCAATAATACCCTTTTCTTCTCCAGTTATCCTCACCTCCATCTGCCGTTGCCCGTGTCATTAAAACAAACACAGTGATGTGACCGCAGAGAGCCACTGTGCCTTCTCAGTCAGTGGCCGCTATTAAAACAAAGGAGAGAGAGGGTGGACGTTATCACGTATCCTGGGAGGACTGCCCTCTTTCGGGTCTGCAGATTTCTTTCAGGTTCTGAGAATTATTTTTGCATGCATGACATGCAAAAATTATTTCAGCTGTCCACAGTACTCAGGGCACACCCAAGTGTGGAGGCTTGGGCGACATCCCAAGCATCCAGCAGCACCACCTTCAGGCAAATGAGGTTCACACTGAAGATCACATTAACTACCCCAAAATAAGGCAACTGGCCGCAGGGCCTGGGTCCTCAGGGTCTCTCCCAATGCAAGTGTCAGTGGGCATCATCATCAGTGGACAGGCAAGTATCTCTCTGATAGGGGTTCCTGAAATGTGCCAGGGCAGCAAACAGAGTTTAGAACTGGGGAAGTCAAAAGCTAGCTCTGGTAGCGTCATGGCTGTGGCTGGGGAATTAGGAAGCCATGATGTGGTGTGAGGTATGAGATACAGGTACCAGATGCCGTCTGCTCACCTGCCACTAGTCTACTTGATGAGTCACTTTTCCACCTGGCGGCTGGCTGACAGTCATTCTGCTCTTATCAACAGCCTACCTGATTCTATTTGTTTTGATTTTCGATTTTTTTTTGAGACAGGGTCTTACTATGGATGTAGCTCTGCCTGTCCTGGAACTCACTCTGTAGACCAGACTGGCCGCGAATTCACAGAGAGACACCTGCTTCTGCTTCCCGAGTACTGGGATTGAAGGTGTGTGCCACCATGCTCAGCTGCCTATTCTTAAACTTAACCCCTACCAACTACTCTTGTGTTCACTGTCCAATTGAAAGGCTGTCTCCCCCTGAACTCTCCTATGCATAAATCTGACCTTGCCTGTTCTCTCATGTCTGCCATACTTACTCTTAGCTTGTCCGACTGGACCTCAATAGAGAACAGATCACTTACTAAGTTTGGTCTTCTGACGTAGCCTACTGGTTGGTTCCCACCAGACTTCTGCAAGGCTTCTGGAGCAATACTCCAAGACCACCTGGTGTCACTGATGCTCTACTTGTTGAAGTGTTGTTGAAGACACAGGTGACATAGGAACAATCTGGGGTCCTGGACACTCCCAGCAATGGTGAAAGGGTGTATCACACTGTTAAGTCACAGACTCATCCCAACCCAAGCCCCTGTCTCTAGGGCCCCATCTCACAGATCCAGAATTTAAGAGTCAGCGAGTGCCCCATGGTTACAAAGTGACCACTGGGGGGGGCTGGAATCTGCAGGTCTCTGGCCAAAGCCCATGCACATCAGGGAACATCAGAACATCTGCTCTACTGTGTGGCTCCCAGACCACATTGCACATCAGGTGAATGGAGATTCCACTGGCCAAGTACTAGGAAGATCTGGCTGGAGGCTGAGACAAGGGTGCTTTGTAGGACCCAGGCCTTGGGAAGAAGGATAGCAGGACATTGTGTGCTCCAGGAGGTGTGAAAAGCACAGTGGTCAACTGTCTCAACAGCTGAGGGCCAGCTCTGTGTTAAAGCTTATTTCCTCTTCTATCTGTACATAGTATGTTCCAGGTCATGGTAGCATTAGCATCAAGATCTTGCTAAAGTGGGTATGGGGGTGGGGGTGGAGGACTATCCCATGTTGCGGGAAATATTAAAAATGGAACTGGCATGTTCCCACGCTTGTGCCGACAAATCTCTGCCCTGGCATCCTGGCCGGCCAGGCATTGGTGGGCAATGGCTGACCTGTTTTTATCTTGTGGAGATTCTGACTCAGAACTCCAAAATCTCTCCAGCCAGCTCACTAGGTTCCCACTGGTGGGTCGTTACCATGCCAGCCCCGTGCTTCAAAGCCCCAATGGCCTTTGCGGTGCACATCAGGCAAACCCACACTTAGCCGCCCGTACCCTTCTCTCTGGAACCTAGTTGAGTCGCTGTGAGAAGAAAAACACCACACAAACTTAGCTCAGAAACAATGGTAACTCAATCTCTGGGCGCAACAACTAAAACCTAATCTTGTAAGCCTAATTCAAATCTGATTCCTCTGGTGGTGAATCCTTGTGGATTCACCATGATACTGGGGGTGGGGGGTGGGGAACTCTAGCAGCTACACCTTGTCCTTATGCTGCCCCGT
>CM052715.1:63463658-63495172 GCA_028551405.1 Uromys caudimaculatus
CACAAGAAGTCACCTGAGTACACGACTCACTCCTTGTCCACAGTCCCTCCCAGGAGAGTGGAATTAGCACCAAAATACAAACAGCACCAGGCCCATCCACAACACTCTCAGGTCTCCCATTCCAGAGATGAGGCTGTGGCTCAACAGGCTCTTCACAGGACCCATTCAGATGCTGTGGTTTAAAAAGCCCTTGGGTAGAGGCTTTAAATCCTGGCCTTATGTTGATCAGCACCCTGGATGCACTCCTAGATATCTGACTGGCTTGATCTTGAGGCTGTGCTTGAGACTAATGGGTGCTAGAAGACCAGAGCAGCTCTGGGCATCAGCAGTGGTCTCCTGGGAAGGGCCAGGAATCTCAGGTTTAACCAGCCTAGCATTTGCATGTCTGATCAGGTATGGGAGTGGTACAGGAAAGACCAGGACAACTACCAGCAGGGCAGCTGGGAGTGAACTTCAGAGGGTGTACATACCAAGGACATCGATTGTGATCCTGTTCTTATGGCTTCCTGAGCTTTCACCTTCTCCTTCCAATGTCACCGCCCACTAAGCAGGGCCCCACCCACCTATGATTCTCAACTTATCCCCCTGCCACCAACCATCCACATCAGTGTACAATGAGGGAGGAAACAGGAGGACCTCAGGAGCCAACAGAACCCTTTCCTCTAACTGTAAAGAACTGTGATGTTAATCCCTGGGTTTTCTGGGCCGTGGCCTACAGTGAGTTCTATAGCTGAACCAACTGCTTCTGCCCCCCCCTTTCGCCCCATCCCCAGGAGCCTACATTGCTAATCAGCCCTCCCAACTGGAGTGGCTCTACTCTCTGATCCCAGAAGAGATGATTTAGTGGTCATTGGCCTAGCCATGCTGGGGGCGGGGGTGGGGTGGGGTGGGGTCCAAGACCAGGCAACAGGAGTGTAGGAGAGCCAATATTTAAAATAACATAGTTGAATAGAGATGGTAGCTCACAGCTGTAATCCCAGCACTTAAGAACTGAAGACAGGAGGATTGCTGTGAATTCGAGGCAAGTCTCGGTTACAAAGTTCTAGGACAGTCTGAACTACAAAGTAAGCCCATCTCAACCCATCTCAAAACATAAACAAAGAAGATGGAAAGCTGTGAAAGGAAGCATGTTGGACATTTGGGATTTAAAAGGAAATGACATCAGCTCTCACTCTGAGTGACACCCCAGGAAGCCAATGGCTAGGGCGGCAGGCTGGGCAGGGAAATGTGCCATCCCTGTGAGTTGGTGGCTAGGTGGCTAGGTGCCTAGGGAGTAAAAACTAGGGTTTGCTGCCCCGCTGAGACACTTCTTCCATACACTACCCTAAAGGGGCACACCTATAGAAACTGATAGTTTAGAGTAACTTGCCTTTGATGAGGGCTGAGCTAACATGCACATCCTAGAGACACCTCTCCAGGTGACAGAGGCCTTCCCAGTGCTGTACCTGCTTGGGACCGATAGAGTTGGTTCTCCCTCCCAGGGCAAGCGCTCCATCTGCTTCCAGCCCACCTTGCATTTTAGAAGGGCATGGACATGGACAGCAAGCTCTGTAAATAAGAGTGCCTGCTCGTGCTGCACTGGCTCAGCCTGGGTGAGCCTTGGTCCCTCTCACAAGGCTGTAGGATCTCCTGAAGCCAGGACAGCCATGGGGTCCTGAGCAACCATCCTTCCTGTTGTAGTTTCAGAAGACTGGTGTTCCCTGCTCATTCTGCTTGGCCCAGCCTTGTTGATGGGAGCTCTAAGGGGCCTGGATAAGGATGGGCTAGGAGGCACTGGGCACGCAGGGCTGCAGAGGCCCCATACAGTTCCAGCTGATCATTAAAGCCTTTACAGTCCCTACACCCAGCTGCCCCTATACCCAAATCCTTAGGTTGTTCTCTGGGCTCCCCTCACTAACTACACCCATTATTGAATGCAGGCTCCAGGGTTCTGCGTATGGGTTAGGGACTGGGTCATATGCCCCTTGACAGAGACCCAGAGTTGCTGCTCTACCCAGGCCTCGGGAGTGTTTGTATGACTCAGGTATGTGGAACTGGACATGTGCAGACATGAACCCTTAAAGGAACAACATGGCATGTGACTGGGGTTGCCATCCAGGAGACTGTTGTCAGAAATATGCTCTTATCACCCGTAAACCTTCAGCTCAGAAGTCAGCCTCAATAGCTGATGGGTTACAGAGGAGTCCAAGCTAGGCGCCACCAAAGGCACACAGGAAGGGAGCATCGTGTGAGTTTTTGGGAGTTCTGTAGCCTGGCAACTTGTTTGAGCACATTTTATTTATAATTCTGAAAGGCATTTGAAATGTTTGGAAAAGTCACATTTCGTTTATGTTGGGTTCCACACTTCAGGGAGGTCCCTTGGAAGCTTTTAGAAAAAAACAGAAAGTGAGATGCTACATGCTCTGAGGAGCCCAGGCTCCTGGGCAGGTGCCGCCTTCCTGGGCCCATGAAGTGCTTCCTCTAAGTTATATGAATATTCTGTTACCGGAGGAGGGGAGGGCCCCAGTCTTCTCAGTTACAAAGCCTGAGAAGATGCAAGTGATTCTGCGCTGTGCTGGGGGAAATTCCTATTGGGCCAGCTTTGCAAACACACGCTGGCTATTTTGTCTATGTTCATTGTCATTGCTTTGGAACAATGACTTGAAGTACCTAAGCTTAACCCCTTTCCTAGCTAAAGCTGAATTTGTCATCCTGCAAAGGCAAATGTGCTGACCTGAAGCAGCATGCCTCTTTCTGCAAAACCGAGGAGTCTCACTTTGAGGGAGTCCCTTCTTGGATAGACTTTATTGCCTGCCAATAAATGCAGCTTTTACTAAATGCTAAAATGCAGACGCAAACAATCCGAGGCTGATCCTACCAAAAAGCTGTTAAGATTAAAAACTGGGGCTCAAGATTTTAAATGTGAAATTGTCAACAGGCTATTTTAAATCAAAATGCCCCTGCCCCCCCAACCTTCTGCATGTAGGTTCCATCTTTCATTGCCAAATGGTAGATACTTGGGTGTGGTGACCCCCCTTTTCTTCTTGTCTGTGATTACAATGCTCTTCCATTGTGTTTGTTTACATAGCCCATCACCTACAGCCTTTATGCTCTGAGATCATTTAGCATGTATGGAGCTGGCTCGATCC
Organism: Uromys caudimaculatus; assembly: GCA_028551405.1. Classification (NCBI taxonomy): domain Eukaryota; kingdom Metazoa; phylum Chordata; class Mammalia; order Rodentia; family Muridae; genus Uromys; species Uromys caudimaculatus. The sequence goes on from CM052715.1 coordinate 63,466,787, forward strand.
CATCAATGCTATATGCAAAGGAGTCAAAGTCAGTTCCTACAGTTGCCGTTACGATGTGATCAATCATGCAATGACTGGTGGCAGACAACACATGCATGGGACATAGCTTACCTTAGGCCTGTCCACAGATCCCTTGGCCCACAGATATCAGGAAGGGTTGGGCTGAACACAGCCACTGTCCAGGAATGGTGTCCAGACAGTCAGCAGTGGACTTTCCATGGCTTGTGACATGACTTCTAGTAAGTGCAGGGTCTATCTGTGACCTTAATTTCTCCTAAGCCTGCATTTCTAAAACTGAGAATCTAATCCAGGCCAATAGAAAAAGATGCCAGGGATCATAGCTTGGCTTAAAGGACATCCTGACATAATCAGATTGTTATTGTGATTAAACTGATAGCCCACCTTCTTCAGTAATCCAGGATAGATGGGGGGGGGGGGGGACAGCAGCAGCAAAAGGACAAATAGAAAGGAAACAAGCCAACAGCCATGAGCGAAATCCTGGGTAAGGGAGGGCAACATGGACGGGTGACTGAGAGCTGAGACTTACCTGCCAGCCTTGGTTCCAGACTCTACAAAACACCCCGAGATCATTTAGAACAGGCTCGGAGGTTAGCCTAGGAAAACTGTTCATAAATATTTATCAATGAGGCTCACTTGCACCAACTGCAGGAATCCTGCCTGGATCGACCTTACACAACAGCTCTTTCCTCAGTAATCAAGACCCGGGCACTTCTGGGCTGAAATTATAGCTGTTTGAACTTATTACTGGAGAAGTGTCTATACACTGGTGACAAATAATAGAATTGTTCCCTATGCCTATGTCCCTGGAATTTGAGTATATATTTTTAAAGCTCTGGATATAAAAGCAAAGCAAAGCAAAGCAAACAAACAGCCTGGTTATTATGTTTGCCTCATGGAAGATTCCAGATCTCACGGGTAAGACCGGTGAAGGGCACAGCTCTCAAGACGTCTACAGCGCTCTCGGGGACCTATACACACGTGATTAAAAGTCACAGAAATATGAAGTCTGAAATGGATTTTTGCCAAAATATAATTTATTTGAGAGTTATTTGAAAGTGTAGGGAGGAAAGCCTTTAGCTGTTTTTCATGAAATATTTCTAAAACTTTGGTCTTTTGCAGTGCAAATTATTTTTTTTCCAGGTCCATTTTCACTTTTTTTTTTTTTTATACCAACAATGTTAGCACAGAGGGTGCCATACATTTCTTGTAGGTAAATTAGGATCACATAGGCAGTTGTTTCTAAATTGTTCTTGACATAACAAATAGGGAAAAAAATAACACAGAAACATTTTAGATCTTAATCAAAAGATTGGCTGGTTCTAAAAAAAAATCATGTGTTGACCTTTGTCATTTAAAAATTCTCATCTCACAGAGGTATAAGTGGCACATGCCTTTAATCTGCCTTGCAGCATTTGGGAGACAGAGGCAGGTGAATCTCCGTGAGACTGAGGTCAGCCTGGTCTACATAGTGAGTTCCAGGACAGCCGGGACAGTGTAAGAAAGAAACTGTCACAACAATAACAACAAAACAAACAAACAAACAAAACAAAACAACCCCTAAGAAACAAAATTCACTTCTGCTCACATTAAAAATCTGTGTCTAAGTTAGCACAGGAAGATCAGAAATAAATGGAGCCAGCGAGGAATTAAATTACTATGTGGCTAAGAAAGAATGATTCAGGCTTCTCTGTAAAAATTCCAGCTTATAGATCATTTTAGATGTTTTTAAAAAGCATATCATACCAATTTAGAAAGTATGTGTGTGTGAGGGGGACATAGAAGCTCCTTGTTCATATATAATCCCATTTGGAAAGTTCTAATCCCACTGTCATTTCCACTGTTGAGTCCTGTGCAGTGCTTGGTCACACGTACGTACGTGGTCAAGTTCACCCTCTCAGCCCACGAACAGGACCCAGCGGTCACTTGTTTTCTGTTTACACTTGCTGACACCAATGGCAGTCTCTCTTCTGTCCAGATGCCCCTCCTGACTTGCCTACCATGTCCCCTGAGCCCGGTGAATGCCGAGCTGCGTGCCTCACATAGGTGCATTCCAGTCTGCCTTGTCTGAATTATAAACTGAGATGCCCGAAAAGGAGGGATGCGGGCTGAGATGGAAATCCGGGTGCGAGCAACCTAACTGATTTGGCTTCTCTAATATTTCTAAAGATCAGGAAAGAACCATCATGTTAATCTGAACATTCACTTCTTCCTCAGGGTGTGTACATGTGTACGTGTGTGTGTGTGTGTTTGTATTATATGCGATGTATACAAAAAAGCCAAATCACTTAAAAAATCTGTTTTCTAACCGAAAATAAAGTCAGCGTAATTTTCATAGAACATGCTTTTTATCTTACCACAGGTACTAAGGCACTGGAAAGAACGCCAGTGACTTGAATGTCTTCTTGTTGCTTTCTAATTTAAAGACAGAAACACATTTTCCTGGTCCAAAAATGATTCCACAGAAACCTTTCAGCAGTTATTTGGAATGAATTTTCTATATCATAATATTCTTAGTCAATTATTTGCATTCTCTCTGTCTATATATCTATATAGATATATCACATCTCTCTCTCTTTATAAACACTATCAATTACTCTGTACATCAAATCATGACAGGGAAGGTATGCATTAGTGGCTTTAGAAAAAACCAGGGCATTTTAGAAGTGGAGTGATTATCATCAACTTTTTAGCTTTCACAGACAGAGGCCTGGTGAGGGAAGGGGAGAGGCTACACTACTGGCAGATACACTGTCCACTTCAGCTCCTACTTTGACCTCCTACAGAGCATACTAGAAGGGTCAATGGAGACCCTGTCACACCCAGCCTCCGACTCAGTACCACACTGCTGGAGATGACTGCATTGTGACTTGCTCTTTAGGCTCCCTCTTCGTGAAGAATGCTCAGTTAATACAAGCCATTTCTCTTTAAGTAAAAGGGCAAAGAATTTTCCCTATTAGCATAAGAAATATTTTTGCAGATCAAATTTTAATCCCAAGTATGATCATCAGCTAAGAGATATAATATGTCCCATCATGCTCGAGTGAAGTGTTCAGTCACAATACACTTTGGTGGTAAACAAGTGTTCCACCCTTCCTTAGTCCTGGTGCTCAGTGAATGAGTTAGGCTGGTCAGGGTATGTGGTGGGGACAGGCTAGACACAGCCACAGTAACACAGCACCACTGCTTTGCCTCAAGCAAGTGGCAGGAGAAAGAAATGAAGGGTTCAGGTGTCTGCAGCTAGAGCCACTTGGCTGAGGGACAGCAGTGGTTTGAAGTCGGTGGGCTGGGAGCGCAGCCACTGCTTAGGAATAAAGAAATGCGCCTGACATTTGCTGTATTTGTAAAACACCACATGGGACCAGGTATTGTCTGCAGATAGGAAGGAGAAGCAGTGGGGGCGTACAGCCTACCCCCATCCACAGGGACAAGAATATTCCTGTTTGGCCCTATAGTTCTGCTTTAAATTAGTTTTAAACATTAGTGGCTCCTGAAATGAACTTAGAATAAAAATGTAGTCAAATAATTTTTTAGGGATTGTTGCCATTTACCATGGTTCTTTAAGTACCTGAAGCTGCTGTCAGAAGCAGAACCCATACATGATTCTTTAAGTACCTGAAGCTGCTGTCGGAAGCAGAACCCATACTTGCTAAGCCCATCTCTCTCTGGCTTGCTACCTGTAAGTAATTTTGAAATAGAAGAGATATGTTCTTTCTACTGAATTTAAAATTTTATTGATGATTCTAAACAGTTGTGGAAAATTGAATTTACTATCTGAATAGTTCAAACATGTCAACACAGTTTAATCTCTAAGGATTAGGAACCAGGAAGGGGGACCCGGTCAGCTGGATTAGTGGTTGGTCCCTTTCTCATTCCTAAAAGAATTCTTCTTCCCGGTGTTCCTGATACAAGTCAGTTTAGCTTCTGGCTATCAATAGTTATTTAGTGTTTAAAAAAAAAGAAACAGGTTATCTAACATAATACCGAAGAGCTCTTAAAGTTATGATCCGTAACAATGTTATCTGTGAGACAAAGCTAACTTAAAAACAAAAGATGTCTCCAGTGGGAGTGGACAGGACGTCAGACAGCCGAGCGTGGTGTCCCTGAGCACACCCTTGTTCCTGTGCTTCCTACAGCAATTTGAGAACAACTCTTTGTTGAAGTGACCTGGAAGCTACTGTGTTCACCCAGTGCAGAGGATGGTAAGGCAAACCCAAGCATGGCCATCTTTGGACACTGCAGATTCTCTGGCAGGCATCTCTATTACATCCTCTTCCATGGCAGATGTAAAGCAACACCCGAAATTAGAAAGATCTATTTTACTTGAGGAAAAAAAAATCAAGGTGGGAAGATCTGGACCAGTGGTCAGGTGCTCATCTGGCATGCATGGCCTTGGGTTCTATGTCCAGCACTGAAAACAAATAATTTGGGATCAAAGTACTTTGATATTGTAGATATTGCTTAACTATAACCTGCCAACCCTTGTTTGACATTCCCCCTGGAAAACAGCACAGACATGCATCCACCACAAACCACCAGCACTGCAAACTTCACTGAGAAGAATCAGGGAACACGATTCGGAAATAATAGGACACCCCGCATTTTATTCAGTCTGTATGACAAAAATAGTAACCTAGTCTACAACATCCATTTCAGTCAGTAGATGTGTCAAGCCACAAGATTTAATCATAAAATATATCGGGTCTACCAAACACCCTGGCTGGTTCTGGGAGGCCCTCACCCCGCGTGGTTTTGCGGTATAAAAATAGTGTCTGTCTCTTCACCACGCAGAGGGACAGCCAGCCCTGAACACAGAATGGGGGTGGTCTCTGCACCTTCATCCACCGTCTCGTTTATAACACTTTACATTTCTCTTTTCTTAAGTTATATACACATCCTTTTGAGAGAAGAAAGAACACTAACATGGTACCAAATACCAACCAAGACAGGGGAGAAAACACCAAGAAGACACAGATAAATAACAAGACATTCAACTGCTAAAGCACAGCAACATTAAGCCACTTTGTCTCCTCTTCCCAAAGCCGAAGCGCCTGCTCCCAACCCCCAGCAAGAGATGGCATGGCCTGAAGATGCTCCACCTCACTACATGGAAAACAGAGCCAGAGAGGTCAGTGTTCATTTCCAAAGACAGGAACAGCTAATGAGCCCAGAAGTTCTCTGCTCAGCCACAGGCCAGTGGTAGTCATTCCCCTGCAGCGTCTTTTCCTGTTGGTTCAGTTGTATGAGGTGACTGCTCTATCCTTCTGTTCCACACTGTCTGGTTTGGCCTTCAGGCACAGACAGTTCCCTGCCGAGGTACCAGCTACCTACAGTATGTCTTGAGCATTTTTTATTGGAAGTCCATCATGTCACATCCCAGCATGCTTGCAATGCACAAAAATGAGGTAGTACACACAACACTGACTTTCAAGTTTTGAGTCAGCCCCGCCTCCCAGGATCTGGCTTCTTTGCTCAGTGGATGCAGTTTAGACAGGTCATCAACAAAAGATCAGGGTTTGAATAATCGGGACACCGCACTGTGTTTGCACTCGAAAAGACAATAAATCATGAACTTAGGGAATGTCAAGGTTATGACTGATTATACTGCCAGACACTCGGTATCCCCGTCTCTTCTGCACCCTGGCCAGTGCTATGAGGCAGTCTTGTATCATGTGTGTGAGAGAGACAGAGGGGAGCCTACAGTAAAATCACATTTGCGCAAGGCGCACTCCGTTGGTCCCCTGCCTTTCTATGTCAGGGGACTAAGAGTAATTTGTCAAAGTTTTGTTATGGTGCTCACAGTTTTTTCAAGAGGTTTTGTAGAAAAGTTAAATAAATCATGTTAATTTATTTTATTGAGGTGCTGACAAGTCCTGGGGCTTCTTTTCTGCTTAAACAGCATAGACTTCTCATTTTGACTTTAAGACAAAACAATAAACTATGACATGGGTTTGTTTTTTGTTTTTTTTTCCATTTTCTTTAAACCGAAGTACTATTTATAAAATACTTTACATCTTTTTTTTTAAATTTTCAAATTATAGACAAACTTCCCTAATACAAAATACTAAAAGTGCAATTGTATAAATTAAGATTTGCAACCACATTATACAAACATTACTTCTTTATTATACAGCTTTGATAATGTGAAATATTTCCTCACAACTGTTTATAATGCTGTGAGTCATTTTAAGGTGATGCTAGTCTGTAACTTGATCCCAGTCTACTGTGGGGCTACAGACCACACTAGAGAACAATTGCTCACATAGCAGCTACGAACATTTAAATTAAAGGGAGGGGGTGTTACTGACAGGTACTTGCACACAAAAAGCATGCTATCTTTCCCAACAGAACGTCACGATTTTGCCTGCATTGAATTAATCCACTTATTTATAATGAAGCAAATCCTGCTTTAAAAAAAAAAAAAAAATCACATAGCCAGATGTATTCTGTGATACAAAATCTTCATTTAAGGTTGGGCTATTTTATTGTCTGTTACCCGCATAATCTTAACATAAATACTATAGACGAAGAGACTGTCATTATACACAGCATTTGGAGCACTGAACTGCTTCTTCAAGACGAAGAGTCCCTCAAACAGAGTTCAAGTGTCTACAGAATTTGAACAAAACCATTGAATGCAGCTCACGGGATTACCGCAGGGGACCCCGTCCCCCCACACTAGGTTTTAAGAGGAATGAAGTAGATATGGTCTGAGTTCTTTCTGTTCCTAAGGCCATTTTTTTTTCCCAAGCGCATAAGCTTTTGTCTGAAATTTACTTAAAAGGTTGCAGAGTTCTTATCTTCAGAACAGTCAAACCCACTGAAGTACTGTGCCTCACTCCCTCACCAGGCCGCCTTACAGCAGCCACGGGGTGCAGATATTTTCTGTTGTGAGTAAAGTATTAATGAGAGCCTAGGCATATGGGGTCCAAAGCCTGTTGCTCCAACTCTGCAGAGCAAACCTGGGACAGAAGAGGAGGGTGGAGTCCTAAGTGCTTCCTGCTAGTTTATTCCAATCTCCTTGTTATCCTCAATGAACCTTGTGAACGGCCGGCTGGCTCCCGTCTCTGAGCTTGCTTTGTCCAAGCTGACAATGGGCGGACTACTGCCAGTGCGTGTCTTGTCCACCCCACCGGCCATGGCACCCAAGGGTGGGATGGCACCTCCGCCTAGACTTACTGGGAGCTGAGGGATACCTCCATTCTGGATGACAGAGATCTCATTGTTCTTCATGGCGAGCCCATTGGTGATGGCAGCGGCATACTGGTTCCAAAAGCTGGGGTCAACATTCATCGCCCGAGCTGCCAGGTCCTTCTGGAACATTTCAGAGAACTTCAGAGCATCGCCACCGAGCAGGGCCATGGGGTTTTCCACAGACAGGCGGCGGCCACGCCTTGCAGGTGCATTGTTCCACATGTGGGTGCCCATGTGTACCTGTGGGAGACAGACAGAGACAAGCCACAAGTAAGCAAGTCGAGAACGCTGAGGCAGCTATGGCTTGATTTCAATGTTTCATGGGTCCACATTCTAAGCATTAGCCCGGGGTCAGCAGAATGCAGTTAGGGAAGCTTCCCTGAGCACCTTGTATTAGACACACAGTATTTCATCCTGTGAATATAAACAGCAAAACGGGTGTATAAGTGAAGACACCTGGTAGATACCAACACACACACACCCATGCGACTATAGAGAATGTTCTAGAGCTTTAAGGATAAAGGCCCTTGTCCACCGCTTCCTCCATTTTCCACCTTAGTGTGTGCACGTGGAGGTCAGAAGACAACCTCTGGTGTTACCCTTCAAACATGCCCTTCTCTTCCTGGTCTGGAACTTGCCAAGTGGACTAGGCTCAGCTCACGTGCAAGCTTTTAAAAGGTCTTGAACTTGAAGCCTTCAACTGTCCTCCTCTCTTGCTTCCCCTCAAACAGGAAAAAGAGTGCTAAGACTCTCTGGGGCCACCCAGAACAGCAGGGTCTTTAGGAGGCTCCCGTTCAGTCAGTGCTGGCTCAGCACAGAAGCCACAGGTCTTGACCACTGGCACCCCCTGGAGAGGCACTGAGGCCTAGACAGGTGGTCTCTGTTTAGCTGAGGCCAGCCACATAGCCTGGAACCTGCAGCATCTGTCAGCAGTCGTCTCCGACTCCAGAGAACACTCAGCTGAGCTTGGGCTTAAGCAGGGACAAATACACGTTTTCTCTAGACATCACGAGCTGGGAAACTTCTCACACAGTGTCCCTCCCGGGGGGCCCTGTCTACAGCCACACAGATGATGGAACATTCTAGACCTCACAGAACAAGTCTTGTCTTTGTATTATATGCTAATGTTTAAGGGTCATGTTTAGTTTGTCTTCAGATTAGAGGTTCATGTCCTGGTCTCGCTCACCATGTATCTGCGATGACGCTAGGCCTGGAGCAGGTTGATGCCATCAATGGAAGCAGGCAGACAAGTACCCCCTTCAGGTGGAACATGGATTCCTGCTTCACTTACTGTTTAATGCGCCGCATATCTTTTGAGTACACTACTCATATACATACATATAGACACATGCACACACTATGTATACTCATATTGTGTATGTACAAACAACCCACTCCACACATGGGTATACATACAGACACATGAGGGCGAAGACAGAACCGCTGCCAGGCAGCCTAGAGAAAGGGCACATGGCACCATCCATGAGTGCCACGTGGCTTGGCCACAGCCTCAGGCTGTGGTCCTCTTACCTTGAGATTGCCCTTGGTGGTGAAGGCCCTGCCACAGATGGTGCAGCCGAATGGCTTCTCCCCAGTGTGGGTGCGCTCATGGATCTGCAGGGCACTGGCTGAGGAGAAGGTCTTCCCACATGACTGACAGTTGTGCTGCTTGGGTGTCCGGCGTGGTGGGGGTGCCAGCATAGGTGCCAGCCCAGGGCTCATCACTGTCTGGGGCCCAGTAGGGACCTGGACCCCGGCTGGTAGGGCTGGACCCTCACCCAGTGCGATGGCCTTGCTGTGGCCGTTCACTTCCATTTTGATCATGGTGGGCGCAGGGCTGGAGGCCAGGCTAGGTGTGCTGTGGCTGGGACCTAGAGTAAAGTTGGGGTCAAACACCTGAGAAGGCAGCTCTTTCAACTTGTGTGTCAGTAAGTGCTGCTTTAAGTTACCCATAGTGGAGCAGCCTCGCCTGCAGACCGTGCAGACAAACGGCCGCTCCTTGGTATGGCTGCGGTAGTGGATTTCCAATGCACTTTTGCAAGCAAAGGGCTTGCCACAGACACCACATACAGGGCTCGCACACTTACCCCGCTCTCTGCTCAGGAACAGTAGGCTGAAAGGGGCCTCCTCCTTGATGAGTGGCCGACCAGGGTGGCCCGCGGTCAGGTCCAGGGCACCTCCATTTCCTGGGCCGGGGGGTGGGCTGTCCAGCCTTTCAGTCTTCAGCGGGATCTCCTGCGGATCCTCCTGGTGGCTAAGCCCTGGCGGCGACTTGGACCGGAAGCTCTCACCATTACTGTGAGCAGGTGACAGAGCTTGGGAGGATGAGGACGAGGATAGGGCAGGGCTGCCTGCGCTGCGGCTCTCTAGGTCGCCCACCGCAGAGGAGGAGTCATTGCTCAAATGATCACTTTCCCCAGACCCATTTTCCACCGACTTCAAGCTGGCCAGTTGCTGGCAGTTCATGACCGAGTCAATCATTTTCATCTGATTCTCGAGGGCAGCGATGCTGGAGATGACCGATGGGGGCGAGGGTGGACAGGAGCCCGAGTAAGACAGAAGTGGTTTAGATGAGTCGCTGGCTGTGTCCTTCAGCTCCGAGTCCTCCTCCATGGAGTTCTCGTCGACGTCATCGTCAAAGCTGCTGAGGGTCTCTGCATTCTTTTCATCGAAGGGCAGGTCGGCGTCCATGGCCTCCTGCAGGCCCTCAGGCAGCGGCGTGTTTGGGATCTGCCCCCCCATGTGCATACGGATGTGCTGTTGCAGAACCACAGCATTCGTGAACTTCTTCTGGCAGATAGGGCAAGAATGCTGCACGCGGAGCGGGGGCTTGGCGCGGTGCACCCCGAAGTGCGTCTTCAGGTTGCCTTTGGTGGTGAAGGCTCGGCCACAGATCTTACACTTGAAAGGCCTTTCCCCTGTGTGTGTCCTGTAGTGCATCTTCAGTGCGCTCTGGCAGCTCAGCACGCGGTGACAGATGACACACTGGTTCGGGTCTGTCATCTTCTTATCAATGTTCTCCACTAGCTGCTGCAGTTTTGAGGTCTCTGACGTCTGCATAGAGTCAAGCAGCCCACCGAAAGGAAACTGGGCCTTGAACTGGTCAGAGACAGCTGGAAGACCGGGGCTCCCGAGGCTTGCGCAGGCGCTGTCTGTGACAGTGGTGGCAGCCGAAGTGGGCAACCCACTGACCTGCCCAGCCACCACAGGAGCATCTCCTGTCCTTGTACTCGTGCAAGGCAGGCTGACTGGCTCGGTTTTAGTAAGCAAAGGCCCCCCCAGGAGTTGCTGGGGTGACTCAGGCCTCACTGTGATACTAGACTCAGTATTGTTGAGGCCTGGAGACAGGGAGGTGCATTCGCTGGATGCTGGAGAGGGCCTCTGTGGGGACCGGCTGACAGGAGTGATGCTAGGGGAATCAGTGTAGTTGTGGGTGCCAGGGACAGTGGGGGGCAGCTGAAGCCCTACTGATGTTGGTACAGTAGGCAGCACTGGCTTGCTGTCCAGCCAGGTGGTCACTGGCTTTTCTGGGGGCAGGGACATGCCATAGGGAATCCCAGAGCAGGTGGGCACATTGTCGAGGTATTCTGGGACAGGGTAGGGGTTCATCTGGATGTGGGGGTACTTCTCCTTGTGCCTCTGGAAGTGGACCTTCAGGTTGCCCTTGGTGGAAAAGCGGTTCCCGCAGATGTTACATTTGAAGGGCCGCTCCCCTGTGTGGGATCGCAGGTGGATCTGCAATGCACTGTCGCTGCCGAAGACCTTGGCACAGAACCTGCACTTGTGTTTAAAGAAAGGGTCCTCGGCGCTGGCCTTGGGCTCGAACACTGAAACGTTAGGGGGCTTGCCCTTGCGGTGCTTCATAAGAGCCGATAGGGGGTCCAGGGCATTGGCTGTGGCAGCTATGCTAACCAGTGGGTTGGGGAAGATAACACTACTGGATGAAGTCTGAGGTAGCAGAGGGTTTGGCAGATTGGAGGCTGAGCTGAGGAGGGGTCCAGGACCCAGGGTGGGGGGCGTAGATGCATTTTGGGGCTGCACCGTGTTGCCTACAGTGCTAGCTGCTGAGGCCACAGCTCCTGGAGCCGGGCCAGTGCTACAGGCTGGGTGTGCCCCAGAATCAGTGGGGCCAGCACTGGTGCTGCAGGGAGTGCTTGTGCCGGATGCAGGCTGTGACAGGTGCTGGGGGCCATCGAAGGCTGCTGGCAGGGTGGATCCCGAGCCAGCAGAGGCAGTGGCAGGTCCAGCAGAAAGCTGGAGGGCCACATGCGGAGTCAGGCCCTGGAGCTGTACCGAGGCTGTTCCAGGGGCACTGGCTGAGAGCTTCGGTGGAGGCCCAGGCTGCCGGCTCATCAGGGCCACCTGGCTGCGGATCTGCTCGATGAGCTGGAGCTGGTGGATCTGCTGCTGTTGCAGTGCCACCAGCTGCTCAAGGATCATGGGGATGGCCACAGCGCCCACGCTGCCACCAGCGCCTGCTGTGCCGCCTGCACGTGCACCCTGTGAGAACTGTGCCACGGCCACCTTGGTGCTGAGTAGCGTCTCCAGAGTCACATTGGTACTAGGCATGCTGAAGGCCGCAGGCTCTGGCTGTGGTGGCAGTGCAGGTGGAGGTGGGGGCACACTTGGGCCTGGAGGACCCTTGTCCGCAGATGCCTCCACATCCATGGGCTCCACCTCCTTTGCAGCAGCCTTCACCTCGCTGCCCTCCGTGGGTGCCACCTCCTCAGCCACCTCACTCTCAGTGCGGTCACTGGGCGAGCTGGCGGGAGAAGGTTCTGGAAAGTCCTCGGAGGGTGGTGCCGGCTCATCGTCATGCACGATCAGCACCAGCGGGTTCTTGGTGCAGGTCTTCTTGTGCTGCAGGAAGTCCGCCCACTTGAAGAACTCCGCGCAGCACTTCTCACACACGCTGGTTTCCTCGCTGCCGCTCCTGCTCTCACTGCCGCTGTCTGCGTCCTCTGCACCTTCCCCCGGGACGCCTAGGAAACCAAGAAGAGATTACATCAGCCAGGCTCCGCCAGACAGCCACCCTCCATTTCAAAATTTTGCACATCAGTAAAATCAATATTTTTTATTTTGTACAAATTACCCCACTTCAACATTTCTGACGTCCCAGCGTGTGTGTTCTATGACTCTTTCTAGCTAGCTAATCATTTTCTTAGCACAATCCATCAAATTATGAGGCTCTATCAATTGTGGATACTGCTTCTTAATGAAATTCCATAGAACGTATCGATTTCCAATATCTTCATACAATCCGCAGCCACCCTGTCTGTTGGGTACAAAGCCAGCCTTCGACGGGCTCATTAGGATTCCCCTTTACCATGGGGCTTCCTCATTTCCAACAAAATTAGAGACGCCTCTGCCAGTTCACTTAACATTGCTGAGCTAATCCGTAACCTTTCCCACACAGCAGCACCTGACAGGAAGCTTGTGTGGTGTGGTCTGGGCTCATGGATTTATCATCTCTAAACCCACCTGAGGTGGTGCTGATCTAACATGATCCTACAGAACCTTTCGAATCAATAGGCATTTATTTCACGTAGGAAATTCAGGCTAAATACTATGATTTGTGAACACAACAAAGAAACTATAAGTGCTTCTTAAGATCCTAATGGTGATGTCCTTCTCTTTCCTCGTTTGGAAAGAAGGAACCTCTACATTTCAGAACTTGCCATATGACTATCACTATACCCTAGGTCGAAAATGAATCATGTTTAGTATAATTAATCGGCTCTGTCAGATGCAATATTCTTTGGGAAAATGAACTTAAAATTACATGTTATTGTGATTAGCCAAGAGAGTTCAGTGGTTTGCTAACAAACTAGGAATTATATATTTAAAGTTCATTGATGTTGACATGTTTAACATGAGAGTGTTGTAGTCAGACACACTTTTTGTACCTATTTTCATCTATTCTCATAGAAAGACTTAGCAAATTATATGCTTGCACCATCGTGGAGAAGCCTCTAATTGGTTACACATGTTTAATTACTGTTGTAGGCAGCTACTTCCTCTGTCTCCCCTAACCCTCTTGTTCCGAATAACAACTGTGTTTAATGAACAACTCTAATTCACACCTGATCAAATAAATAGCTGTACGGGAACAAGAAATCGACACCCGGTGACACTTCTGGTGCTGGCTTTTTGGGTCACTGTGGTGGGGTGTGGTGCCCACCGCTGCCTAGTTTTGGTGTGCCAGCTTGGGTGCCACTGACTTGAAGGGTTTTTTTTGTTTTTGTTTTGTCGGCTTGCAGACGGAGTGACAGCAACAGATCGGTGGAACAGAGCAAGTGTCACAGGCCAGTCAGCTCTTTGTTAAATGTGCAAAGTTGAGGTGGAGAGCAAACCAGCCCCAGTCCATCCTGAAAAAGGCACTGGTGTTCTAATACTAGCACATGGGCTTGCTAAGAAAGTGTCTAACAGTTTTCTTTTAAGGTTTGTTTTTTATTTTTTTATTTTTTTGGGGGGGGTTAATTCAGCACCATATTGAGGAAAAAAAATCTATTTGTTGTTGTCTTTGTTTTTTCTTTTTTTTAAATTTTTGTCCAGGAAACTCCCACTGCTCCTTGCCTGGAAAATGAAATAAAAATATTTTTGCGGCTGGTCTGTTGCTTTCCATGAGGCCATTATTTCCAGGTAATTTATACATGCCTTTAAAAATTATTAGCAGCATTCAATTAGCATTTTCTTAACTGGCTAAGCCATTTGAAGGGGAAAAAACTTAGAGCTGCAGCCCATAAACCCATAGACTTTTAAACTAAACTCAGTGCGAAGATCAGGCTGCAGCAAGCACTCTCATTACTGTGTGGGGGAAGGAACGTAATAGGTATCTGTAATGAGGTTGAGGGTAGCTAGGAGCAAAGACACAGCAGATTTATACTGCAGATAGGCACATTAGCAAAACAAATACTTCGTGCTCAACTTTGCTCAATGTATGCAAAACTAATTGTAAACCTGCTTAAGGTTATGGAACGGGCTGGTGTGTGTGTGTGTGTGTGTGTGTGTGTGTGTGTGTGTGTGTGTATGGGTGTAGAATTTTTTAATCATTGAGTAAAAACAAACTATGAGCTCCTCAAAATTCCAGTAACTTAATTTTAAAAGTTTTAACAAAATGCCAATTTTTAAACTTATGATTTCTCTTTAATTGTATAATGTTCTTAAAAACCATATATATAATATATGGCATATATTATATATATCTATGGACATTAAAAAGCTTATGTGCACTTAGCAGTAAAATAAATGCACAGAAATAACAAAGCAGGAGGCTGGCTTTAAAAAGTTGCTTTCCAATTTGTAAAGCTATGATATAAAAAGTGTAATTTTGGTACTTTCTTAAAAAGGAAATGACAATGAATCAAAAATTGCTAATGCCTTGAAATATTCTATATGTACTTCCTTTAAGGAGATAAAAATGTACAGTACATAAAGTGCACAAAAAATTGAAGGTTTAAATTTTAAATTTACAATATCAAACACTATCCTACTGAAAGAACACTTTTTCTTTATGTTTAGTACGTGTTAGAAGCAATTCATTCAGAAAATGCTTAAAAATGGGCTGACTTTGAGATCATTTAAAGTGCATTCAGTGTAGAAAGAATTAATTTGCATAACTGTAAGTAAGTTATTCCTTCAAAAATGAGCATTTCCCAGATTTTCCTTATAACAAAGTGTAGCCTTGTGACCCAGAATACCAGTGCTTTTCAAAAGGGTCTCAGCCCAAACAATTCTCTATTTACCTTTAAGATTTGCATTTTTACATTCCCACTAGTTTTTTTGTGTTAAAGTGTTTTTAGGGTTCACTTGCAGATGCACTGAAGTTGCGAAGGGATCCCTCAGGTAATTTCTTTCTTTCTTTCTTGTTTCTCCACTACAAGGGCTGCTAAATTATAAGTGTTTCTTAGCTGTACAAAGTGTGCATGGAATATTTAAGCACGTTCTGCCAAATAATGTCATTTTGTTTAATGCAATGTTAAGTGACAATTATCCCAGCATAAGACATTTTGTTCAAAGTAAGCCGATCCTCCACCTATACTCCTTCCATCTCAAAGGAGGAAATTGTAGGGAGAAGGCGGTCTGACCCTCCCGACGGACGCGTTAACAGTTCTTTATGCTAATGAGCCCAACAAGGAAACCAAGCCTGGTAACAATTTGCTTATGAGCTAAGCTTCATCAGGAATTTCACTTTTGGCAAAAGAGTGATCTTAAAAACTACAGTCAGTGAGGGGAAAAAATCTTCAATATGATTTTCATTTCTTATCTGGGGCAAATAAATTAGAATGACCACTGAACATTTCTGCTGGGGTCTGTTTAAGAATGCTGGGAACACAGACTCCTCAGTGTCTCACATGCTGCACCTCTAGCTATGTCAATTTGAGTGTCACCAGACCTCCTTTATAGAGGTTGGAGATAGCAGAAATTCATTATGATTGGCACAAATACAAATAAAAGACTAATATTCCCCCTGTGAAACTGAACTTGCTTGCCTATATTTGAAATGTTTTTTAAGTTACAAAATACTCTTTAACTGAACTGATGGATGATCAGGAATAACTGAACATGGTGTGCTTTCCTAAGGACAGCACTCTTTGGAGCATCGAAACGTTTTACTGACTCACAGATCGCAAATGTTGACCTCTGAGGAATTCTACAGAGAGCGAGAGAAATCCCATCAGAACCTGCTTTGGAGCACATGCATACAGAAGAGCATTTATGTGTGAAACTGGCGTTGTTATTTGTTTTCTGTAAGAGAAAAAAACCCAGGTGGGTGCCCTGGCTGCTTTATATTTTATCGAGTTGCTGCTACTGGCCTTTGACTGCCATCTTGTAAAGCCAAGATTATATTATCCCACAGTGTTTCACTTAAGCTTACACTCTGAACTGGCCACCATGCCAAAAAGCCAAAGTTATGAACTCACTAGTTAATATTGCTTAAAATTTTTATTTACGGTAACCAGAGTCAGAGAGGCACACTCTTCAAAAGGACAACAATTTTTTTTTAAAAGAAATGTATTGGCAATTCAAGTTTTTATTCTTTCTTTCTTTCTTTCTTTTTTTCTTTCTTTTTCCCTTGTTCCCCCCCAAGGAGAGGACTCAAAAACAAGCATTCTAAGCAGTCTCATCTGTGCCAAAGTAATTTATATATATATATATATATATTTTACCTAGTGGTTGTTCAACAGCTAAGCTTTGAGATTCACTAGGCAGGGATTACAGCACTTCACTATAATGGTTACATACGCTCATACACTACGGGGGAGAGAAAATGCTAACCAGTTGACCAACTTACTCATCTGGGTGTTGGATCTCCCTTCTGCAAGGGCCTTCTTCCTAGTTGGCAGACCAGCTGGTGACAGTGGCTACCAGGTCAAGACACCAAAAGGACCACACAGTCCTCACTATCCTGGGAAATCAGTCATCTGCACTGGAGGAGGCAAATAAAGAAATCTGGGGTTGATTTGTAGTCCTCCCAGCACTTGGGGTTCCTAACTCCATCTGGAACAACAGCCATGTTTGTGGCTGGCAGAGGAGGAGAAGGAGAAGGCCCACAGCCCCTCAAAGAAAGCCACAAGGCACCTAGCTAGCTGCAAGGCACTTGTTTTAAAAGTTTTTTTTTTTTTTTTGTATTCACGGATAAAACAGCATGTTTAATAAAAACCTGCCTCTTCTCAATCTTTCTCACCTACCGAAGCTTCCGAGGGAGTCTCTTGCTTTCACTTCTGGTTAGTTTTGGAAAATGACACCGTGCTCTCTGTCCTCCAGAGCGAGATGGTCTGTTTCAAGCCCCGAGTGAAAAGACACTGCAACGTGTAAATATGAGACTGCATGCTTTCTCTATACAAATATCCATGCACAGCTCTTGGCAAGGCTCATTTTCAGTTTCTCTTTTCAGAAGTGTAAAGAATTTCACTCATTACAAAGCAGCAGTAAAATTGCTGATTTATGGTTTCCTTTGCTTTGCTACATATTTTCAATTCACTACAATTAACAGAGGGAGAAGGCAGACTTGTTTAGTATAGAGAGAGGCGTGTTAAACTTCCCCTCTTAAACTTTAAAACGCCAGGTAGGTCTTCCCGACCGGAAACCCCACTTTTTCCTTTGTCTTCCCATCTCTTAAAAATGTAGCAAGCGGTTTCTCAAGTTTTCTCAAACTCTTTAGAGACACTTATTTTCTTGCAAATTAATTCTTTTTAACTCCTTGTGATAGCTTTGAATCCCATAAAGAAAGATGAATTATCGCCATACTGAACCCAAGCTGTGTCACAGGAGGAGACAAATAGAGACCCCCACTGGGTTTAACAATGTAGAAGAAATTCCAGGCGCAAAAGCAAAATTTCTGTCCCTTTCCCCCAGACCTGCGAGCGTGTGCTCACAGAGTTGAACGGTGGAGGGCAGTCTTGCCATGCTCAGGGCGGCGCTGACCCGCGGCTTCCTCTTACTCAGTGGCCCACATCACAAATTTGTTAAGTCACGACCACCTGTGGCACAGGCCCCAGGCGTCTTCTGTTTAAACTGGTTCAGTTTTAATCTGTGCAGTGAGGCTCCGGGGACTGAGACACTGTCCCTTTATGGGACACAAAGTTGAGGTAGCAGTGCACACACAGTCACTTTGATAGAAAGATGTTTGTTGCACTTCAAGGCGTGAACAATCGGCCTTTATCAGGCTTGACCTACACTCATATCCCCGAGCTTCACAAAAACAAAAACAAACAAGTAAAAAACCCTACAGACCCGAGACTTGTCAGAGGCCAGCAACTCTGGTCATAATTTGGTGAGTGTGGTTTATATACAGAGATCTCCACGATCTAAGGCAAGAACATCCTTTTATGACATGTCTCCTAGAAAGTACCCATTTGATTGAAATCCACTATCAGAGCGCATACAAACCCTCCCAGACCCTCCCTCCCTCATTTGGCGAGGGGTCCGGGGATAGAGTGAGCCAGCAAAATGGATTTCGTGCAGAAATGTCTATGCTGAAATAGCTGTGTGTACACTGCAAGTAGGAAGGAGACTGAGATCACCTGTAAGCATTAGGCTCTAGGCACCTGGGCTAGGCGATTAAACCATCGGTTTCCATTGCTGACCAGCACCTTGTGGTGCTGCTTCATCTCTATGGAAGAAATTTGCACACAAGCAGAAAGTCATCCCAGAAAAGCCACTACCCACCCCACGATGCCAGTGACTCTGCATGTGTACAAATTACACAACACTATTATCAAACAGATCAGTCTGAGGCCACTCTGAGGACCCGGTAATGCTGAGGAACGGGACAAAGTGCCCTGGCACCTGCAGGGTTAATTAAACCGTTCAAGACATAATGGCTACACAAAAGCAAGCCAGTTTCCCTTCTTCCAAACGCTATAAACACTCGTGCTGAGCTGGATGGCATTTGATAAGCTTGTGCTGCACAGAACAAAAACTCATGGGATCTCTAGTTAACACTCAGACTCGGAGGGAGTTCACACTTCAGAACGGCCGGTGAGTCCTGTTGCCAAGGTCACCGGCACAGAAGCACTAACTGTATGTATTATGAGCTTGACATCTAGCGGCCACCCCTGGCAGGGCAAAGTAGGCAAAGGTTAAATCAGCAAGGCTTGTCACAGCATTCCTAACGACTCACCTTTAGGGAGAGGAGACACAAGCTGGCCAGCATCCTGCCACCCACCTTTCCTAGGGCCACACTTAAAAAAACAGTTCTATGCCATACTATGAAGTTATCATGCTTGTAAAGAACGAAAAGGGGGGCTGAGCCTTCTAGAGCACACCCCACACAGCTAGAGGTGAGAGAAAAGGCCACCCTCAGAGGGGAGACCACTCGGGAACCATCAGCCCCTTTGGTGGTCAGAACCCCTTTCCTTTAATTAAGAAACAAATCAATCTTGGTCTGGAGCATAAAGGTCATTCCATTATTTTGTTTAAAAACTGTATTTTTCACTTTCCGGAGCATTCCTTACCTTGTTTGCCTGGCAATCACACAGTTAACCACACCTTAAATCATAACCGTGTCGAAATTACAAGAGAAAAAAAATCAAAATATTTAAAAAACAGCTTGCTTACAACAATTACTAAAATTTGGTTTTCATATGGTAGAATGCATATGAGGAGTGCAGCAACTCAACACACACTTAATTACAGAGGTGCTCGGCCAGCAGCAGAATCACCTCCCATGGTCCTGAGATTGTCTAAGATTCACTGGCCTTTCTTATACTGGCTACTAGTCAAGAAATCATTGAGGAAAACAACCCATCGAGACAGTGAAGGGAAACAGAGAAAAGGGAAACCCTTCTCCTTCATATCATTTCTTAAAACAACACTCAAAGCTAGGTTGCTGTATTCAAAGATGGTGAAAAATCGCATTAGCAGCTTAAAGACTTTTCGATGACTTACACAAGACCTTGTGCCAAGACTTACACATGAGGATGCTAAATTCCAACTGATGGTCAGTTCACAGAACAGAAACCTTGGCTCTGTTTACTGCATTCCCCATCCCCAAAGAAAATGCTCTTAAGGCCACCAGGAGGTGGACAGCAGGGCTGAAAATGAAATCTGACCTACTTTTTGTCTGTTTTCGCCATCATTCTAGATACAAAGAAATAATCAGCTTGCTAAGTAATTCCTGCTGTTTCTCCCTCTGTTCCTTTCCCTCTGGCTCGGCCTGAACACATCTGAAAAACCTGGATTATGCATACGCTTTGAAAAGTTTAGAATACATTCTACTTAAATTCCCGAACTCTTGTCTCATAATCAGCTCTCTTTAAGGTGGTATTAATTGGCACCCATTTTAGGAGTGCACATTTTTAAACAGGTTACTTTTTTTTTTTTTTCTTTTTTTGAGCGCGGTTTTAAAAAGAAATGTTTGCAAATTCTTTCTTCCCCTCCCCCTCCACTTACTTTTTACCTTTCGAGCTTCAGAGAAAACAATCTGCCAGTGGATGTAAGAAAGTGGCTTCTGTATTGTCCCTTTTGGTATGCTGAATTGTAAATGCGAGTACTGGGGGGAGGGGGAGGCAAACCCTGCATAGACAGATAAAAGAAAAAAAGATCTCCTCACTGAGCCCTGGTGGCTTTCTGTCCCTGAACTTAAGCAGTCTGTGAATTCCACTGGTTAGTTCTTAGGTCGAAGCTTACCACATTTGAAAGAAATTTCAAGATAGCCATATACTGTAAGCTGGTAGAAAATAAAAACAGCATGAGGTCATTAGCAGCCACAAAAAGATGCATCCTCAGAACTGTTTTAAATTACAACATTCTTTTGTTCTTCCTTAAACACAGACTTTCCCAGGACAGAGAAATGCATCTTTAGGAACTGCCTTCCCTTTTTCTTTTGCCGGCACACGGGCAATGTCTTTAAAGTTCTTGGTAGGGCTTGAGTGTGGCGCTGTCACTGCAAGTTTTAATTAGTTTTTCTTAGAACAAAAATCTTCAGCTGGCTCGGAGGATAACACCACTGGTGGCACAGATCTAACTGAACCCCAGTGCTGAATCACATCTATTTCTAAAATGGGAAATACTCACAAACAAACAATTTTAAATGACAGTTTCTATTGGGGATTTGAGTCTCAGTAACTTAAAATAAAAATATATCACAGGGTAACTCCAGAACTTTCCATGAGGCAGCGTTGCTTGCTTTCATTCGGATCTGTCATTCATTCCTTCAGTCTAAAAGGTGCAGAAAACCAAACCTATTACTGCTTTTTTCTTATTGCTTGTCTAAAAACCAAACCCTGAAAAGCAAGCCATTAAAATATGCCATTTCCGCTGGAAATCAACATGACTCTGCATCCTTGGCCTCCTCTATTCATTCTCTCTCCCTCTCTCTTTCTCTCTCCCTCTTTTACACTTTTACACAAGGTATCTGTTCTGTATGGTATTAACAAAAGCCTTCAATTCCTCTGCAGAGATGGACCTGGTGCTTTAATTAACATGTCACACCCAAACTGATACAAAGGAACCATTCACTTCATTTCTAAAACACTGTAGACTTGGCTCACTAGTAACTTCAGGCAGCACACGTTTGTCTCCTCTGCATGTAAAACAATTTAAGAATTTGAAATGACAATGGAGTAATTTAGTTTACACAACCACTTATCCTTTAAAAAACAAAACAAAACAAAAAAACCCTACTTCTCTTGGTTACATTAGAGTTAAGACAGCAGGAGCATTCCTTGACTTCACAGGGAACAGGGTATCTTTTATGCTCCATGAACAATCTGCTTCAGAACAATTAAATCAGAAAGAACTTATTTAACTAGTTTGCCTGAACTATCCTTCAAACCCGACTAGCAAGCACATGCAGCTTTACTAGGGCTCAGCCTCAGACAGGCTATTTTTGGCCTGTTGCAAAATACGATGAGGAACTGTGGCAACCTCGGGCTCAGAAGTCTGAATGACTGCAGAAAACACAGCCTGAGTAGAAACGCCTCTACTGAAAGGAGAGAAAACCTGGATATGGAAGAGTCTTGAAATAAATTCGAGCAGCGAGCAGAATTCAAAAGAGAACTCGTAAATAATTGACTATCTGGGGTTTTCAACGTGGTCGGGGTTATATATCCTCCGACATGTTTACACGATTAACTTTACCACACTCACATTTCTGAAGCGAAATTAAAAATGAACAACAGTGCCTCGGCTTGTTAATTGTTAAATACACGAGGTTTTACTCTATTAATTAAAATATGCTTTAATAAGAGGAGACATTGCACATTTTGATAAGGACCCTACAAAGCGGAGAAGTATTTACACTGTTACATTTTAGAGCGCCTGTGAAAGCGGATTTTGAGCTATTCAGGAGCCTCAATAATGAAGCTTTAAAATTCCTCACTGGGATGCAGTGTAGTTCTTTTGAGGGAAAGACTGTCTTTCTCATTCGGCAGAAATAAATCCATTCATTTGATCATGTAGTCATTGAGGGTAATACAAAACAACCCAAGTGTGAGAAATTCTATGTGAAGAAGTAAACAAAACAAAAAAATCCATTTCCATGACAAAAAGATTCTTTGTCCCTAATCTACCCAACATATGCAAGCGTTTCTTTTTAGCATATCGCCCGTTCTAATCTTGGCTGACTTGGCTGCAGAGATGCGGGTCCCTCACCTCACGGCAACAAAAAGACCCAATGAGTCCCATTTGATTTAATTCATTCCAGGGCTGCTATGGGCATTTTCTCACTTTCTACTGCGACGTGCATGCTTTGTCAAACTTTACCGCTGTGTGTTAAAAACTTAAATTCCGTCTATTAGGGTTTTGAGGGTTTTTTTTTTTTTTAAGATGGTGTTATTTTCATAGTTAAAAGATTATTTAGTATCTGCCTTTAAACAATTTACAATAGCTTGACCATAAAAAGTTGGCTTTTAAGGAATAAATTATTCCACCTCAAACTAGTTGGGGGGCTCTGTGTCATATGCAACCGCTCCTCCTCGGCCTCCTTGATGGTGCCCTGAGAACCCTGGCAAGGTGGGCCAAACTAGCGATCAGAGCTCACAGATTCAGGGTGCCATAAACTTTAGGGTGCCAAAGTTCAACTATACTAAATTCGCATCTTCTCCAGTGTCTAACTTCCGTAGTTCCCGTCCTGCACTTTTGGATGGTTATAGGAGGAAGTTCCTACCATCGAAGTAACTGCGAAGGTGCCTCCAGAGCCCGATTTCGGTATATCCAAAAAGAGTACGAAAAAGCCGAAGGGAAAACTTGGAATCCGACAGAAACGTGCTGAGGTCCTACCTCATACACGCACTAGCCCCCAAAAGAAACAGCTGTGCTCGCGCCCCACAATTCCCTAGTCGGCCATTAACGAAAGGCCAAGAGACATTTACTTCCCCACTTGCTTCCGAAAGGGATGATTGGATTTGTCAACGCTCTGGGACACCGCGGGGCTCGCGGCCTGAGGGTCACCCGAGGCGGCCTGCTGGCGGTATCAGAGACAAGCAGCAGAGACTGGGATCACCGAGGTGGCCTTGGGGCCCCGGGTAGGCTTCAGGCGAGCACCGGCTGAGCACCGAAGCGCGCAGCACCGAACAAAGCTGGCCAGGCGGCGGCTTCCAGGGCCCGCGTCCAGCGGTAGGTGAGCCCCGGACGCGTTCCCCGCTGCTGCACCTTCCCTGGGGTCAGTACTGAGCTAGACCAGGGTCCCGACGCGTTCTGGGGGCTCCGGGCCCACCAAAGCAGCGTGTGGGCTCAGAGAGCCGGAGCCGCACGGAAGCGGCAGCGCAGACCCCCTCCCGCCCGCTCGCCTTCAGCCGGCCTCTGCCTCCGGCCCAGCCGACTCGGATCCGTCCTGGGGCCACCCTGGCCGCAGCGCCCTTCGCGCGCAGTTCCCCAAGTCCGAGCAGCGGAGCCAAGTTTACTTGGCCCGTAACTCTTTTCCGCTCCCGCGCGCTTCGAGGGAGTACCAGTCCGGGTTGGCCAGCCTGGCCGAGGGGCCGGACTCAGAGCTAGCATTAGCTCACGGGAACAGGGGAACTTTCTCCCACGCCAAGACGCGCTCTGTCGCTCCCACCGCCCGCGCTTCCCAACCTGGGTGGGCGACCCAGAACTCTGGGCCACCCTGAGGTCCCCGGCCCTCACCGTGCTCCGAAGCCCCGTCCTGCGGCGGGAGCTCCTCGTCGGACTTGAGATGCTGGGGCTTGGCCTGCTTGCGCCGAGACATGCTGCTAGCGGCGCTTCGGCCCCGTGCGGGGCAGCGGCATCAGCGGGGTGGCCGGCGGGGACAGCGCGGGGTGGGCGCGGGGCGGTCGGGCGGGCGCGGGGCGCGGGGCGCGGGGCGGTGGCGGCGGCTGCGCGGGCCGCGCATGGGGCTGAGCAATTAGGCTGGTGAATAATGCATGGCTATTAGCGGAGGGCCGCGCCGATTGGCCGGCCTCCAGCGGACTCCGGCGGCCTATGCAAATGAGGCCGCTCTCGCAATTAGCGGCCGCGCTGGCGAGGAGGGGCCGCGGCGCCTGCGGACCCGGGTGCGCGCCGCCCCACGCCGCTCACATCGCGGGCTCCGCCGCCCGCCCGAGCTCAGGCGCTGCGCTCCTCCGTCGCCCAGGTGCGGCTCCGGCGGGCCGGGGTGCGGCGTGGGCCGTGGCGGCGGCCCCTCCGCGCCGCGCAGGCTGCAAACTTTGGTGGCGTCCGCGCGGCGCCGTCTCCGCCGGCGCGCCGGGCTCGCCCCTTTATAGAGTGTCTGCGCCGCCGCCCGCGCCGCCCCCCCCCGCCGCCGCCGCCGCCGGGCCGCCCCTCCCGGAGCGAGCGGCCGCGGGCAGGGCTCCGGCCCGGCGCCTTTGTCTCGCCCGGGCCGCTCGGGCGCCGCACCGCTTGCGCTCCGGGCCGGCCGACCGCTTCTGGTCCTCGGGAAGCGACTCGCCGCGCCGCTCGGCTCGCCCAGCCCGCTCCGGCTCAGGTGCCCCTGTCTCCGGACTTTCTCTCCCAGCTCCTGTCCACTTCGCGGGCTCCCCCGGCGACACGCTAGGCTCGGAGGCTCGCGGCCCGAGCGGAGTGCGCACGGTGGGGTGGCAGGACTTCGGCAAGAACAACTTTCCGGTTCGGAAGCAGCGCGGGCCGCGCGGCTCCTCCCCTCCCTGCGTTCTCCTCCCCTCTGCTGTCCCCCGCCCCCCCACCCCCGGTCCCCACCGACTCCCGAGCGCCTGCCCCGCCCGCTGCCACCACCAGGGCTTCACGGCTTCGCGCCCGCCTGCCAGGGCTTCTCCACCGCGGATGGCTTCTTAAGTCCAGGGGAGGGAGGGGACAGCGGGGCCTAGGTATCGCTCCCCCCTTCCCGTTCCCGCCGCCTCCGTGGCCCCAGCGCCTACTGTCCAGGCCTAAGGAGTGGGCAACGAATGCACTCAAAGTTCCAAGTCCACGAAAGTCCAGCGAGCCTGCCGCATGTTGTCCGGATTTCGGGGATAACGTGGGGGCCAGGTGAGGGGGTCACGCATGTCTACGCCAGCCGGGCACCCTTGGACAGCTGGCGAGGCGCGCTCCCCGCATCGGTCCCCCCCCCCCCAAGACCCCACTCCCGCGGTCACGCGAACGCGGCCTCGCTCCCGCGCGCACACTCGCGCGCTCTCCTACAACACCGAGCGCACGCGCCCGCGTGCGTTCTCCATCCCGGAGCCGCCACCAGGATGTGCCCCAGGCCTCGCCGCAGCCGCTCCAATGCCCTTCTCCCCAGCATGTGTGTTATTTTTTTTTCTCCTTAAATTTCTTATTTTTACCTGTGCAAGTAGCCAAGCGTGCGAAGCTTGGCTCATATGGCCTCCTGGAGTTTATCCTGGTTGTTTTGTGGGTGGAGGGTAGGAAAGTAAGACAGCGACCCTTCAGCCCCAGTGCCCAGCGACTTGCGAGCTTCCCGCAGGGCTGAGGGAACGAACTGCCTCCTGATGGAATCTCCTGCCCCTCCACAGGACCCCAAACTATCTAACTCGCCAGTCTCTTGGAAAGCTGTCTTTCGGTTCTAGGCTTGGGTTCCCACACTGCATTCTCCCGCCCGCATCTAGTCTAAGTTCCACGAAGCAACAGCTTTGGGCTCCGGGAAGAGCGCAAGAGAGCTGTGCGGAGGAAGGACGCGCACAGGTTGGAGTCGCCTCCAAACAGCCCCAAGAGCCACATATGAAAAAAAAAATTCTTTAAGGTTGGTTTGTTTTTCCTTTTGGTGGAGGGTGTACTTATTTAAGTGAAAAAATTAAAAGCAAATAAAAGATGTTCGAAACCGTGAGTTCTGTTGTAACACACACATACACTTACGCACATGGATGGCACGTTTACAGTTAAGTTATAAGGATGAAATGTCTCACTGTCGCTGTAATCAGGCGGCGAAGTTCTGA
The DNA here is from genome assembly GCA_028551405.1 of Uromys caudimaculatus. Classification (NCBI taxonomy): domain Eukaryota; kingdom Metazoa; phylum Chordata; class Mammalia; order Rodentia; family Muridae; genus Uromys; species Uromys caudimaculatus. Next base: position 63,492,808 of record CM052715.1, read on the forward strand.
ATGGTTGCAGAGTATGGGGGGCACGCGTGCCTGGTTCAGAGGTGTTTGGCGACAAAAAGTTTACATCTAGGACTTTAGGGCAACCGGGGCAGGACTTTTACTATAGAAAAATGAACAGAGAAAGCAATGCAGTACGGGTGAGGAGAGAAGAAATGGAAGTGTTGTGGTGGGGGCAGGTTTAATGTGTGAAATGAAAAAAATTGCAAAATGTATAGGGCCAATAAGAGTTTGAGAGAAGTTGCAGCGACTTGGCGGGAAGATTGTCACAGGTCATCTGTGTCCAGCCGCTGCCTAAAGGTGCACGGTCTTTTATGGTTTGCTTTTCCCTCCCTCCCTCCCTTCCTTAAAGCGGGTTCCCACAAAGTCTGAAGTCTTTTCGGGGAAGATGGATCCCACTGGATCCCACAGCCACCTGGTCCCTATCGACTCTTCATTTAGGTCACGTTAAGCCGCTCTCAACCCTTTCCCTGTTGCTTGAGGCCCTCTTCCATCCTCTTCTCGCCCACCCCTCCTGATCTGTGGCAAGCCGGCATGCTCGCCCCAGGTCTTTCTTCCCAGTGTAACTGTTTAATTGGAAGACTTGCTTTGCATTTTCTATGAGGTGTGGTTCTGGGAGGATCTTTCTAGTCCCTCTAATGAAGGCGACTCCTGCTCTGGCCCGTGTAAAAGGAGCTAGTCCTCAGATTCCAGAGGTGTGGCTCAATGGGTAGCTATTAAGTAGAAAGGTGAAGCAGGTGGGGCTGAGCAGAAGTGAACATTGCTGATCCATCTTTCCAGCTGTGTGTAAGGATGCGGGATGCTGAGGTCTCCACATGGGGCCGGGCCGGGCCGGGCCGGGCCGGGGTGGGCTGCCATGGCAGGGTCATGGTGAAGCCTGGCTGAGCTATGTGGTTGAGGTTGCAGGCTACCTAACTCCCTTGAGGCCGACTTCGCTGGAATTTCGTTGAGAGGATGTCAAGGATGCGGAGGAAAGAACAAGGAGGCAGTTTGTATGCAGATGCCCTCCATTGCAGAAGGGCCACACTCAAATGGATCCCAAAGACCGGGACCAAGGGGAGGGGTTTTTCAAAAAAGGAAAATTGGAAAAACCTAAGCTTGTTACTTCCTGCGTACCTATTCTCTCCTTCCCTCCCTCTCCTAAGATTCTGTGGTAAAGCTTTCATTGTTCTTAGGCAGTGTGGCAAATTTCGATGAAAGAGTTTGCATCTGAAGCCTTAATCAAAACAGTCTATTGCAAAGTGACAGTGTGTTGTGGGGTATTTTCACAGATGAGACAGAAAGCAGGCTCTCTGGCTATGCCCAGGTTAATACACAGAAGAGGTATGAGCTCCACTGTAGATAGGCACACTAAACATGCATACTTACTGCATGACCACTGTCTATTAAAATATTGCAATACCTAAAGTACTATTGCAAAAACAAAAGTTGCTTTTCCTCCCTGTAATTAAATCTAATTTGTTAATTGTCTCTCCCCCTGCGATGCTGTTTTCGTCTTAAGAGGTGACACGTTATTATTTTGTCTGCTTAATGATATTATTTACAAATTAATACTGTATATTTTACATTAATGGAACATATAATTAGGTGTTTGAATTAATTTGTATCATTTCTTCAGATAAAACAGAAAGCCTGTCTGCAAGATTGACTTGACAAGGGGAGTTGACTAGTTGGTTCTGACTTCACAGTCACGGTTTACTGAAGATACCTGGCTTTAGATCCACAGAAGACAGTTTTACATAGCTGGACTTGATATTTGCTTTACAATATGGTTATTTCTCCAGCTCCTTCACACAAACTAGGTATTCAGATATTAGGGCTTTTGTTTTCCGTCTTCCCTTCTTCCTTGTCATCTCTTCCCTTTCCCTTGGTTCCTTCCCCACCCCCAACTTTTGTTTTAGGTCCTTTGGGTTAAATTCAGCATGATTTTGTGTCTTTAATGCTGTGACAAGTGACCGCTAATTGGTTCTCACTAGAGCAAAGATATTACCATACTAATATTATTATTGGTAAGAAGAGGTAATTGATAACACCACCTGCCACTCTGGGGCAATCACAATGATAAATGTTTCCATCAACAGGAAATCTGTGCTTGGTGTACCACAGCCCAACGCAAACAGCATGTCAAGTGCCAATTATAGAGATGTTGCTTTCCTATTACAGTGTGTGTGTGAGGGGGGGGTTACTAGAAAAGATGTAGTCAAAAATGATACTTGTGGGGGATTTGGGGGGGGGGGATGTTTTATCTGAGCTTCTGTTCTTCCACTTGACGTTAACTAGTTAAATCCGTGCATAGTCCTGCCCACACCGGATTCAGTTCATCTGCTCTGAGAGCGTTTTTTTTTTTTTTTTTTTTTTTTTTTTTTTT
>CM052715.1:63495272-63502772 GCA_028551405.1 Uromys caudimaculatus
ACTTTTAATAGGAGGGAGCCATGTGCTTTGTATTTAAATCCGCCTTGCTCCCTGTGCTGTGGAGCCTTGCTGCCTATTCACTACAGGGTACCATGGTGAAGCAGCCCATGGTTTTACACACACACACACACACACACACACACACACACACACACACACATATGCATGCACCACAGTCAATCATCTGCATGCCTGGGGCTACCAATGTTATGGAAGTCCTTCTCCCCTGACCACCAAACTTTGAATCTGGGCTGCATATGGCTGAGAGTTTATGCTTTAGCATATATGACTATATAAATAATGCCAAGGCTGAAAACTTTGACTCCCCTGCCTGTGGGGAGGCTCAAGTGATTATTATTAGCTTGCATTAATAGATGCAGGCCTCAAAAGGCGAAATCAGCTATTGATAATTGCAAGAAGTATAAGGCAGCTACTGTATCGATTGGCTGGCCCCTTATTCCCCTGGTATGGGAGAGATAAGAAGACTCACTCTTTAGTGCAATATAATTTCTTTTGACCTATCTGCTTGCTACAGACTTATGATGAATAGCCCAAGTGGCTAAAGTCCTTTATCACGAAAGTTACCCCTTGATATAATATTGATTCTTTATAACTAGCTCCAAACACAAAAATCAAACTGTCCTCTTGACCATCATCATCATCAATATCATCACAAAGCCTTCGGAATAAAGATCAGCTGCAGCCCGCAAACGCTTTCTGTAATCTCCCTGGCTAATCTTTATTTGCTGATGATGAAAAGGGGAAAAAAAGTGTGTGTGTGTGTGTGTGTGTGTGTGTGTGTGTGTGTGTGTGTTTGGAATGTCATTTGGACGAACACTCTTACACATCCTGGGTCAAGGCAGGCCTGTTTCTTCAGGGAAGAGCTACATGGCAGGCTGATGTGGTCAGGCCTGTTAGGCCTGGCCTTGGAGCTGTCCCCTGGAGCCCTGGGTCTGGGGAGACCAAAAGGGGCTAAAGGGCTCCCGACTAGCTGCCTTGCTTTGGAGATAGGACAGGCCCAGAGCCTCCTACTCAGCGGGAAAGCGTCCTCTTCCTGGGTTCTCTGACCAGCTGGAAGCCCTGGCGCCCGAGAGGAGATGGGGCTCGCCTGGTGGGCTGGCCAGCACTGAGGGGCCCTTCAGCCCAGAGGCGACATCAAAGGCTGCCCCTGCAATTCGTGTGCATTTCCCTCAATTAAGGGCATTTCCTGTCCTCTCTGCTTCTCCGCTTGCCCCGCCCCCCAACCCCTCCTCACTAGCCTGGTCTACCGGCACGCTGGGGGACCAGAGATTTGTAGTCGATTCCCCCAGGAGCGTGCATGAGGATGCGTGTACCCGCGTGGGCGCCGGAGGAGGTCCATCGAAGGTCTATCGAGGCCGAGTTTCGGGCACATTTGGGGAGTTAAGTGGAGGACAGGGTGAAGGCGAAGGGAATGTACTCCTGCCTCGTGGAGCTTTCTGGGCCCCACAGCCCCAACCTTAGAGGCTTCACTTCTGGCCTCTGCCAGTGGCTGTCTTTATGGACCCCAAGTGCAAGATTCTCAAGAGGCCCCTCCATTTAACACACCACTGACTTTGATCCCTTCCCACACGCATTTCTGTAACCTTCAGATGTCAAGAGCCAACCCTGTGGGGGTTGGGTACAGAGAAAGGAATGAAAGAATGTTGGGCTGCTAGGGCCAAGGCTAGGGGACCACCCCCTGCAGTTTCCTAATTAGCACGGCGGTAGGGGCTGGGGCAGCACTGGGGGTCCCTCTGCAGTCTGTAGTGCACCAGGCTGGGAAGACTATCTCTCACTCTGCGGCCTCCGAGGAGGTCTTGAGACCCTCTGGCAGGTCTCTGGGAGCACGGACTATAATTTCTAACGCTCCCATGTGGGCGGAGCAGGTAGGAGGTTTTAGTTCCCAGACCAGTTGTCAGGATCACATACCTCTTGAGCCAAGAACCACCTCTTCTACAGCTCTGGGTCTCGGTTCTTTAGAGGTGCAGGGACCTGAAGGATTCCACCACATGGGGGCCAATTGGTCCATTGCTGCTAGAACACAGTTTAGAGTGAAACACACAGCCAAGAGCTTGGCGATTGCACAGGGCTGATCTAAGGCTCTTTGGAGACCCTAGTCTCCAAATATCCCTGTCGGTAAGGGCTGCTAGGCTTCACGCAGGAAACAGAACACCGCTCTTCATAACAGGCTCAAGTAAGTTTCACAAAGCAGGCACGGTTCTTGGTCTTCTCATTGCCTCAGATGTCATTTGTTTTGGCGACAAGCTCTGTCTAAGTTCAGAGATGTAATTCTGCAGAAGGGAGAGGAAAGTGTTTACCCTAAGGCCAGGACTACCTCCTTACAAGACAGCCAGTTCTGGGTGGGGCTTTTGGTGACCTAACGCTGGATTCGGAGGGAAACAGCCCTGTGGTGGGCCAGGCAAGGGCAGCCGGGTTAAGACTGTCCTGTTAGTTAGAATCTGCTCAGTCTACAAGGACAAGACATCAAGGTAGACTCTCTATTCAGACCTGGGCAAAATGAGTTGGACCTGATTATGAAAGTGGATCAAGGAATTTCTCTCCAAGCAGAGGAACCAGGCTTAGGAAAAAACCAAGCTGCTTTCAGAACTTAAGTGCCAGAGGTTAACAGGATGCCCACCAGCACTCTGTGTCTTCACGCCCTTCAGCATGCTGGCCCTGCAGAATGCATTCTGTGCTCTGAAGCAGAGACGCTTGATGCATCAGGACTTTCTGTTTAAAATGAAATGTAAAGCCGGGAGGTGGCTTGGTGACAGAACACTTGCTTAGTGCATATGAGTCCCCAGCATCCATCCTAGCTCCCTCCGCAGAGAAAGGAGGGAGGATAGTAAGACAGCCACTCGGCATGGCAGATGAATATCAGCCCCAAGAAAGGATGGCACTCTAGACCATCCACCAGCATTGTAAACTTCAGAAAGCCGGGCTCTCCACCCTGTGGTTTATCATGTATCTTCAGGAGCAAGGAAGTCTCCAATGTCCTTCTGTGAGCCACTGAAAGGTTGTAGGGTTTTTTTTATTATTATTATTATTATTATTATTATAGATGTCTTACTAAGAAAGGACAACTCTATTCTTCAGCTCAGTGACCCTGCGTTATTAGCATGTGGCCTTCTCTTAAGGGGAGGCAGCCTCTGTAGGCTGAATGTGAGGAAGGAAGGGGTCATGAGAGTATTCCTGCCCCTGTGACCAAGCAGCAGCCCCCTATTTACCTGTCAGAGCCTCATGACAAAGTAAAGAAAGTCCATCCAAGAAGGGTGGTAGTCATGGAAGTCTGAGAAACAGCCAAGTGTGGAACGCAAGAGAGAAGAGAGAAGGGCTCAGCAGCTGAGGCTCAGAGCAGCTGGCCATATTACATGCAGGTGGGCTGTTTGCCTGAGTATTAGAATCTTCTTTATATATATTTGCTTGCTTGTTTGCTTTGTACTGGGTTGCAACCCAGGGTCTTGTGCCAAGAGGAGAGAAAGGGTCTGGGGCAGTGGTGAGAAGGGTGGCATCCAGGTTCCCTAAACCAGGACTCCCTCCAGAAAGTTCCCATCTAGGGAAGCACAGAGCTGGAAGTTGTACATCCTGCAGACAACAAAGGCATCTCTCTGGCCACTCTAGGCTGAAGTTCAGCCAAGAGCCTTTGGTGCCTGCTGTGAGCACCTCCCTAGCATGAGGAGACCACCTAGGGAGCAGTCTTCTATGAGTTTGTTTGCTAAACTGAACTGCTGAGGAAACCATTTCTGGCAAAGCTGAGACAAAGTAATCTTCCTTTCCCACAGAGTCAGAGGATTGGCGGTCCAACCCCCAAAACCCCTCTCCTAGGGCCACCACCTTCCCTGACTGGGTCTCCTTTGCTGTTCCTATGCACCAGTACCGGTCTACATGCTCAGTTTTCTGTTGCAGACTTCAGAACCAGGAGGAGGTTCTAGAAAGACTTCGCTGTGTGAGTGTACGTGCACATACATGAACATATGATACTTATATTGGCCCTGGTTGGATGCCTCACTGCTGCCCCCTGCAGCTAATCTGGAGGCAGTGTTGGAAACTCCTGCTGCTGGTGCTGCTGGTGCTGCTGGTGCTGCTGGTGGTGTGTAAATTTTCCTGAAGCTTAGTTTGTCTACCAAGTCCATGGTATCCCTAGGCACCATGCCAGAGCTTCCAGGTGCACTCTATAATTTCTGCAGTCTTTTCGCTTTGGATACTCATCACCTAATAATGCATTGGACTAGATTCAGAGGTATTAGTGACATGGTCAAAGCTCGTTAATAAAGGAACCTGCGCTGGTGGAGACAGGGAAGGAGAATATTGTCTGCCTTAGTCTGTCAGTGTTGACGAGACTATGTGCAACGTTTCTGCACACAGTTTTCCCCTTTGTACAATGGTGCCCTTACCTTCTTCAGAAGCAGTCATCCAGATGAGCGTGGTGGTGTGGTTGTTACTTTTTGGACAAGTGAGGCGGAGTGCATTTTCTTCTGTAGAGGGTTTGCTCAAATGCTCTCATTTCTCGCCCTTGCTGCCCCGGCTTTGCTGTGCCATCTGAGCCCATCACTCTTGGATGGCTACTTACCTCTTCTCTGTGGAACGTCAGACTTCCCTGACACAGTGGGCTTTCACCCTTGACCACATTTTTATCTAGTGTTTCCTTTGTACTTGTTGCTTCTTTTCATTATTTTTCAAGAATGGTTTCTTTATGTGTGAGTGTTTTGCTTGCATATGTGCACACGTACCATGTATGTGCTTGTGCCCACAGAAGCCAGAAGGTGTTAGATATCCTAGAACTGGAGTTATAGATGTTGTGAGCAGCCATATGGGTGATGGGAACCAAACCTGGGTCTTCTGGAGGAGCAGTGCATACGTTTAACTGATAAGCCAGTTCTCCAGCCCCGTGCTTTTTGCTTCTTTTGAAACAGTATCTTATTACATACCTAAGAAACCCAGATCTCCCTGCCTCTGCCTCCCAAATGCTGGGCTAACAGGCATGTGCCATCAAACCTGGCATGAATCTTTTGATATTTTCTTTGAGGAGGCTTTCCAAGATTACTCCTTCTTCACTCTTTGGTTCTTCTGTTCTTCTCTCTTGTTGTTACTCTTGGGGATCATGAATACAGTTAAAACTGAATTTTTTTGTTTTGTTTTGTTTTTTGAGTAAAACTGAATTTTAAAAGAGAATCTTTAACATTTCAAAACTGTCATGAAATTGTTCTTAAAAGTAAGTCCTAATACACACACACACACACACACACACACACACACACACACACACACACACACACACACCTGTACTTGCCATCTTGATGTCTGTCTCAGCTCTGTCCATCTTTGTGTCCCTGTCTCATGCCATAGGATTCTTATGCTGTCACAGAAAGTGAAGCTTCATGATACTAATTCTGCCTATCATAATATTTTTACAAGTCTCCTTTGTTCTCTTAACTCAGGTTTTACTATTTCTGCTTCAGAGTGCTGTTTTGAGGGAGTTATATTTTCCACTTTGATGCTCACAGGATATTGCAAGACCTTTAAGATAGGGGAAAGTGAACCTCTGAGCCATATTACATGGCTAGGTGGGTTGGCTGCCGGTGATGTTATATCTGTGCCTTCAGGTAGGTTTGGGCTACTTGCCTGAGTATTAGAACCTTCTCTCTCTCTATTTGCTTGCTTGTTTGCTTTGTACTGGGTTGCAACCCAGGATCTTGTGCAAGGCATACCTGCAGGCTTCGATTTCTTGGTGCCAAATCAGAGAAGAGAAAAAGATGGCATAAAAGCGATTTATATGGGGCTCTGAAATGTGGCAGAGCCACAGTGAGCTCTGGTGCATACCTAGCCTTGCCTTGTGCTGGCGCAGTGGTCAGTTACAGAAGGTTTCACAAGACGGTAGACTGGTCAGAGGGATGAGTGCTCAGCACAGGACTGAGAGGCTAGATGTGTCGTGTGGAGCATTTCCTCAGCTGGGTCTCCCTGGTGACCAAGTACCTCCCAGAGGGATCATGCCTGGAAGTCAGGGACACCTGGGTAACTTTACAGTCTGTCAGTTCCTCACATATGACCACATCCTTCTCTGAAGTCCACATAGATCTTTGTGTGCTTTGAGGTTTCTGCAAACATGAATATGGGCATCCACAGCTGTCATGTACACTCGAGTTTTCAGACTTTATAAGGAGCAAGCTGGAAACCAGCAGTGCACTGTGGGAAATCTCCATGCCCAGTGCATGATGGGAAATTTCCATGCTGTGGTGCTGTGGGCTGGGCCTGAGGAAACCTTCAGCATGCACTCTTGTTTTTCTCTAATGCCTCTGGACAGCCTTTCACTCAGGGTGAGACAAGATGGCAGCGCTCATATCGACCTTCTGCTTCCTGCCAGGAGGGGAAGACGCTGCCTCTCCTTAGACACGTGGACATGTCTGGCTTTCTGACTGTCAGCATCTGCCTAGATATCACAAGGTTGTGGAATTTACTGTTATAACAGTGTCTTTGCCACAGTGTTGATCAAAATCAGAGAATTAGCCAAGCATTTTGTGTCTGTTATAGAGAAGCTACAACCGGGGGAAAGAGACATATCAGCCGCTTTGTAGAAATGAAGTGGAGGTTTCTCTCTGTAATGTCTTCTTTGCCCATTGAGCCCACTGTGTGTGAAGAAAATATGCACGGTTTTATGAAATACTCTGCTTATCTACTTTTGGGAAGTTCTGCTTTGTGCCTTCATTCATGTACCATTTAGTCATATATTTAAAATATACTTTATCCAGATACAAATATTTCTTATATTCTGATATAGTTATTAAATTATGGGTGTTTACAAGAAATGAGGGCAACTAATATATATTGGCCATGTTTTTTTAAAAAGGAATTACTTTACATATAAATATATGACAACCACAAATTTAATGCCGTTAAAAAATGGCAGAAAGTGAAACTATGCTTTAGTAGGGGCTGGAGAGATGCTTAGTGTTATATTTCTGGGGACGATGCTTACTACAAATTATTCACATGCAGAGATGATGCTTAGAAGTTGATCTAAATATCTTGAGGCATGGAATGACAGATCACCTCTGAACCCTGGGGTGGGTTAGGCCAGGAGTCCTTGAGAGCAGAGAACAGTGCACCCTGGCCGCTATGGGAAGGAGTGCCTGTGGCTACATTCATGCCTGTATGTGAGCACCCTGGCATTTCCTACTATGAAAGAATCAGGTTGGTGTGAACTCCTTGGTTACGAGGAAGGCTTGCAGGCAGGCAGCCTGGGTGTTGTCCTGTGTGTGCTGGTGGAAACATGTGCCGGCACTGCTCTGTGGCTATGAGAAGGCTGGGCTTTGTGTCTGGAGGCCATGCTGTGCCCTCCACAGGGCCTAGGGCAGCCTCTCTCCCTGGCTGAGGCACCTGAGGTAGGCAGTGCTGTGCTTTAGGATGTCGCAGCACAGGAATGGGGCCTGGGAGGAAACAGGACCATCTGCTAGGAATTCGGGTTCTGGGTAAGAGGTGTTTACTCTGAACATTTTTGGGGAG
>CM052715.1:63505272-63513318 GCA_028551405.1 Uromys caudimaculatus
ATTTGAAAAAGAAATTACTTAGATTGAGGGAGCACACCCACCGACTGGATGATTCTCCTGCAGGATTACCCTACAAGAAACACTGTCCGTGTGTGTGTGTGTGTGTGTGTGTGTGTGTGTGTGTGTGTGTGTGTGTGTAGACAGGCAGAGGAGTTGGTTTTCTTCTACCTTGTGGATCCCAGGATGGCGCTCAGGTTGTCAGTCTTGGACAATGGCTTTACTGGGTGATCTCTCCCGCCCACCCTATGGAGAGTGTTAATGTGATTTTTTGCTGTTGTTGTTGTCAAGGTTCAGTAGTTCAAAACCATGTTTTATTGCCAGTCTAAGTTCGGTGTCTGCCTGTTTATATTTAACTCTCGGCTTCATTTTTCTGATTGAAAAATAAGATTTGTTCTGTTTAACTTTTTCTAACCCACTCCGATCTTGGTTAAACATACACCACTCGCACTTGGTGCTGCAGGCACCTGTTTTAGCGTATGTGAGCAAATCTCACTGCATTGAGAGCCATCCGCAGGGCCTTTAGTTATTGGGCAACACCCAGAAAATGAAGCCAATGAGCAAAGGCCACAGCCTGTCCCAGACAGCAGCTGACTTATAAAACGTGTGGTTCATGGTAGCCCACCCCCTCCTCCCTATCTCTCTCTCTCTCTCTCTCTCTCTCTCTCTCTCTCTCTCTCTCCTCTTTTGTGAGCAGTGTCTCTCATATTGTAGCATATACTGGCTTGGAACTCACTACGCAGCATAGACTGGCATCAAGTTCGTGGCAGTCCTACCTTAACCTCCCACTAGGATGGGAAAATATTTAAAATATTTGTGCATAAAAGAGACAAGAGAGTAGGAAAGGATGAATGCTTTTTAAAAAGTACAACAAGAAGAATGGAGGGGTCCCCAATAAAATAAAAGTCTAGTTTGCCAACCCTCGGCAGCTGAACCCACTGCCTTTAAAACAACATGCTTGAACAATAACATTGGAAAAGGAGGCCAGTTTGGCACATTTTTATGAAAAGCAAATTTCATTATCAGTATCTCCCATAGAGTATAGACGCTTGTAATTCACTTTTTGGCCAATTTCTTCAGTCTTTGAACTTTTGAAAGGCATGTAATTAGCCATTACCCAAAGGAAGATGCCAGCTGAGGCAGATGGAGGAAGGATTGCTAACTGATGGATACCCCCAGTCTACCTCAATCCCAACTTTTGCTTCTCAGTGTAGTGGCATGCTGTTGGTTTCTTCAAAAATGGAGATCATCGGTGCCTGCACGAGCAGAGGTGTAAGGAAACAGCTTAGGATGAGGTGCGCACCCCACATCAACGGCGTGAGCAAGCAAAGCAGGGTTCACTTTGCTCCAGTTTCTACATCAATGATGTAACCAATTCTTTCTTTATATTTGTCTTGCTATGTGTATTCTGTGATTGGTGTATGTATCTGTGTGTGTGTGACTATGTGTGTGTGTACGTGTGTGTCTATGTGTGTCTGTATGTCTATGTGTGTTTGTGTGTCTGTGTGTGTGTCTATGTGTGTGTGTCTGTGTGTGTGTCTGTGTGTGTGTCTATGTGTGTGTGTGTGGTGTTATGTGTGTCTATCCATGTGTGTGTGTATGTGTAGTGTGTGTGCATGTGTGTATGTTTATGTATGTGTGTGTCTATGTCTGTGTGTATATATGTGTGTGGTGTGGTTTGTGTGTATGCATGTGTGCATGACTATGTGTGTGGTGTGTGTGTGTGGTGTCTATGTGTGTGTGGTGTGTTATGTGGTGTGTGTGTGTGTAGGGCAGAGGTCAACCTCAGGTACTGCTCTCTCTGGTTTTTGAGACAGGGGCTCTTGTTGGTCCCATCATTTTCTAGAGATGCACACGTGCTTACCTTTCCAGTGTTATGAGTATTCTTTATTTGGGTTCTGGGCCCGAGCCTCCGGTTCTCAAGCTTGTATGGGAAGCATTTTATCCAGTAAGCTTCCAGCATAGTCTTCTGATTTCCCTTTCTAATGTCTGACTTTGGATGAAAACTGTAGTGTCAAGTTGACAAGGGGCGGATTGTAGTGGCTATGTCTGATTGTCAACTTGACTATATCTGGAGTGAATGACAATCCAGAATTAGAAGGCTCACCTGTGATCTAGATCTTGAGTCTGGAAGACACAAGTTTCAGGAGTGGTGGTATGCACACCTCTAATCTGGGCCACACCTGCTGCTGGAGACCTACATAAGGACATTGGAAGGAGAAGATTCAATCTTCTTCGCCTGCCAGCCTTGTGGGACTAAGAGACTGCTAGATCCTCGGGTTTTCATTCACAGCTACTGCTGACCATTGTTGGGGAGTTTGACTACAGACTGTAAGTCATTAAAAAATTCCCTTACTATATAGAGACTACCTATAAGTTCTGTGACTCTAGAGAACCCTGACTAATACATGTAGTAATTCATTAGAGTATAGTACAGAACCTATAATATAGAATAAGTGAGATAAACACTCTGTAATGTAGAAACCTGCTTTTTGGATACTCTCTGCATGTCTGTGCTTAGGTAAGAATTGAGCTGTCACAAAAACTTGTATTTGGGTAATTACTTTAAAAATAATTGGAACGATGGCTAATTGCCGGCCCTGTGCTAGACGCCTCCAGGTAGACCCCTCTTCATTGTTACCTGTTAATTGTGCCCACTGTACCTTGCACCACTGAATCCATGCTGCTTGCTGAGCACTGTCATTATAATTCATATTGGAATTAGCTGGAATTGTTTTCCCTCTGGTCACGTGATGCTTGAATTTTGCAAGGACTTTCTAAACACAAACATATTAACTGCTCTTATTCTATGTCAGACACACATTTTAGTTATATCGACGCAGAGACATAATTTACTTGCTATTATTTTGTCACAATGCACCAATTTCAAAGAGAATTAAAATAATATCACATGGTGATTTTTTTTTTTAAAGTTCCAGTGAATCTTAAATGTAGTTTTAGTAAGAACTGGCTATTTCTTGAGCCTGTGTTTGTACCTCTACTTGTAGTCTCCGTATAGACGTTTCCGGCTTTCTCTCATTCCTCCCCTCATCTGAGGCTCCACATATCAGTTTTAGAATGCCAGCCAAGGGCCCTGTATATAACTTTAAGTTAAATGTTAGTGGGTTTGGTGCACCTTGCCGTGTTTACACAGAGGTGCAGCTTGGCTCTTCCTCTGCACTTGCTCAGAGGTCTGAGTCAACTGGAGGTCAGCTCATGTTTGGACGCGTTGCCCCACCTGCCTTTCAGTGAGTGCTGGGAGCTGCAGTCTAGGGTGTCCCTGGAAACCCTGGCAGAGGGCCTGGGGGCTGAATACCTGGGCTTCCCATTGAGTAATTCTAGAATCAGCCCAGAGAGCAAGTGAGCTCAGCCTGTGCCAGGGAGCCAAGAGTTGTGGTCACTTCTCACCAAAGTACCCCAGCTGAGGAGGCGTGGGTTGGGTTTCCTTCTTTGTGTACCTCACAGAATACTTTCTTTGGCGGGGGGAAGAAACTGTTTAAATCCTGAAAGAAAGACACTGCTTATGCAAGGGAGCACTTTGCTTTCTTCAGTACCCGTTCACACATAATTGGGGTGCTTGGCATTGACATTGGCCCTGTCTTCCTGGCTGTGAGAAGCAGCCTGCCATCTCAGGATGTCTGTGGAGGGAGAGGGCAACCCCCATAGATTTTAGGGTCACTATGGCTCAGTGGTGAAAGAAACAATGTCCTCCATTATGTAAAGAAGAAATGGCAGTAGAGGAGATTTGAACACAAACTGGTGATTTATATGTGGATAACTGGTCAAAACCTCTTAACATCCTGTAGCCTCTAGTTTCATGTCTTCCAGTGCATTTATTCTTGGTAGTTGTGAGGTGATTCAAAGAGTTGGTGTATTTCTTTTGGGATTATCAGGGAAGGCTAACAGGCACATTGTTGCATTTGACAAAATGTGACCGAAGGAGACTCAACAAGAAAAAAGAAAAAATAGCTTACTTAAAACATATTTTTAAACTGGAAAGTAAAACTTGGGTATATGTGAGATGTGCTGCAGCGGCCATGTTATCTCAACACCGTCAAAGGCTGCACCAAGGCATTTGGCACACGTGACCTCTCTCATACCCACCTCTGGGGTGGTGAGAGCATGCTCTTAGCAAGAGTCAGGTGTATGTGATTGTTAACCATGTGGAGAGACTTTAAGCTTATTTTCTTGCCATGGTTTGGTTGAGTGAACCCTGCAATAATAAAGTAAGTCATGGAGACACCACCCCCATGTCATAAGATGGTCAGGGTCTAGATGTGCCAGGTGGACCCAGGTGTTCTGACGCTTGTCTGCAGCCAATCAGGTGCTTCTGTGGAGAAGCACATCCTCGGCATGAAACACAAACCCTGGTGCCTAAGTGTCAATCAACTCTGCGCCAATAGCACTGTGTATGTGAACGTCTCCTTGGGTTGTGTCCTTTGCTCTCGGGTGGAGATACCCGAGCCAAGGGTTGTTTGAGTTTATACTGCCATAGGTGCACAACTCGGGGCAGGAGCTTTTCAGGGATCAGTGTGCTCCTTGTTCTAAGTGAGTTTAGGTATCAGCACTGCCATGACGGCTATGGCCCCATTGAACCCACTGCTTGCTATACGTCGCCAAGAGAAAAATGGCCATCTCCTGGAGCCGACTGAAGTCTCCTGGGCAGGCTGACCACAGTGTCCAGGATTTCGTCTTCCATGTGCAGGGCCCAGAATTTCCAGCCCAGCCAGCAGGGCTTTTGCACCTCCGTCATCTCTTCACAGTTCCCTCCCATCAGTCTAGCTCAATGAGGGTCACCTGTAAGCCCCCACGTATTTTTTATTCACTTTACGTCCTGTTCATTGCCCCCTCCAACCCCCCTCCAATCCTTCCCCCTGAACCTCTCCCCTTCTCCTCCAAGAGGGTGATACCCCTTTGGGTATCCCCCCACCCTGGCACATCAAGTCTCTTTGGGACTCATCCTCTCCCACTCAGGCCAGACAAGGCAGCCCAGCTAGAAGAATGTACTCCACGTACAGGCAACAGTTTTTTGGGATAGCCCCTGCTCCAGTTGTTCTGGACCCACATGAAGACCAAGCTGCACATCTGCTGCATATGTGCAGGGAGGTCTAGCTCCAGCCCATGTATGTTCTTTGGTTGGTGGGTTCGGTCTCTGAGAGCCCCAAGGGTCCAGGTTAGTTGACTCTGTTGGTCTTCCTGTGGAGTTCCTATCCACTTCAGGGCTGCAATCCTTCCTCTTCCTCTTCCATAAGAGTTCCCAAGCTCCATCCACTGTTCGGCTGTGGTTGTCTTCATCCCTTTGAGTCAGCTTCTGGGTGGAGCCTGTTAAGGGAACAGCCATGCCAGCCTCCTGTCTGAAAGCATAACAGAGTATCATTAATAGTGTCAGGGATTGGTGCTTGCCTATGAGATGGGGCTCTAATAGGGCTGGTTACTGCTTGGCCATTCCCTCAGTCTCTGCTCCACACCTCCTGCATTTCTTGTAAACAGGATAAATTTTAGGTCAAAAGTTTTGTGGGTGGGTTAGTGTCCCTATCGCTCCACTGGGGTTCCTGCTTAGCTACAGGAGTGGCCTCTTCAGGTTGCATATCTCCAATGCTGTGAGTCACAGCTAAGTTCACCCCCGTTGATTCCTGGGTGCCTCCCTTATCCCAGGCCTCTGTCTCTTCCTGGAGATGCCCCTGCCTCCACACCCCTGTCAGTTGCAGCTTTCCATTCATTCTCATGGCTGTCTGGCCATCTCTCCTGTCCTTCCCCACATCTGACCCTGAACTCCGCCATTCCCCTCCACATCCCCTCTCCCACCCAGTCCCTCCCTCCATCTGCCTCTTGTGACTATTTTATTCCCCCTTCTAAGTGAGATTCAAGCTTCCTCACGTGTGCCTTCCTTCTTGTTTAGCTTCGTTGGGTCTGGAGAGTGTAGCACGTGCATCCTATGTTTTCTTGCTAAAACCCACTTATAAGTGGGTACATACCATGCATATACTTTTGGGACTGGGTTACCCCACTCAGGATGGTATTCTCGAGTTCTGATCTTTGAAGGGAGAACTGTAGTTCAGTCTTGATCTGAGAATATATACTGAATTAGAAGGAACTTTTTCTCTGTACGGCCCCACAAAGCCACCAGGATTTGCATTGATCTCAAGTGTCTTTCCATGTTCAGTATTTGTCTCTTTAATCCAGTATAAGATCAGAAATGATCTTTTACCATGGCCCCCTGTGACATCTCAGCTGACTCAATCACCACGAGCAAAAATCCATTCTGCAGAGGTCCTTGGAAGAACTTCTTACGGCTTGGGATGAGCTGTGGAGGGTTGTCGGTCCTTCTCACAGCCTCTCTGAGCACTGCACTGTTATCCCTTTGGAGTTTTTCTGGGGGAGCTTGGCCTTACCCAGGCAGGGAACGAGGGAAGCAAGAAGCTCAGGATCTTTCCTAGGTCCTTCCAAGTCCTTTGTCTACACTTGGAAAACACCTTATTCGGTAGACTGTCCTCTGGGTCATCCCCCACAGTGAGGACTCATGACATGATAGACGTGTTTCCACTGCTCATTAATGATAGCCTTCACACACACTGGGCACACCTCACTGTGCATAGGCACCATGGGGTCTCTCATCCATTTTGACATTAAAAACGGAGCAAAGCATGTGGTCCTTCAGATGGTCTGTAGCCTTCGTGTGCTATTGGTGACAGGAATATTGCTGCTCTCAGCTCTTGCGGAGGTAGTCTTGACCACTCACTTGACCCCACATTTATCCTAAGGATACTGGGAAGGATGAGCTAGGCGCCTACAAACCGGAAGGCTCTTCATGGAAATTCCACTGTAAGATGAGTAATTGTGTCCTTGAATGGCTATGTGTTTGTGTTGCAAATATGCTCCCTTCGGAACAAGTTGTCTTCCTGCCTTGGTCCTTGCACTCCAACACAGAGTAGGGAGGATCCATGGGAGGCAAGGGAACATGTTTCTGCACCTGAGCAGGGTGCAACTGGGCACCCGAAGAAACCAGCAACGCCTTATGGTCCCTAACACTTAAGGGGATGTGTAGAATCAACTTGCATGTTACCAAGGCCATCACTGACTGGGAAAGAAATGTCTCTTTACACCTAAGTTTTGGCCACATTTGGTTCCAAATGGTAAATGCTTTTTTAACATTATAAAAGAACATTCTGAGCCTCCCAGGCACTCAGGACACAGGGACTGAGGAAAAGCCTGGGACAGGAGCCTTTCAGTTTCCATCTGTGGTGGGAGGCCTCTGCCTGGGTCACCAGGGCTCCATAGCCAAATAGTGCCAGGAGAAAGCTACCCTCCCAGGAGTGTAGAAAAGCTGTGAGTGGGGTTAAGACGAGCACCACTGCTCAGTGGGACCTGCCCAGAATCCTTGGGACACAGGAACTGAGGAAAAGCCGGGGACAGGAGCCTTCCAGTTTCCATCTGTGGCGGGAATCCTCTGCCTAGGCCACCAGGGCTCCATAGCCAAATAGCGCCAGGAGAAAACTAGCCTCCCAGGCCCTCGGGACACAGGGACTGAGGAAAAGCCTGGGACAGGAACCTTCAGGTTTCCATCTGTGGCTGGGGACCTCAGTCAGTGCCACAGGGCTCCATAGCCAAATAGTGCCGGGCGCAAGCTAGACTCCCAGGAGTGTGGACAAGCCTGTGCACTCAGAGGGACCCACCTGGAATCCCAGTACACAGTGACTGAGGAGTAGTCTTCTGGTTTCTTTTGGGGACCAGGGGAGCTGATCCTGTGACACAGGGCACCATACTCAAATAGTGCCAGGAGAGAGCTGGTATCCCAGGAGTGCCAACACACATTTGAGCACAGGCAAGACCACCACTTCTGTTCAAATTCAGTGGATCAAGAGGGACCCTTGCAGAGCCATCAGGACACAGGAACCAAGGGACAGCTGGGGACAAGATCCTTCTGGTTTCTCTCTGCCCCCAGAGCTGACCCTGTGCCACAGCTCTCCAAACCCAAATTCCTCTCAGAAAGAGCTGGTCTTCAAGGAGTATTGGCACAGAGGCTTGCAGAAGAGACAAACCACAACCAGA
>CM052715.1:63513818-63547959 GCA_028551405.1 Uromys caudimaculatus
TAAAGATACATGCTCCACTATGTTCAAAGCAGCCATATTTATAATAGCCAGAAGCTGGAAACAACCCAGATGTCCCTCATCCGAGGAATGGATACAGAAAATGTGGTACATCTACACAATGGAGTACTACTCAGCTATTAAAAACAATGACTTCATGAAATTTGCAGGCAAATGGATGGAACCTGAAAATATCATCCTAAGCGAGGTAACTCAGTCACAAAAAAATGAACATGGTATGTACTCACTGATAAGTGGATATTAGCCCAAACGTTCGGAATACCCAAGTTTCACTTTACAGTAACCACTGGACTGAGAGTGATGTCCCAGATGGAGGAGTTGGAGAAGGGACTGAAGGAGCTGAGGGAGTTTGCAGCCCCATGGAGGGAGCAACAGTGTCAACTGGCCTGACCCCCCCAGTGCTTCTGGAGACCGGATGACCAACCAAAGAATACACATCGAGGGACCCATGGTGCTGGCTACATATGTGGCAGAGGAGGGCCTTGTTAGCCATCAGGGGGAGGAGAGGCCCTTGGGCCTGAGGGTGTTAGAGGCCCCAGTGTAGGGGAATGCCAATGAGGGAAGATGAGAGTTGGTGGGCTAGTGGGTGGTAGGGGGAAATATCCTCATAGAGGCAGGGGGAGGGGGAGGGGATAGGGGGTTTCCAAAATGGAGACCTGGATAGGGGAAAACATTTGAAATGTAAATAAAGTATCAAAAAATAAAAATTAAAAAACAAACAAACAAAAAAGAACATTCCATGTGCTAGCAGTGGCCACCAGTGGCTGAAGACTCAGCTCTACCTTTCTGCTTTAACTGAGTTCCTGTTTCCTAGGAACTTGTCCTACGACCTGAGACAGTCAGGACAAACATGGGGAGTCTATGGAGTAGGATGTTGGGGTGACATGTATCAGATGAAGGGGTGTGATCCCCAGAACATATCTGATCAGGAGCTAGAGTGAGAAGAAAAGCCCTCTATCCTGCTTGTTTCTCCTGTAGCACTCTGCTCTAGCCAAGGTGGTGAGAAGTGAGGTCACCTCAGGGAGCCAGGGTCAGTAGGGGAGGCAAGTAGGCAGGATGACGGGCACAGAGAGGGTGGCACCTGCAGCAAATTCTCCGAGTAGCTGCTTCTTGGGCGAGGCCCTGGGGACCTTGTTTGGCAGTCCTGGGTTGTTGAGAGGTGTGTGTGTGTGTGTGTGTGTGTGTGTGTGTGTACTGCCTCATGTGGGTATGTGCAGATGTGGGAGTACATATATGTATGTCGGCCAGAGGTCAGAGGTCAATATTAGGTGTCCTTCCTAATTATTTCCCACCTTATTATCTGAGACAGTGTCTCTCACAGAACCTGACACCCAATTTGTATGTGGGTCCTGGAGGTGTGAACTCAGGTCTTCATGCTTGAGTGGCAGGCATTTTACTAACTGAGCCATCTCTCTAGCCCTGTGGAGTGGAGCACTGAAACACTGCAGCTCATGTGTGCATTCTCTCCTGCTGACAGTGGTCTGTCTTTTGTTTAGCAGTTTGTTCATTATTCACGAGGACTTTCCCTTTTGGAAGAACACTGCCATTGGAGACCCTGGGTCCATGTGTTCACTCTCTGCCCCTCCTTTCTCAGGACATCAGTCTGTAGGCTATCTTGAGTTTCCCTCGTGGGTGTAGGACATGCGACAGCAGCCTGCCCTTGGTCTTTTCACAGAAGGGACAGTGTCCTCTAGCTCTAGCTCAGCTTTGTGGCCTGCTGACTTGGCCATGGGTCTCAGGCAGGGCTAAGTGCCAACTCCACATTGGGCAGCATCGCCACTGTCATGTAGGACTTCCTCTGCAGTGGGCCAGCACCTTAGAGAGCACCTGAGGGACAGTTCTCAGTGAAGGCCATTTCCACAGAGAGCTGCTTTTACTCAGCTCCTAACTCTCCGACCTCTTTTTAGAAACTTCCGCACCTGGGGCCGGAACACAGGCAGCACATGCCAGTGATGACACATGGCCTGTGACCCTCCACACACGATAGTTAGTGAACAGACAAGGCTGTAACTGAGTAGGTACTCTTTGTGGCAAATCCTGAAGCATACACGGTGGCAAGGGGGGTGGGGAACGTGTGCAGGGTGGCTTGTGAGAGGTGACATCTGGCCACCGCATTTGAGGTATCTTCCACTGAGTCAGTTTCCCCCGGTTCCATCTTACAGGACATGCAGAGCTGGGGAGAAGCGGCTGTTCTGCTTTGGTCCTCCTCTCCCACTGGGTCCAGACGCCTTCTGCTCAGTACACTTTAACCCCCAAGCTCCCACCATGGTGTCTAACCTAGTTTAGCATTTGTTTGTCACAACCCTGGACCATGGTGGAGAAAAGCTTGGAAGAAATTCACGCTTCTGGTCCTTATGCCAAGTGAGCAGTTTAGGAGAAAACCACCAGACGAGATTTCAGAAATTTCAGCAATAAGATTTTCCTAAATGTAAGGTACAAGGTGAATGGTGCTGAGCCTTGCAGGCAGCAGTGGCTAAATGTGCTTTATTTTAGAAGACGTCCTTTTGGGTCAAGAGTCTTAAAATCAAGGGATAAAGATTTTTTTTTAAATGGGTGGTTGTGGTGTTTAGGAACACACAAAACTAGAGGAGCTGGCTGGAGGCCCACTGGAGAGGTCCCCCTACCTTCACGGGACCCAGGCACGATCATTGGCAACTGCTTGGTTCCATGATTTGGCCCTCAAACAGCAAGGAGTGGAAAGGGGTCTTTATAGGTGGGGCTGAGTTTACTGTTTTTCCTATAAAATAATTTCCACAAATTTAGCTTCAGGTTCTCCTTCTCTGTCTCATATAGGAGCCCTGACTAAGAGTTCGTCTTTTGAAAATCTATAAAATGCACAGGCCTTGGGCCAACAACCCCACCTCAGTTGTTCATGTCATAGAGCTACCTGTCTTTCCAGAATCGTCTGCCTCTTGCTCTTCCTGTCCTCTCCTTTCTTCTCCTTTCTTCCTCTCTCCCTTCTTCCTTCCCCTTGCCTTCCTTCATCCCTCCTTCCCTCCCTCCTCCTTTCTTTCTCCTACTTCCTCGAAACCACTATGAGAAATGATCCATAGTAATGTAAAATAAGCAGTATATCCAGGATTTGAGTATTCATATATGTCTCTTAATTTGTCTTTCCCCAAAGAACAGGGTTTTTTGTTGTTGTTTTGTTTAATTTCAATTTAATAGTAATGGTCTATTTTTGTTCTTTGAAAAATGGTTATCCCTCTTAACCTCATTTCTAAGATACCCCTGGAATCCAGGGCAGCCCTAATGTCTGAGGGTTCGGTGTTGGACAGAGCATCGTGTCTGTGACGGTGCTGATAGCCATTAGTGAGGCAGTGAGGCACTGCTAGTTCTGAGCAGCGGCATTCTGTGGGTGCAGAGGAGGTCAGGGATGGAAATTACTTCAGTGAATCTGGAAGGATCACTGATGACACTCCATACAGTTCCTTAAAGTACCACGCACCGAGGCTGGGGAAAGGGGCAGTTGGTGAGATGCCTGTCATGTAATCATGAGGTTCCATCCCTAGCACCCATGTCAAATGACAGGAGTGGAGGCTACGTTTGTAATCCTAGGACTGTAGTGAGCAGAGATGGGTGGATCTTCAGAGCTAGTCAGTGCTTCCAACTGTAAGTTCTGGGCTCAGTAACAGGCCCCATCTCAAAACTAACATGGAAGGGGACATCTGATATTTATCTCTGACCTCCTTGGGCATTCTCATACATGTGTACACATACCTGTACATGCAAACATGAGCATATATATACCACACACACATAAACGTGCATATACACAGGCACAGACACACACACGCAATCATCATTATCTTCTTCTTCATCTACTTACTATACAAATCTCACACAGTTAAGGAGTAAAATAGATACGATGTATTTGTTTGATTTCTCTCTGTGTGTGAAAGATGTGGTAACTGCGAAGACACTGGAATTCAGTATAATACAAAACTAAATTTAATGTCTCAATATTATATAAACCAAATGGGAAGAAAATAAAATGTAAGGAACATTTAGACTTGAAACAACTTTTATATTACTACTCTAACAAGAATCTAGAAGATGAAGGAACCGTTATCAGCCTCTCCCCCATTCGTGGGTATGAGGGAAGTGGTAACATCTCACGTAATCAGATTGCCTTTCTTCCTGGAACGGCCCAAGGTGATCATCTACAAACTGTTTATATAAAGTCAGGTGGGTTCCTCAGCATACAACCCTGGTCTGTGTCTATAGACAGTCTGTCCTCATAGCCAGCTGCTTGCCACTATAGCGGGGACATTTGCACTAAGAGAGAAGATTAACTAATTGTCACACATGGGGCCAGCCAGGACATTGTCCCAGGCTTTGCTTCAATTCTTGTGCTAAAGAAGAAAAGTCCCCTGCAACAATGTCATTAACGTGATAAAAAGAAATACTTGTTAATAACTAGATAATTTTAAGAACTTAGGCTCATCCATCTGCTAATCTGAGCTGTGATTAAGGAGCTAATACTACCTCCCATTATTCCTAATGACAAGACCAAGCAGGCTTAACGCACAAGCCATAGTGAGGAGGCGGTGAAGGATATCAGCAATCTCAGCCACGATTGAGGAATTGGCCCGTCCTCCACACAACAAAAGTGATACAAAAGAATTACACCCTCACTAAAGTCTATTTCCTCGTATAATCACACAAAATGATTTTTCTTAAATATGATAATAAATCACAGCAAAAAATCAATGTGGCAGGGCCCAACTGCTATGGCCTGATAACGCATCAATCAATATTTAGTATTTAGATTTTAATTAATACACAGCCCTGCAGAGGCTTTTTAGGAGAGAAATATTTTCTCAGATAAAAAATCCGGCACCGTTAGCATGCAAAAGTTGTTGCTCATATCTGTCATTGATCAATCTGCTCGAGTTGTGATTAAAACCCTTGGAAATATCAGACAGGAGGAAGAAACAGACTGGGCTGAGAGGAGACCGTCGTGGGCTGTTTGCAGGCAGGGAGGCTGCAGAGGGGCTGCAGCCTTGCAGCCCAGTTGCTGGCTCAAGCAGACCCGTGGGGGACTTGGGAGCTCTTTTCTGCTGGGTGGAAACCAGGAGACCATGAATGACCATCTCTAGTTACTGCTGCCACATTCTCCAGCCTTGTTGATTGTAGTTTGGGATGAAATTCTCCCTTGATGAGAAGAACACATTTTAAAATGATTGTAATGTTGGGGGAAGGTGTGTGTTTCAGGAACCATTTTAATTTCTGACAAATCCCTTGACATAGGTGTGAGGTAGTAAATCTAAAACTATAAATAGATGACTGGGGATTTCCATCTCCAGACCTCTGCATGGGCGAGATCTGCTGCCCATCGTCTGCTCACAGACTGTCTCCTCAGGGCTGGGTGATGGCCAGGACCCCACACTGCTCCTAGATGTCTTGCCCCCTACAATTGTCCCGTGAACCACAGGTTTACAAACAGGCCCATGCGGAAATGGCTACCCTCTTGGTGTCTGCATCCTGACGTTTGCCAGGCATTTTATCTCGTAAGGAAGTTTCCCTTTTCTAGCCCTTTGGTCTAATCAATCAGAAATAAGCAGGAAAGATGGAAGGTTTGTGTTTGAAGGCTTTTGGGAAACAGTAGGAGAAAGAGCCTTGTCTCTGGGGTGAATGGAAAGTGGGCAGGGCTGAGTGGTTCAGCCACTCCCCTTCCTGGGTTCCCTCCTCTGTGTTTGCTCTCCAGCTGAAGTCCCTTCTCCCCTTGCATGCAAGCCATGTGTGGCCTCCATGGAAGTGTTGACTCAGCAAGCTGCTCTCCCTAGCCAGCTAATCAAGTCTTCAGGCGACACCAGGTTGAGTCATGCAAGCAGAGCCAGCTGTCTGTGTCTCCGGGCACCAGGGTGGAGCCTGCTGGCCATATGGGTCGGGAATCCTCCTTTTTTTCAGATTTCACATCTCATGGGGTTTAGATATGGGGCTGGTGTCAAAAGGAGGACACACCAAAATTATGCTGACATATTCCTCATCTCCTCTGGCTTTGGTGTCAAAAGACAGGAGTGGGAGTATTTGGTGCTTGTGTCTTGATGAAGGGAGGTACTGAGGAATCTTGGTTTCTGGGACATCCATGCACAGTGATATTTGTAAAGATGTCAGTTGAAGATTTTTGCAAGATAGAAGCTCAAAGACCAAGAGCGTGGCTTATTTCCAGGGGAGAGCAGAGTCTCCAAAGCTGGGGGCACAGTTTAGATAAGTAAATGTGGCAAAGGTACGAGGGGTCTGATAGCTTTTGGGGAACCCAAGACACTAGCTTGAGCTTCCATTCACTTCTGGCAGTCACTGTCTCCCTGGGAATTTCTGGGAGTCAATAGCTGCGAAGGGAAGGGAGGAAAAACTTCAAGTTTCTGGGACGAGAAGGTAAGTCTGAGGCTGCCACCTATGGTGGAATGTGGGTCTTTGGGCACCATCCAGTGGATTTTGGCCTTTCTAGCTTGCTTGCCTGTTCTAAGTGAAAGTTCTAGGCTGGGAAATCTGACTGAAGCAATAGATAACATTGAGTAGCATTCCCATACCATGTGGAATCCAAAGCTGAATTTTGATGCAATAGTTCTATCGTTATTTTATCCTAAGAAAATAATAAATAATAAAGTTCATGTCCAGGTATCCCGTGAGAGAACCAGCTGTCAGCCTGCTGCAACTAGGACCGAGCAGAGGAAGGAACTTCATGACACTCTGTTGCCGAGATGAACCTGTTCACAGGGTACTAAGTGACATAGGAATGACCTCAGTGTTGTTCAAAGGGAGAGGATGAAGCACTGGTCGTGCTGGCTCATGGCCGCAAACCCAGCATGCTGGAGGTAGGGGAAGGAGGCAGAAAGAAGGAACAAAACCACCTGAAATAGTAAGGAAGGTTTTAACTACATTTTTCCCCTAGAAGTGCCATAATCTTTTATTTGAAAAGGGGAGACGTTGCAGGCTATGGTTGGAGTTGGTTCTCTGAGCCTTTGAGTCTTGCATTAGTGTTCCTGGCTAGCTCTATCTATCTATCTATCTATCTATCTATCTATCTATCTATCTATCTATCTATCTATTCATCTATCCATCATTTATCTTTTATCTCCATCTATCTATTTATATCTATCATCTCTGTTATTATTATTATTATTATTATTATCATTATCATTATTTAGTAGCTCTGAGATGAGGTCTGCCTATAACGGCCATGACATTCTTGAGCTCGCTATATATCCGAGACTGGCCTCAAAAAGAAGTGATCCTCCTGCTCAGGCTTCCTGTGTGCAGGCATTACAGGCACACCCCACCATGCCTGGCTTGTAGCCTCAGCCTGGGAAGATGAAATGGGGCTCCTTGGGGTTCCTTCTCCTCATTTCCTGCCAGATGCCCCGGAATCTCTTGTGCTGACTCAGAACATTTAACAGCATTCTCTTGTTGGTGTCAACTTGTCAGTATAAAGTGTCCTCTCTCTAAGATATTTAGAGTTTGGTCTCCTCTAGTCCTATAAATCAGTAGATAGAAATTTCTCGAGCCAAAGATTTTATTTCATTCAGAGAATTAAGCCTGATGAGAATTGTCTTCATCCCATCATTAAGTGGCTGTAGACTGGACCACTCCATCTCAAATGGGCTTTCTTTTTCTTAAGTGCCCCAGACAGTGCTAAATGAGAGGGTGATTGGAAACCAAGGTCTTCGGATATCTGTGTGTCAGAGTGGAAGGGATGACCTTTTGCTTGATTTAAAGGGAGATTTCATTTTATTTTTTGCAATACTCAGATTAAAATAACACACATGCGATTACAAGGAGACTTTCTGTCAGTGTAAAGCAGGGGAGAGATACTCCTTGTGAGGGAGAAGAGGCAGCCTCTTGCTTCTCCGACAGTACTGCTGCTCTTTCCATAGTCCCATTGTCTAAGCCAGGAAGGTGTGTGATGATGTCAACTGGGAGGTGACACCTCATCTCCATTGATGTGGAACAGACTTGGGACAGATGCAATCAGAATCACAATCAAGAGGTTTGAGCAGTCATAAGGGAGACAGGCTCTGGAATCATGGGGTCTTGGGACCTAGATGTAACATTCAATGGCTCCCATGGCATTGTACATGCGAATTGTGCAAGTGCTGGTGGGTCGAGCTGTTTACATGTGGCCTCTCTGTCCCAAAGCCAACTGTAACAGCTTGGGAGGAAAAGACCAATAAACACAAGCACAGGTTACCCCTTTCAGATTTGCAGAGATTCCATGTATATTGGCAGCTGTAGTGGTGTGTGTGTGTGTGTGTGTGTGTGTGTGTGTGTGTGTGTGTGTGTGTGTGTTGAACTGCTGATGTATCTTTACTCTGGGTACAACCAAGGCACATGTTCCAGCCTTTTCTTATCCATTTGGGAGAATCTGGTTTTTTTTTTTTTTTGTATTTTTCCTACTTAAGAAGAGCTGTGAAAGGTAGACAAGGTGGCTCAGACAGGGACAGGACAGAGCTGTGCTGGACAACCTTGTCCAATAGGTCGAAAGGAACAGAGTAAGTAGCTCGTTTTACTCTCTGTTCAGAATGAAGAGATGACTGGTTGTGGTGTCAAGGCCACTTGAAGATGACAAGGGCATCTCTGTGTGACCTGGGCATCTCTGGAAGTCAACATTCTGCTATGTAGTCTGGGGTTTTGAGGGAAGATGTAAATGAAAATAAAGCCGTGTTGGAAACCTTCGCATAACTGCTAATGACTCCCAGTACCGAAGCCTTAGAGCCCCTAATAATGATGTCTAATAGGAAGGGACACTCCAGAGGACAGAGACACAGGCACGGTCATAGATTTCAAGAAGTGACATTTCAGTGACAGACAAGCCATTGTAGCAAAATGCAAGTCACAGAGTGAACAGCTGTGACTTTTCGCGGTGAGCAGGCTCAGCTCTACCGACTCTCTGGATTTTGTCTTTTAAAGAGCATCGATGGCTTGAGTAACTGAGAATAAAAGAGATATTTATTAGACAATCAAAATGGCTTTATAATAGGAATAACTTTAAGTGGGCAATGGTGATATGATCTTGTTATAAAGGAGAGGTTGTCAGGTGAGATTCGCTCTAAGAATATGGTGGGGTATAGGAACACATGTGACGCACACCTGCCCTGCATGCTGACCAATGTCAAGGTTAGGTGACAGGTATGTTGGCTTCATCCTCTTCATCTGTCTACCTTGATTAGCGTTTGAAAATATTCAGAATAAGATGTATGTCCTTAAAGCTCACCGTCACCCACAGCGACAGCCATCACCTTGCCCAGCGTGCACTTCCCTCATCTCTCTGCAGTTATATCTGAGTCTGGAAGCCAGCACACTCCTCATGAAGAGTCTCGAACACCTCTTCCCTCTGCTGTTTTCTGAGGGTCTTCCCATCTTTCTCCAGCCTGTGGTCTGACCACTTGGGTACTTTGATCACCCTGAGGTTACCCATGAGGAGGCCAAAGCTTAAAGAATGTCCTCCCAGAGAGCTGAGGAGCTAGACAAAAGCTTCACTCCGGCCTCATTCCTGCCCATGACTCCTGGCCCCCAGCTTCCTCAGAATGCCTCTAACCCTGAGTGCTTCCTGGGCAGACACTCAAGGCCACAGCTATGCTCTCTATTATGTAGACCTCCTAATGGACTAAGCCCCGCTCAGGTGAGCAGGTTGGCAGGGTATTGAATTTAGTTCTTTTTGTGTGAATATGTGCACGCAAGGAGATGTGAGTGTGTGCCCAGGCAAGTGCAGGCCAGAAGACAGCCTTAATGGTCCTTTCTCTACAGTGCGTTGTCTTGCTTTTCGAGGCAGGGTCTCTTGCTGGCCTGAGAGTAGGCTAGGCTGGATGGCCAGAAAGCACAGCAACCTGCCTGTCTCTCTTTTCCCAGAGCTGGGATTACCAGCAACTATGCCTGACTTTTCTTTATATGGGACTGGGGCTGGAACTCGGGTCCTCAGGCTTGCAAGGCAAATACTTTACTGACCGAGCCACCTCTCCATCCCTTAAGTTTAGTTCTTTATCTCAGAGACACTTTGGGATACGTCTGGACCCGAGAGCATGTTTGTATATTCACATGTGGGCTTTGCCGGAGGTCACTGCTGGGCCCCCAGCTGTCTGCTTGCACCCCTGACTGTTCTGTGGCTGGCCTGGCATGCCGATCGGCTCTGGGATTCAATTGCTTCTTTATTTCTCTGATGGTTGATGGGAGACTCGAGTTCATTTCCAATGCTGGGCAAATGTCAGTTATCTAGCGAGGGTCACGGGTCCGACGGGAGGACTGGGGCTTCTGCTGGAGACGTTCGTGATTTCTCAGCTGTCATCGAAGAGAGCAAAGCTGTTCCTTCTCTTCCTGCAAGCAGCCTGGTGGGTTTTAGCTAAGCTCCTATGAATCTCACTCTAAGCTAAATGAAATGCTTGCTCTATATTAATAAGTTGTGTACAAAAAGCTGCTGCTAAAATGGAACTTTTCTTTTTCATAATTTAGTCTATCAGGAATATGTACCCCTAATGCCTGTTTAATTAGATGGAAAGTGATCTCCCTCTGAGGTGAAAACAGCAATATTTTAGTTTCTTATGGCGTGTATATGTGGGAGAGCATTTTATGTTTGACTGTTCACAAGTCTGGAGAAAAGTAACTTCGTGTCAGCTGTGTTTGCAAAGGTGCCTTTGTAGACAGGTCTGAAATCCTCAGGCTAAGGTTTTCAGCGTCTCTCTTTGTGCTGACAGTAACGGTTATTGCTGTTTCGAAGGTGGGAACTCTTGGCTGATTGAGTCAGGCACTTACTTAAGGGGTCAGAGCTGGGGGCTATCTGGCAAGCCATACCCTTTCCTCTGGTACGAGGACCAGTTGTTCACCCCCACATTCTAAGCTTAAGCACACAAGTATTCTCGCCTACATATGGCTCATGAGTGCCTTTGCTTGTCTATGAAGACGGGTGCTCGCCCCCTTCCCCTTGCCCCTGCAATCCATCTATGGCCACACATATTCTCCCACAGAGATTGAGACTCTCAGGCCCAGGCAGGTATATGTATTCATTCCCCAGATAATCAGAGGCCCAGATAAAATAAAGCTTCTAGCTGATGGACACCAGGCAGACAGGGCTGTTAGTTTATGTAGGCTACAGGCAGTGTGGACTGGAAAATTTTGATCACTTTAATTTACTATATCCAGCATGCCTGCTGTACTCGGCCAGTGCTTTTATCAAGCCCTGTGAGGTGGTATTGATTTTTTTATTTTCTATGTAGGATAAGAAGACAGAGAGTTAGGCGCAAGAGTGAATGAAGAACTTTCCCCAGATTGCGCTATTCTCCAGCTTATTGCATCCTGTCGTTTGTGGTTTCAGATGACGCCCACTATGTCAGGCTTGCTTGAAGCAATAAGCAGGGTGAATAACAATGGAAGGTCGAGATGAGAAAGATTGAAAAAGGAGAAAGAGGCAGCTCCGAGAGCAAGAGAGGAGAGCACATGTGGAAAATGGGAAAAAGCCCAGGTTGAAGAGCGAGCCCACGAGGCTAGAGAACCCAGCACCTCCTTTTACTGAGCTGCAAGTGCTGGGGGGCAGAATCCACAAAGCAAGAACCCAGATCTTTGTCCTGTGGTCCCCTTTCTCAATGCAAGCCAGTCCTTACCCACTACACAACAGCAACCGCAATCAGCAGAGGACCCCAGGCATCTCATTGCCCCAGAGACTTCTGAATGGGAATGCAGGAGCTGGTCCCAGGCCTGTGCACGCTCCCGGGATGCTTGTGTAGTGGGTCTCAGGGACTTCACTAGAGCCTTGAAGACAGAGACTGAACCCTCCTCAGCCCATGCTGAAGGGCAGGGCTGGCTATTACCCGCTCTTGGAGAGCCTCTCTCAATCACTGCTGCATGTCCTCAAGATGCAGCAAGACGAGACAAAATGCTGAAGTGCATGGATACCGTTTCTGTGATTTCTCTTTTGGCAGAAATGGGGTTTTATCGCTCTGCTTTCTGCAGCACATCCACTTGGTTCCCTTAGTGGGAGGTACACGCCCATGTCTTCATGCGCTCATCCATGCTTCCAATCGAGGACTGCTCGCTGGGCGCAGACAGAGAGACAAAGCCCATACATGAGCTTTGTCATACGACACCCTGCTGTGACTTTTAGGAACATGTCTGAAAGTCAGCACCACCTGCTTCCCACTGGCCCAAAGATGAGGCACGTGCGTGCTCTCAGTTTCCCCCCTTCCCCCGCAGTTCAGTGGTCCAGTGCAGGCTGGACATCACGAGGAAACTGTGAATGGGAAATAGATTACATTCAAATGACTTCCCAGAAAACAGCCTCCGGACACCAGACAACGGAAAGTGCAAAGTCTGTGTCTGCAGATGGAAGGCAGAAGTCTGTGGACAGGAAGGGACAGGCTGCCAGCCAGGCGTGTACTGAGGACAGGAGGACTTGATATTTGTTAGACATGGCCTCCAAAGAAGTCCTCCCCATATGATGTTAAATGCTCCTTGAACACATGAAGGCTTTAGACAGTGGGGCCTCGTTTTGGGAGGGATTCTGATACAGAAGTCAGCAATGCAGTGGTCACAAGCTTGCCATTTTCTGGCTGTTACAAAGGAGTGAGATGGTAGGGAGGGACAGTTAATATAGTACTAACATTCACACACACACACACACACACACACACACACACACTCAATCACTCACACTCACATACACTCCACACACATATTCACACACTCACACAGACATACAACATACACACTCACACACACACATATCACACAAACACATATATACCACACACACATATATACCACACACATAAACTACACACACAAACACCACACACATACACACACATACATCATACAATACATATACTACACACATACACATAAACCACACACACACACACACATCACACACAGATACATACTCATACATACACAACACACAAACACATATATCACACACAGACACACATCACACACACATATACCACAGACACACAGCTACACACATACAACATACACTATACACACAGAGATACAACTACATATACACACACAGATACATACATACACACCACATACACAGACTCACATACACACATACACCATAGACACATACACATATACACACACATGGCACACACACACACACACAGACAGATACACACACACACACATAGACACACACATGCACCACACACATAGAGACACACACATACACACACACATAGACATACACATGTACCACACACATAGACACACACACATACAATACACACACATACACACATACACCACAGCTCTCACTTTTAAATATTTTGATAGTGACCCAAACATGAGCCAAAGCTCAAAGGCTGGCTGGCTTCTAGCTTCTTGGGAGATTGCTCAGCTAACTTTGGAGACTAGGGAGACTCAGGAAAAGTAGGTCTATCTATAAGGTGGTCCTTTCTTCAGATCATCCAGTTGACATCTTTGTCTCCAGTGTCCCTGCCAAAGATATGGCATGTGTTCATGCGTGGCCAAAACTCTAAGGTTAATTTTGGAGCACAAAAATATAGCGCTTGTCAACAAAGGACCAAGTCTGGGCAGGTCCGTGTCCTGGGGAACAAAATGTGGAGCCTGGCCCTGGCCAGATCGCTGATTTTCTATACGTAGAAATGCTCATTTTTGTGGCAGTTCAGTCTTCTACGTTTTGTAAAGGAACATGAAATGTGTCATGCAGGACACAGGCGTTTGCCCACTGATCCTCATCTGCTCCCCTCCTGTCACCCTTACTATACCTGGGACATCCCAGGATGGCTCTTTGGCAAATATTTATCCCATTGAGTGCAGTTGAGTGTGAACATAATTTGTAAAATCTCCCTGTAAAACTCTTTGAAAAGGTTTTGGTAAAGCATCAAGCTAAGTCAGAAGTGGCACAAGTTGAACTCGAAACTAAGGTCATGTTAAACCTGCGTAGTAATGTTTAACTGTAGAATAACGACAGCTATTGTTCGTCATGGTATACACATTGGAAACCTTACCCCCTCTGCTGGAATTTGATACTTTTAAACAGATATCTCTAGTCTCACAGTCAGACCTTCTGCTTTTACTAGTCAGTTGGAAGGACCACAGGTAGGTAGTTTCTGGCGAGGCAGCGCACGTGTATGGATTTCATTTCAAGTGTCATGATTTAGATGACACTTCACTTGGATAAGTTAACACATCACTTTAAGAGTGTGGTTACCAAATCTACTTGTTTTACTGAGAAACTGATGCCAATCTGAAAGTGACATTAAAGGGCGCCACCCCAGCCCAACTCTCAAATCCTATCCTGGCTGCAGAGGAAGGACACAGCAGCAGCGTGTGCTTACATACCCGTGCGCCTTCGGATGCTTGCAGCTTAGCCATGGAGCTCAGAGATGCTCATGGGGGAAGCTTCCTCAACCCATCACACACCCCTAAGGGACCTTATGTGCCTGTCTCCCGGGATGCGCAGGAACAGAAGAGAACCATCTGCCACTGTTACCTCTGTTGAATCGCCCAGAGGCCTTGCTAGACTCAGGCCTCTTGAGGTTCAGTCCATTGTTAGCCACCCCCTGCCTTCCTTTTATCTGGCGTCCCTTCACAGAGACCCGGCTCTGACCACATTTCAACCCCGTAGAGGCAGGAGGACACACGTCCACTTAATAGTTGTGTTTGTGGTTGTTTATTCCGGTTCCAGTATTTATTTAAAGATTAAGGGGCATTTAAAGAAAGAGGGATTATGCAGTAGGAGATAAAAACAAATTAACTTTTATATTGAATATGTTTAAAAATGATGATGGGCTACCTATTCTCATCTCTAGGTAGAATTATCTCAGAGAAGATAATAAAGTCTGTTTTAGGTCAATTTACACGATGCTAATTTTTTGCAAATGTAAAGTATGGTGGAGATGCTGGGATCTGCTCCTGGGGGCAGGCGGTGTCCTCAGTATGGGCATCAAAGCAGGCCAACATTTTAAAAAATATTGTGGTTTATTCTCTTTTAAAAAGAGACAGCCATTGCTTTCTTTGTGTCATGTAACATGCTTTCTAAGGAATGACAGGTTATTTTGGGGGACAGTGTTCTTGCATGGGCAAGTGGCCATCATGTATTCTTGTGCCAGAGAAGGTTCGGGAATATTTAAGGCCAGATGGCAGGCTAACACTTGGAACCTTTTTTTTTTTTTTTTTTTTTTTAAGAAATCAATTTCATTCAGAAGCAGGAAAGCCTCATTACGTGACTCTATTAACTCTCCTTTCGTCCACATGTTACCACCTCACAGGATCACGTGGACTTGAAGCTCCTTATGGAGAGAGTTGAGGCTTCTGAGAGATGGGTGCTCTGGCCTGGTGAGACAGGGCTCTGCCGCTGTGCATCAAAGTGGCCACTGCTGAGCTTGCACTCTCTACTCGGAGACATTGCCTCAGTGGAGCAGAAGTTGCTAGAGGTGCCTGGGACCACCAGGCATGGCTCCCTGTCCCTTCGTTCCCTCTCCTGACCATGATGGAAATCAGAATCTTCATGTACAAATCGTCCTCAGTTGTCATGGTTTCTAATGAAGCTGAGTGTGTAGGGGTAAAATCTGAAATAACTCACAGCAGCATTTGAAAATACTACCTTTCCTAACAGTCATAGGCGCTTGGGAGATGATAACAATGAAAATAATAACAACCATGACAACAGGAAATGCTTTATAAAGAGAAATTGGCATGCTGCAATCAAAGGGCGATATTAGCTGTGGCTATTACAGAAAGGGGGATTCAAGAAAGGCATTCCTTTCCATCGCAAATCCAACCTGAGCATTGAACTAGAGTGAACCAGAAGAAAATGCAACTGAAAATAGAATAAATGGCTTCCGTTTACCTAGGTTATTCCTAAACAGTAATGCAAAGATGCAATAGAAATAATTTAGACATATGGATAAGAACCTTCAAAATCAATAGTGCAGGGAGAGCTATGGAGCATATGCTGATGCAATCAAACAGAATTGAATTTCATACAAACGCCGGCAAATCTCTATGAGATTATCACGGCAAAAACTTCATTTTCATTGATTTATAATGTATTATTATTGTCTCCACCAAACTGCCATAGACAGCCATTTAGCAGCTGCCAAGTGCCTTAAGGGTAAATAAAGGCTCTCACTGACGGGCTGGGTTATGGACGTTTAAGAGGCCAATAATTCACGGGGCAGGTGGGGTGTTCCAGCGGTTCTTGACTTCTTCCTTTTAATCGCATTAGATAATTCTTGGGACTTTTGGTGAGCATGGGGGTGTTTGCTATTCACACATGAGTCACATAAAGAGAAAAGAAATCTTTCATAGCATACAGTTCAGTAAGCATGAAGCTTAGCAGGACTGCTAAGCACCACCATCTCTTTTAGCGAATCTACATTGGATGTAATAAACCCCATCTCATGCACATCTCCACCTCTGTCTCTCCTCCACCTGTAGGACTAGGAGACCTCGTATAGACTGAGATTGTCTTTGGGAGCCTGACCCTCAGGAGGCCCAGCTCAGCTGAGAGCCATGGGTCTCACTTACCTTTCTCTGTAACAGCGTCAATCTTAGGACTTTTGGGGGTTTCCAGTTGTTGCTTTCTTGTCCATCCATCCTCACAGAGAAAGTCTCTCATAGTTTGAGCAGTAAGTTTGCTATGGCAGTCTGGTCTTTGGAAGTAGAAGTATATCAATGGTTGTTCTAAGTATGATCAAGAAACAAAACAGAACCAAAAAAAGCCCAAACATAGACAACCAACCAACCAACCAACAATAAAAACCAGGAATACAGCCAGAGGTGGTGGCAAACACTTGCTGAGGTAGCATGATTGTTAGTTCAAGGCCAGCCTGGGCTCAGTAGTAAGAATGTGTTTCAAAAGCCCCACCCAGTCCAACCAAATCAAAACACAGAAAGCCAGACATGAAATTAATAACACGTTAGATTTTATGTTATGGTTTTAATAAACTGAATAAGGTTTTAAATAAACTCAACTCATTTGTGAGGTGGCACATGAAGCACATGGAAGGCTGAGGCAGGAGGACCTGATGATATTGGCCAGTCTAGGATGCACATCTTGAGCCTGTTTCAAAATAAATGAAGTTAGAAATCTGGGTGTTCATTACATTGTTTTATTGCAAGTAAAAAAACATTTAGTCAAAAGTCAGATGAAGTCATTCTGTTTGTGTCTTAAAGTATGACCTGGCCTGTCCTCGACTCCACCCTCACAGATCAGCTGTGGCTTTTTGTGTCCTGAATCACTCTGAGAGTCAGCCGAGGTTTATGGTATGACTGCTTACTTCTTTTCAATGTATCGATTTACATTTTCCCTGTTTATTCTATGGCACCCCCTTTTCTGGAAACAAAGTCTGGTTTAATGAATGGAAAGGCAGCAGGGTACAGAAAGAGGTGTTAGAAGCATGGGGTAAAGGTTTACAAGAACAGTTCAGCCAAGATCCACCATGACCAAGCATGGACTGTCACTGATAGCATGTAGGCTTCATACTCTGCAGGGCTCTTACATCATGAAAGCCATGTGACTCCTGAACATTAGAGAAATGAGCTGTATAGTCTAGAGAAGGCTTTTGGTTTTGGATGAGTAAGCTCAGTAAGTGTGTAGCAAGCAAAAGTAAAAGCATAAATAGTAGGTAGCAGAGAGAAACAGCAGAAAGATAGCAGAACATGTCAAATCATTGGTTGGCAGACATCCAGCAGAAAACTTCTGGGGAAGTTGAGGCAGTCAGCTGTGCTTCATAATTGTGATGGCTATTCCTGGTTGACTATATCTGGAATGAACTACAATCCAGAATTGGAGCGCTCACTTGTGATCAAGATTTTAAGGCTAGAAGACACAAGTTTCTGACCTGGATCTTGGCATGGAGATCTTGAGGCATAGTGGCCATGAAAAGCTTAGGTCCAGGAAAGGTACATGCCTTTAATCCCAGGAGACTAAGACAAGGAGATCTCTGAGTTCAAGGTCAGCCTGCCACAAAACAAGTCCCAGATCCAGGCGTGGTGGCACACACCTTTAATATGGGCCACACCTTCTGCTGGAGACCTACATAGGGACCTTGGAAGAAGGAAGATTCGCTCTTCTTCGCCTCTTGCATTTCCTTGCCACACATCTGTTGGAACCCCCTTCTACAGAAGACCAACTGAACCAACTAGCCTTGTGGGACTGAGCAACTCTAGATCCTTGGACTTCTCATTCACAGCTGCCCCTTGTTGGGGAGTTGGACTACAGACTGTAAGCCATTATAACAAATTCCCTCAATATAGAAAGACATTCCATACATTCTGTGACTCTAGAGAACCCTAATACAATGAACGAGCCTTCTCTATGTCTTTAAAAGGTAGAAGCAGCTCACTAACCCCTCTCCCAGGGACATTCCCACCACCTATAAAGGCATAGCCCCCAGGACTCAACTGCTTCCCAAACCTCTTAATAGCTTCACATTGGCAGCCAATTACAGTTCACGAGTGGGAGGAGGTAAAGCAACACCCAGACCATAGCAACAGTCTTTTTTTTTTTTTTTAATTAATTTATTTATTTATTATATGTAAATACACTGTAGCTGTCTTCAGACACCCCAGAAGAGGGCATCAGATCTCATTACGGATGGTTGTGAGCCATCATGTGGTTGATGGGATTTGAACTCATGACCTTCGAAAGAGCAGTCGGCGCTCTTAACCGCTGAGCCATCTTTCCAGCCCCCATAGCAACAGTCTTTACCCTACACAGGATACAGAAAGTTCAGGAGTAAGAACAAGTAAATGGCAGACTGGGGCGAAACTTCTTGGTGGTGTAAACTGCCTGTGTGTCTCCCCTGGTCCTTTAACCCCAACAAACTCACTGGCTCATTGAGCTGAAGTTGGATGGTAACCTTGGTTTGAGAAGTCTATGTGCTCTCTATCTGAAGTGAATAGAGATTTCATTTTGTCTCTGTAGGAAAAGTCACACGACATATGCACACAAGTTTTAACATCTTGGACCTCCACACAGCTTTAAGCTGGCATCTGTTTTTCTCCTCATAATTTTAAATAACTGCAAAGATTGTTTCCTTTATATTGATACATGTATCGATCTTTTATAATTTAAACTGCATCTCTCCTAGCATGTTTTATGTGGAGTATAAACATAATAGCAATTTAATTCGTGTTGTTTCTGTTAAAAAAATACTTAAGTCTAGTGTGCTAGTGTATGCCTGCAATTCCAGTACTCAGGATATCAAGGCAGGAGTGTTACAAGTTCAAGATCAGCCTATACCACAGAGTAAGACTCTGTCTCAAAACAACTCTCAGCGTATAATATCAGCACACAGGGGACAGAGGCAGGTGGGTCTTGGTGAGTTTGAGTCCAGCTTCATCTACATAGTGAGTTCCAGATCAGCTTGGACTTCATGGTTAAAAAAAAATAGTGAAAGACAAGAGAAAACAAAAGCACATAAACCGGTTCTTTAAAAGTTGGAAATTTAGCTGGGCACTGGTGGCACACGCCTTTAATCCCAGCACTCAGGAGGCAGAGGGAGGTTGATCTCTGAGTTTGGGGCCAGCCTGGTCTACAGATTAAGTTCTAGGACAGCCAGGGCTACACAGAAAAACACTTTCTTGAAAAACAAAAACAAACGAATTGGAAATTTAATATTTTTTCTTTTCCCCCATATGCTTGAACGTCAGTTTCTTTGCCTGCTGGGAATTTCTCCTAATATATACAATAACAATACGCACTTGCCCAGTGTGCACATGTCTAGAGGCCTTAGAATAGCTGGCTCCTGACCGGTGATAGCACAGGGGAACCCTCTGGCGATAGCATCACAAGCTCAGTGTAGCTTTGTCAAAGAAGCTCCT
Organism: Uromys caudimaculatus; assembly: GCA_028551405.1. Classification (NCBI taxonomy): domain Eukaryota; kingdom Metazoa; phylum Chordata; class Mammalia; order Rodentia; family Muridae; genus Uromys; species Uromys caudimaculatus. The sequence continues at coordinate 63,533,631 of CM052715.1, forward strand.
TGGTGGGGTCTTTAACTAACTGCTCATCTTTAGTCAAGACCATAATTACTTGTTAATTAAACTGAAACTAAGACCAACCAAGTTGTCAATCAAGCATTTTAACTGTGCTGTGCCTTCCTGAGGTAGGAGCATCTCCATCCCCAGGATTCTGCCCTGAAAGAGAAACCCAAGGTCAGGGAAAGAATTTTATCCAGTTCTCCCCCAGTTTGTCAAACCATCTTCACACACCCATGATTTATCCTCCTCCGTTGCTTCTCCCATTTTCTTTTCCAAATGACCCACCCACAGCTCCTGTGGTTTGAGACTACAGGCAAGAACTACCAAGATGCACAGTTGTCTTTGCAGAGTTCAAAGTTCAGGGAAGGAAGGAAGTGTGAACCCTGACAACAGTTCAGTTGACCAGGTGATGATGATGACAGGCTCAGCTTCCCACTTGGACATGATTAGAAGGGATAGGTGGTGAAGTTTAAGTATTAAAATCTTACCTATCCTACCTGGTGACTATCTGCTTTTCCATCTGTGCGTGTGCGTGTGTGTGTGCTATGTACATAAGTCATACAAGGATATGAAAGTGCATAGATGTGTGTACACACTTGTGCACAGTGAGGTAAATCCCATGTGTGTGCAAGAGAGTGCATGTGTGTATAAGTGTGTGCTTGGTGAGTGTGAACCGCTACGAATTCAGTTCATACATGCATTCCCTATTAACTTCACTTAGGCAATTTTTGAAAACTTTACAGTAGAGATTGTGATTGGTGAAAGAGCTGAAATTGAGCCAGAATCATTCATTAACCAGGATCCTTTATAAACCAGAATTATTTATTAACCAGGATCATTTATTAATGGGCAGCATCTCAAGTAGTTTTTTACTCTCATAATTAAGCAAGTTGACACCAGAATTCCTTTGCCTATTGGTTAACTTCCTGGGGGCCTCTTCCCTGTGGAAAGCAGAAATAGCTGAACCGAGTGGACCTCCCTATTTTCTTTAATGGTTCTCTGCTCAGGTGAGGGGTGGCCTCACCTCTTCCCAGAGTGAGCTCAGGAGTCTGGGTGGGTCTTCTTGAGGGACATCTGAGTGGCTTGGAACAGGTTTTATTCTTAAGCAGTGCAAGTGGCTTGGCCACTGTCCACTCACTTTCATGGCTTGCCATGAAGCATCAAGCATATTCTACCAGAGAAATGCCAGTTCTAGGTGAGATTCAGACAAACCCCTCCTTTGGATGATTGCTTGTTGCATGAAGTTGATGCTCATTTAACTGTCTATGATTTTTTTGGGGACTTAGGAGTGGTTTAGCATTTTGTAATAACAGTGGAGTTGTGTAACAACCTGTAAGTGTATACAAGAGACAGATTTTGACATTAGCTTCAGAATTCTCCTGTATGTATTATATATGTATGTATGTATCCTACTATCTATTTATCTCTATCCATGTGTCTATTCTACAGTCTCTCTGCCATCTATCTATACCTATCATTCATCTATCTATTCATCTTTATCTTCTATCATCTATCATCTATATCGTTTGTCTATCACCTACCTATTTATTCTATCATCTATCATCCAAATCTATGATCTATTTATCATCTATCAATCAATCTTTCATCTATATCTATGATCTACTTATCATCTATCTTCTACTTATCTACCATCTACTTGTCTATAAATCATCTATCATCCATCTATCTATCACCTATCTATCCGTCCATGCATGCACTCATTAATTTACCATCTATCCTTTGTCATCTATTGTCAATCTATTGCCTATCTATCTATTTATCTATCAAACAATCTATCATTTGTTTTTCTAACTATGTATCAGCCATTTGCATACCTAACTATATATTATCTACTTCTCTGTCTCTCTATTATCTACTAGGAAGTTCTGCGCTTTGGGCTGCATGCTCTGCTAACTCAGCAGCTCCAGGGTGACTTCTTCCATTTGTCTTCACCAGCTGAAGATGGTGAAGAGAGCTGAGCCTGGGCACATCTGGTTCAAGTGTTGGCTTTACCATTAACTTCATATATCTATGATTTGGGCTTCCTTTGCATCTCCTCAGACCTCTATTCCACCATCCATAAAACAGCAGTTCTTGTCCTGCAGTTCCTTTTAAACAATGTACAGAACTTTTATGGTGCATCTAACTCACAGCTGCTCAGCAAAGCAAGTAAAGACATCATTATTGGAGTCGTGGTCCTTTGGTACCAGGATTTCACCACCACAGTGGCACCTTGATGTTAAAAAAAGATGTCAGCCAGTTCATGTATCTGAAATAAAGAGAAGACATTGGCCTGTCTGCCCTTCCTGAACGACTGGAAGACCACAAGCAGCAGAAAGGCTGGAGTGTACTTCCCCCATGGTTACAGATGAGAAAGGAATAAAAAGGGAACAGGTTGGTGGCTATCAGGTGTCCAGTAGTCTGTGAATAGGATAACTGGTGCAGGAGCACTAATGATGGCTTCTGTTGATCCAGGCATGTACTGCCCACCAGAGCAATAAGAGCTGCATTAAAATGACAAGAAATTTCTACTGATCATCTGGTTTTGTTAGCATTAATACTTCTTACCCCAAACCAGCTTTTGAATTTCCATGCCTCATTTCTAGATAAGAGCACAGAGATTATATTTCATTAGTGAGCACTTGTCATCACTAAGTCATTGAGAGGAACTTGGTATTGTACTAAAGCAAGTGTCAGACTTATGTGGTCCTTACAGGATTTCATACAAAATGTGATAATTCCACTGAAATAGGAAATTAAGTTGCATAAGCTGGTCTTTTACCTCAGCAGTCACTATGACTTTGAGCTCCTTTCTGGTGGTACGCATCAATTTCTTCATAAACAGCTCTGAAAAAAAGCCACCAAGGCAGAAGAATTACATATCAGTTTCAAAGTACCATATTACCACCACTAGAACCAAAAATACAGGCACTTGGGTGGAGGTCAGGCATCATAAGTGAATCAAAACAGAGATCTTTAACCTTGAGCTTATTCTAACATAAAACATCTAATGTTAGAATCTTTCCTATGTCTTTTCAAACCCAATTTATTTTTACTTTTGATTTTAAAGGAAAACTATGATTCAAATTTGGGCAGTTTGATTTTTTTTTCTTCAAAGATAAAGCTCTGAGTTTTAAAATATTTAAAAAATTTTAAGTCTGCCTTATTTAGCATTGTATTATAGTCTAGACTTGGGAGAAACCTGTAGCTTGTACTGGTTGTCTTTGTACATTTAATAAATTATAATTTTTAATTATTTAAAAAAAATAAAAAAGATGTCAGCCCTCTTCCACAGTCATCATCCTGTCAGGAGCAAGGAGTTGAGTATCTAGAACAGAGGGGTGGAGGCACTGTGCATGTTAAGGCCAGGGGCAGTGTGAATGTCTAACCTGGAGGCCCCAGGCTGGCTCTAACCTGGTGGCAAGCAAGGGTGACAACCATGCCTTCCTGAAGATGCAAATATTTTGAGATGCCATGGCCGTGATGTTACTAGAGTTTGGAGTTTCTGTCTTGATAGACTGCAACTTGGAATTATAATCTGAAAGAAAACCCCTTCCCCCCCTAAATTTCTTTTTGTCAGGTTATTTTATTATAGCAACAGAAGTGAAATTAGAACAGGGCAAGAGTGTGTGTGGGGGGTTGGGGCAGTGCCAGGAGGCTTGGGGTGGTACCCTGAGAACTGCACAGCGGCAGGAAGTGTGGGAGTCAGGAGTCAGGCAGAGCTCTCCAGGTAGCTCACCCTGGGTGACTGGATGCCTGTAAATATTTTATGCCTGATTTGCTGATTTTGCGGGTGTTGTGTTTCACTGAGCAGTGGCTTGTTTTACATGTTGTGCTCTTGTTCCTGGAAAAGAGGATATTTTTATTTGCGAATATGTAAGGGACCCACCGCTTTACCAAACAGAGCAACAGCTCTTGTTGTAATTGGCTGGCTTTCTTGGCAATGCCCGAGCACATTCAGGAATTCTTGGTCGAGTGAAAGTCTAACCCTTAGATAAGTTGTTTTCACAAATGATGGAAGTTTTACAAATAACCCATTGAGCAATTAATGAAGTGAATGAAATTATATTTTATAGACTTTTAACTAAATATTTATCAATTAAGTTTTATATATTTGAGAGGTGGAAAGAAATATCTGGCATGTCCAGTTAATACATGTAGCAGTCCAGTAGATTTTATGTTTGTAGTAAAGACAAATAAATGAGCTTTGAAAGTAAATTTAGCTCATTCTGTGCACGATTAGACCATGATTCCTTCTATAAAGGGCTTAGGAGTTTAGATAAAGAAACAAAACATTTAAAAAGAAAGAAAAGGAAACACGGTTACCAGGAGAAGTCGAGGCAGCGTAGGCGGCGGCCAGGTGGGATGCAGCTAGGAAAGCTCCCAGGGGAGCCGAAGCATCAGAGCTTGTCTAGGATGTTCTCCTAGCAGAGGGCAAAAATGATACCTGACTGCTCCAAAGCCACTGCCTTGTGAATTATCTATGAATAGATAATTATCTGCTGCCCTGTATTATTGATTCATTACACTCAGACTATACCCTCCACATCCATGGGATAATACCAGGGCATTTATACCACACACAGAGAGCTGCCCCCTCACTGGCGGCGCAGTGGCTGGAGGCTTCTGGGAAGGGAGTTCTGTACAGAAGATACCATGTGTCCTGATAGAGCTGTGTGCCCTGTCTCTGCCACTAAAACAGCCACATAACATAGCTTGGTTTGTGGGACTCGGTTCTGGTGGCTGCTCCTTGGAACCCTGTGGGTTATTCCCCAGACAGTTCCCTCAAGGCTAGGTTGGGTATGGGGTTTACTTAGTAGGCAACTGGACATAGTGAAAGTCTGCTTAGGACACAGATATTGTTAGTTGTGTGTTTCTTGTTGGCCATTTTGTTTAGGAAGGGAGAATGCAAATGCCTATCTCATTAGAATTCTGTGGTTTCTCCAGGCGCCATGTCAGATCCACAACGCATACACTGGGGGTAGGAACACAGAAGGCCATGCCAGTGAGCTTCTCATTCAGCTCTGAGATGACCTTGCCCACAGCCTTGGCAGCGCCAGTGGATGCAGGGATGATGTTCTGGGCAGCCCCACGGCCATCACGACACAGCTTTCCAGAGGGGGCATCCACAGTCTTCTGAGTGGCAATGATGGCATGGATTGTGGCCATAAGTTCTTCTATGGTGCCAAAGTTGTCATGGATGACCTTGGCCAGGGGGGCTAAGCAGTTGGTGGTGCAGGAGGCATTGCTGAAAATCTTGAGTGAAATGCCACCTGGAGAAACCTGCCAAGTATGATGACATCAAGAAGTGGTGAAGCAGGAATCTGAGGGCCCACTGAAGGGCATCCTGGGCTACACTGAGGACCAGGTTGTCTCCTATGACTTCAACAGCAACTTTCACTCTTCCACCTTTGATGCTGGGGCTGGCATTGCTCTCAATGACAACTTTGTAAAGCTCATTTCCTGGTATAACAATGAATATGGCTATAGCAACAGGGTCGAAGACCTCATGGCCTACATGGCCTCCAAGGAGTAAGAAACCCTGGACCACCCACCCCAGCAAGGACACTGAGAGCAAGAGAGAGGCCCTCGGTGGCTGAGGAGTCCAGAGCATCTCCCTCACAATTTCCATCCCAGACCCCCATAATAATAGGAGGGACCTAGGGAGCCTTCCCTATTCTATTGAATACCATCAATAAAGTTCGCTGAACCCACCCACCCACACACAAAAGAATTCTGTGGTTTGAGTGAGATTGAACAGTAAGTTCTCCTTTTAGCCTTTTGACCCAAATGTAGTGTTTGTGAAATGAAGGTATGAAGGCTTGGTAAATGGAGTCAAGAAATGACACACATTTTTAAGACTGTTTACAGAACACTGGGGTTTGTTTGCTTTTCTGAGTCAGAGTCTTGGGTAGCCTCGGCTGGCCAGGACTTTGCTATATATTTGAGGATGACCTTGAATCCCTGATCTGCCTGCTTCTGCCTCTCAGGCACTAAGATTGCAGGTGGACAGCATCATCTCTGGATCATTACAGGACAGTTTAAGATATACTTTAAATTTTATTAATGCTTGCACAGGAAGAACAGGGACTGTTTTATAGGAAATATTAACTGTCCCTCCTTGTCAGCCTGCAGTTGGAAATAGAAAGAACCAGAATGTATATTTTAAGGAAGTCTTCCACTTTGAGATAGTCATTTTCTCAGGGTGTGTGTATTATATTAGAATTATAAGTATGGTTAAATTAAGGTATATCTCACAAGCTCTCTTCATTTTATCCTAGGATCATGCACATGGCTGATACTCAACTGATAGTAATGCCGATCATAATAACATAGCAATATCCAACCTCCATTTGGTCACATATTTGGCATGTACAGTAATTGTAAAAGCATATCATTTCTTAGATTATGCGTGGTGTGAGGAGAAGAGGTGTCATAATCAGGAAATTAGAGCTAACGGCAGGAAGGGGACCTCCTTGATCACCCCCTCCGTGCCCCTACACACTCCCGCTAAATGCACCTCATTATGAATTCATTTTCAGCTTCATTGAGTCCCAGAAATTAATTTGACATAAATTTCATTGTAAAGCTCTGGAAACTTTAATTTCAAAGGTAATATCAGTGTAGGATTGTCGGCACAGAGGACGCTTTACTGAAGCGACTCTTGGTTCTCCACCTTTGTCTCTCTTTAGTTTTATTGTTGCCTTATATTTTATTATTGTTTTAAATTTTTATTACTGTAGTTGCGCATGTGCACGCATAGTCCGTTATATATCATGGTTTTCTCATTTTGATATTTTTATACTTATGTGTCTTATTGCTGTTGTTCTTCTTCTCCGTCTCCGTCTCCTCCTCCTCCTTCTCTGTCTCCTCCTCCTCCTCCTTCTCCTCCTCCTCCATCTCCTTCTCTGTCTCCTCCTCCTCCTCCTCCTCCTCCTCCTCCTCCTCCTCCTCCTCCTCCTCCTCCTCCTCCTCCTCCTCCTCCTCCTCCTCCTCCCCCCCTCCTCTCCTCCTCATTGTCGGAAGGCCTTGTGCATGCTAAGCAAGCGCTCTCCTGCTAAGCTGCCCTCGCAGGATCTTTTCTATCTCTCTATGTATATTTGTGTATCTCTCTACTCAGGTATCTAGCTACATGTCTCCCTGAGCCACTCAGGTCAGCCTCCAGGCCATCCGTAGTGCAAGCAGATCTTGAACTCAGGATCCTTTCGCATCAGCCTCCTGAGTAGCTAGAATGGAGGCCTATGTCAGCAGGCCCATCTTGCTTTGCTGTGTTCCTGCCTTTAACACCTCTGCCGGCAGGGCTTGTATCACTCTTGCCAGCTGCAGGGGATCATAGTGAACGTAGGTTATGTGTCTGTTGGACAAACAGGAGGCTGCTCCTTTTTCTCTGTCTTCATATCATCCTGGATCCTCTACAAATGGCTCCCTTGAGTCTTCACGTTCTTGATGACCCAGGAGGGGGTAGGGACCTTCCTCTTAGCTGTTCCTTGCCATTGACAGACCCTTTCCCATTGAGACTCTTTATCTCCATGCTGGTGTGCTCTGGCTGAGTTTTCCTGACCCGACTCTACAACCATTAGGCACAATTTGCCACACATGTGACATAAGCACAGGGCATTCTGAGACCACAGGGGGAATGAGGTTAGTCTCATGAAATGTTGGAGCAAAATCCTTAGAGGCGGGAAAAGGCTGTGCATGATTGGGTCTCCACCCCAGCGTAGCTATGGGGCTTCTAGAGGATACTCTCAGCCTTCTCTTCAGCAGTTTCAGAGCTGTGTGGATGATATGAAGATAATTACACAGTTGAACAGTTTCTCTGAAGGGGGGTTCTGCTTCTGGGTTCTTCTCTGTCAGCCTCTCCTGTCAGAGTTCTGGAGCTCTGAACATCCCAGCCATGCTAGGGTAGCAGGAGACTTCTGTGGTACACACAGATGTCAACACAACACGGCTTCTACCCCTGTTTCTTTCCCACCCCAACCTCTCTCCAAACGGATGGTGCTTCATTCACATCAGCTGAAATCTCATTCTCCTTCCTCGGATGTGTTCTCTACTGGAATGGCAGTGGGAACCGCTAGCATCTCTTCTCCCACCGCTGATTCAGTGACCACTGGGACATAACACACCCATGCCCTGGCCTCCACTTCACTGGGTGAGAGTCCGTTCCCAGGGTATAACAGAGGAACCCGGGGGAACCCTGAGTTTGTGGCTGAGTAAGCATGGCTGTAATGAGTGGGTCCTTTCTTGACACCCACTGGATTTTCATCTTGGAAAACAAAGGGAACACGAAAGAGGACAGGCTGGGCGAGCAACACGAATAGCCATCTTCTAGATCATTCTACAGTCCTGGAAGATGAGATGGAGGTGCAAGAGCGCAAGGAGACAGCTTCAGAATCCTTCTCTATCCATGTTCCTGGCGGGTTAGAGGGTAGGACAGCAGGTGCCGTGATACAGGGCAGGGAGCCAGTAGGGTATGGTGCAAGAAGCCAGACTCCAGGATGTTTCTAGGTTCCTCTTTGGCTGCCAATAGGATCTTTCTGACAGTCTGCTCAGGTAAGCCGACAGGGATCAGCCTTGAAGAATCTGGCTTCCAGGTCATTAGCTTCCCCAGAGAAGAACCATCCGGGCTTGGGCTGCCCTGCTGGGCTGCTTGCTGGCGTCCCCTCACTTTATTCTCTGCCCTGGTGCTTCGCTCCACCCTGGTGTATCATTCCGCCTGTACATTGTTCCAGGCCATTTTTTCCTCACTAGAATGCAAGCTCTATGCAGCCAGTCTAGGACTGGCTTGCTTAACTCTAGCTTCAGGATAGAGTGCTCTGTGGATATCTGTGGGATGCTGCATTATCTGGTTCAAGTCACATGACTCGGATGAGTTGACAGTATCCCTTGCATGATGCAGGTGTTTGAATACTGTGGTGTCCAGAAGTGATCAGGCCTTGGGAGGGGAGGACTTCCCTGGAGCCGGAAGCAAGGCTTTGGCTCCCTTGTCTTTTCAGTGTGTACCATGTGAGGATGCTGTGTTCTTCCTTTCTAGAGAATGTAGCCCTCACCTGGCACTGAACTCCCTGGCACCCTGATCTTGGGCTTCCCAGCCTCTAGAACTATGAAAAATAATTTTCTATTCTTTACAGATTACTCAGCCATGGGTAATTTTCTGATGGCGGTGCAAATGTGTTAACACAGTTGGAGAGCTGTGGCATGCACTTGGCCAGGTGAGTGGGTCCTGGAGGAGGCGCAGGTGTTTTGAGTGACACTGAACAAGCTGCTGGCCCTCTCTGCAGTGGCCGCTCTCCTGGAACCTGGAAGCCCACACTGTCACAACATTTTGCAAGAATGTTCAGCAGATGATAAAATGAATCATGGGACTGATTGCCCACTTTCTAGTCCTGAGCATCCTGGTGAACTGCAGGTTCCGTCTGGAACTTACTGTGGCTTCACTGGGGTAATACAAGAAGAATAGCATTCAGCAAGCAGCCATGTTACCTGTGCACGGCCTCACGTGTTGCCTCTGTAGAAAGCTGGCCTGGGAACCAACGTCAGTCTCATTCTGGTTTCCTACTCAACTTTCAAAACAGGAATTGATATGAGATGTCTGCATTAATATGTGTAAAATCTGAAGAGATTTCCTCAGTATACAATCAGTCCGGTGTGCTGGATCTCTACTGCTGCACCCCCAGTCAGGGTGTCATGCTGACCCGACTAGGGGGCTGTACCCCCAGCTAGGGTGCCGTGCTGACCCAAGTGGGGGGCACAGGCTGCTATGGCAATCTCAGAAGCTCACAGCTATAGACAATTAAACACTGGTAATTCATTCTGGTAAAGAATTTATTTTCTTTCACATAAAGATAGTCTTGGGAAAACTGAATTACAGATGTGGTGAGAGTTGCCATAGGGTAGAAGATTTGGGTGCCCCAAGCTCCCCTCTTCCCAAGATGGCTTGTGTGGAGGTGGTCTTTCCCTTGACAAAGCTGAGATTTGTGTGCTGGGACAGTGACTGAATGGATTACCTGCTAGCTGTCCAAGTGTGAGGCCGGTAGCACAAATACCTGAAACAGGTGTAAAAGTCCAGTGGTGTGACAGTCGCTTGCAATCAGCACACAGAAGCACAAGCAGGAGGTCCTCTGAGCAAGCTGTCTAGTCAGACCAGGCAAACTCCAGGTTCAGTGAACAACTATGCTTCAGTAAAGTGACACCCGATGTCAGCTTTGGGCCACCATGTACCCTTGCATGCACATCTGTACACATGCACATACACGTGTTCATCCATACACATGTAAAAACTAATAAATACACTCAGCCACACTGAACACAGACACCCCCCAAAACACCTCCCCTGAAAACACACTCAAAACCAAAACCCCGAGCTTTGTTAAAAAGCCACCCTCAGCCCACACGATGCGCGGATCTCGTTGTAACTTTCATGGCGTTGGTAGAATGTAGAATTACACAAGCTGGAAGTTTTTTCCATGCGCCATATTGAGCTATGTTTTCATTGAATACAATTACAAAAGAGCATAATATCTCAGATATTTGAGTCACAATCTTAGCCTTATTACTGTCAAAAAGCAATTACAAGCTATTTTTATGCAGAGCTCAAACATAAAATTAAAGACTCAGAAATGAAAGCGAAACATTTTTAACCATACTATACGATACTCATAACAGTGTCTGAAAAGCCAAATGCGGAGCATAGAAAATATGCATATTCTGCAAGCCACGGAGGGTGTTCACAAAGACGCACTCCAAGAGGAACCCAGACCAGCTGTCAGGAGTAGCTTTATCTCCGTGCTTACTGATGTATTACTGAAAAGTGAGGGGCAAAGATTGCTCTGAAACATTTAAAATCTTGAAATAGACCGATATATTTGGAATGGAGCCTTCAACACCAGAAGTCGGAAGGCTTGAGAGCCAACATGGGTGATCCAGGTAGATGGATGGCAAACTTCTCCAGTGTTGTGCCTGTGTCTGCAGATAAAAGATAGGCTCACGGGGTATCAGGAAGTGCTTGAGGTGTGGGTCCCTGCAGCCTGTTCGTTCACAGAAACAATGTAGGATATGCATTTGGCAAAGGGTTCTTCAACAGGAGCCTTTTCAGAAGGCAAGGATTGTGAGTGTATAGGGCGGCCAGTAAGCCGGAAAGACTTGGACTGGGATGTTCCGCCTAGCTGATTTGGCTCTGGTTGCCATGGGGTTCTGAAGGTCCTGGTGAGCCCACTTCTCAAGCAGCTGATGCTCCTCGGATGTCTGCACAGAATTTATGGGTCGGTCCTTTTTGTTGGGGAGCCTGCTTCTCAGATTGATGGACTGTGGCACCCATGGTCACCTCATACCACTTGGTGAAGGAGGCAGTGGCTAGCAGATCGTCTTCCATGGATGTTTCCCGATTCGGCTACTGCCCGCACACCTGTAAGTGATCAGAGCGGATGAAGGAAGAGCAGAGTCACTCCCTCGAGCCGGGTCAGAGCTTTGGTGTCTCCGAGGCATTCAAGGGTGTGCCAGCCTCTGGGGTCCGCAGAAGAGAGGGCAGCTCAGACAGCACTGTAACTTTAATTTTTTTCAAAACATGTTGTTAATGATGGTTCTTAAATGCTTCAACCTCCCTTTTAGCCCACCACCCAGCAAAGGTAGTGGAGAAGAAAGGATACAGGGAGGTGAAATGGACCTGTTTAGAAAGGTTCTTTGGAGCAACTCCAGTCTGTGCTGTCTGGAAGTCAGCAGTTCAGTAGCTCGATCCATTCACAAACACTTCCCAGATACACCAGCCGTCCAGTCCTGTAGAGTCGGGATAGCAAACTTGAATCAGCAGCGGTGGCACTACCTAATAGAGACAGCCAGGTCTCAGCCTTGGCACGAGTCACCAGCAGGAGGGACCAGAAGGGCCACCAGGAGAAGTTCTTGGCTGTGGCTCTTTCAGCAAAGCAGAGATCAGCAAAGTTGTGACACCAACAAACGCTGCACAGCTATCTCTATAAGCAAGCCTAGCTCAGCCTCTCACTGTCCGTTGAGTCCTATTTATACTCTCCAGACATCACCTGTCCTCCATGTGTCTTCCCTCAGCACATGTCTTGCCTCAGCACTTGTGTCTGTCTTGGCTGACATCACTCTACCAATCAGCCCGAGTCCAGGGAAGTGGCAAGAAACTGCAGCACACCGCCAGAAGTTTTTTGGTTAGTTTCTCTCTATGGAGTCCCAACAAATGCAATGTAAGGCGTACCAATACATGCATATTGTTAGCAAAGAGTCCTTCATCACGTGTCCTTTCACGTGCTCGCTTCGGCAGAACATCCTCTCTCCTGTGTCTGCTTCCGTGAAACGTTCCTTCGTGAGTCTGCCTTAGTCTTTCGACTGTGTCCACAGCAGCTAAATGTTCCTTCACGTTTGCCCCAGCAAAACACCATCTAAACGACTTTCCAAAGAACCCTTAAATGTCCTCTTCACAGTGGAGACACTAGAGTTTTTGAGGGGCAAACCACTGATGGAAAGTGCCTACCTCAGAGTGGAGAAGTAAAGCAGTGCGAACAGATTTCCCACCCATGGCTTCTGTATGCTGCGTGCTTGGTGTGTGTGTGTGTGTGTGTGTGTGTGTGTGTGTGTGTGTGTGTGTGTGTGTGTGTTGGTGTGTGTGTAGGCCAGAGGTCAACATGAGGTATCTTCCTCAAATACATTCCACCTTATTTTTGGAGATATGGTCTCTCACCAAACCGAGAACCCACCTCACCAATTCCACTAGCGTGACTATTGGCATCAGAATCCTCTTGTCTCTGCCCGCCCAGCGCTGGGATTAGACATGTGCTACTATACACAGGTTCTTATACAGACGTTGGGGGGACGAAACTCAGTTCCTCATGCTTGTGCAGGAGGCACTGAGCCAGCCGAGCCACCCCCACCCTGGCCTGAAGCTGATTCTTATTGTTGGATGTTATTGTCTTCCTTCTCAGCACAGAAGTGTTTGGACTCATGGATTCTAGGGACAGTTGACACTGCACCCACTTCAGAAAGGACGCTTATGCTCTGCCTTCTCGTTCTTCTCTCCTGGGGGATCCTGAGCCACACCATTCACATCCGTGCTTCTAATTCATGGGCTCCATAGATGTGAACAGAGACCAACCCGTGCGCAGAGAAATGGCCCTTGATCTTGGACCCCTGATCTTGCTTGTGAACCCCAGAAATTGGTACCTGGAAGGAGGGCTTCCAAAGGAGATCAGGCCATGTGGAGGGAGTCTGATTCACACAGAAATGACAGCTCTACTCTTTGTTCCCCTCAGAGTTGATGAAGCTGAAAAGCTCCCCTTGCTCCTGTTTATGGGCCTCCTGCAAACGAGACAGGGCAAGTCCTAATTGGCATTGCCATGTGTGGGTTCACTGTCACTTCACCTTGACTGGACTGAGAATCACCTAGGAAACATGCAGTGGTGTGTCTGTGACTGTGTCTCTAGAGATGGTTGATTGAGGAACGCTCACCTTGAATAAGGGTAGCATCACCCATGGGCTGGGGTTCTAGAATGAATAAAAAGGAGAAAGCTAGTGGGTGCCAGGAGTCATCTTCCTCTGGGTTTCTTGATCCACCAAGATGTGAGCAAGCTCCTGCCACTACAGTCTCAAGCCCTCCTCTACCGTGCCTTCCTGGCCACGGTGGACTCTGTGCTATGAAACAGAGGCAAAACACCCTCTCACCCTTGACTTCCTGTTAGATATCTGGTCATAACAATAAGAAAAGCAAGTGCTACTCTGATTTGCAATTTAGCAGGCTTAACCAGGGTTTTGAGCCTTAACCAGGGTTTTGACTTCTGAGCTTCTGCTACAGAAGCACTGTAACTCTCACTCTGGGAAGACATGGGCAGTCATGACTTCCCTCCCTGAGGCAGAGGCTCGGTGTTGAGGAGATTTGCTGGGACTTTTATGCTCAAAGATGAATTCCATTTTCAGTGCTCTGGGCTCAAGCAGGTTGGATCAGATCTCAGGGAATGTGTAGGAGTGAAGGGATTTAAGATCATCCTGCCTCATGTATCCAGGTAGCTCTTGGGTTCCATATTGCCTTCCGGGTGGTATCAGAAAAAAAGGACTCGTGTGTGTGTGTGTGTGTGTGTGTGTGTGTGTGTGTACGCTCAGAAGACAACTTCTTCAGAAGTCAACAGTTTCTTAGAGCTATGAGGTCATATGCAACTTCCCTGCCGGTGTGCCCTTTCCCCACAGGTGTGCCCTTTCCCCACAGCTGTGCTCTTGCCCTGCAGGTGTGCCCTTTCCCCACAGGTGTGCCCTTTCCCCACAGGTGTGCCCTTTCCCCACAGGTGTGCCCTTGCCCTGCAGGTGTGCCCTTGCCCTGCAGGTGTGCCCT
>CM052715.1:63548059-63587705 GCA_028551405.1 Uromys caudimaculatus
GGTGTGCCCTTTCCCCACAGCTGTGCCCTTGCCCTGCAGGTGTGCCCTTGCCCTGCAGGTGTGCCCTTGCCCTGCAGGTGTGCCCTTTCCCTGCAGGTGTGCCCTTCTACAGGTGTGCCTTTTCCTTGCAGGTGAATCTTCCCTGCAGGTATATTCTGCCTCTTCACACAAGCTTGAGAGGTCTAATGCCAGGAGCATCTGCTGTCTTCAGATTCCTGGATAGAGAAGACATCCTGGAGCTGTAAGAAAATTCAGCTAGTACAATTACTCTTCCCTGTCACAGGGTGGGGTGGCTGCCAGGGCCACAGGGTGCTTTTCCAAGAAAGTACTCCAAAGGGGAAGATCCTGCAAGCCAGTGCAAGCCTTTGGTGTTCCGGGTAGGGATCCTGGGAAACAAATCGCCAGCCTATTTTCATCTGCTGAATGCAAATTGTGAAGCTTGGGCCCCACAGACAAGACTTCATCACAAATGGTTTCCCCTCTAGGTTCTTTTTAGGTAGATGAACCCAGATGAGAAGGTCAGAGTCTCAACACACCCACTCACACCATGCAAGTGTACCTATGTACATACACAGCACAGATATGCACACATGGAGCTCACATGGAGACATCCTCTATGACTCCCGGTGTAAAGTGGGAATACAGCATAGGTTGTGTAGACGTTAGGTTTCTGGTTGGTCGCTCCTAGAGCTAGGCATGCATCTCTGTGTGTCCACCTGTGTCCTGCCATTGACCAAGCCCCTGGCTTTCAGGGTTCTTAAGAACACTTAAAATACTGTTCAAACGAGGCCTAATTAGCAAGCAGACTGTATGAATACTCACACTCATTCCGCATAGATTCCTTGTTGGCGCAGAGCAATCTATTACCTGCTTCAGTGAACCGTCCCGTTGGTAATTTGCAGAGTTCTCACCCCTGGGTGATGGAGTAAGCTGCCCTCTTCCCAGGCACTGGCTACTACTATTGTTTAAGCCAAATGTATAATGCATGAGAGAAGTTTGTGTATCAAACATTCCAGACAGGGTACTTAAATTCTAGACCAACTGATAACATTCACACTGATGGGGCTGGGAAGGAAAGAGGTTGGAAGTCTTTCTTATTTTGCAGGGCTATTTCATTGAGGTAAACTTCACTCACCACACAGCTCACTCAAGGAAAGTATACGACTCAGTGCCTTCGGCATAATCACAGATTGGTGCAATCCACCACTATAATCAATGTTAGTACATACTGATTACCCTATGAGGAAATCTCTCACCTATGGGCATGCGCTCCCCATTTCCCATGAGCTTTCTGGCACACAGAAACCACCCATCCATCTTATTGGTCTGTAGATTTCCCCTCTGGACATTTCACAGAAACAGAGTTGAATGACGTGTGTGCTCTCAAGATGGCTTCCTTTGCTTACGGCAGTGTAGTCAGATCTCAGCAGTACCATAGCGAGCATTACTGTGTGTGTGTGTTTTTTTATTTTTTGTTGGCCAAGTAATATTCCATTTTGTAGCTATGCCTCATTTTATTTATCTACTTGTGAGTTGATAGACATCTGGGCTATTACGATAGATGTGTTTAGAAATTTATAACTTGTGGTTTTTATAAGGTGAAATGGACATGAATTAAAATGATTTAGATCTTGTTTTAAAGATTTCCTAAATCTTTTCTAAGAACCAGAGCTAGCTACTTCACATGAGGGTATAGTTGTAAGATCAAGCTGCCAAAAGAAAAACTAAAAATAAAATATAATACATTTTTAAAATGCTCCAAATGTAAAATATAACAAACCATAGTTATGAAAAACTATACACCCATGAGGAAACATGTAGCCAATCTAATTTCTTACATATGTAAATATTTTTCTATTCTCCTCATCTGTACCCTTCATTTCACCTAATTAGACAGTGCTCTTGGTCATTTTAATTTTAGGTATTGTGATGGTTTGTATATGCTTGGCCCAGAGAGTGGCACTGTGGCTGTGTTGGAGTAGGTGTGTCACTGTGGATCTGAGCTTTAAGTTCCTCATCCTAGCTGCTTGGAAGCCAGTATTCTGCTAGCAGCCTACAGATGAAGATGTAGAACTCTCAGCTCCTCCTGCACCATGCCTGCCTGGATGCTGCCATGCTCCCACCTTGATGATAATGAACTGAACCTCTGAACCTGTAAGCCAGCCCCAATGAAATGTCCTTATAAGAGTTGCCTTGGTCCTGGTGTCTGTTCACAGCAGTAAAACCCTAACTAAGACAGGTATATTACTCCTCTTACATGTCAAGTAGTGAGACTAAAAGCAAACAAAGAAACCATGAACATCACGACTTGGAGAGATGGCATAGCAGTTAAGAGCACTTGCTGCTCTTAGAGAGGATCTGGGTTCAGTTTCCAGCACCCACATCAGGCAGCGCACAACTGGCTGTGACTCCAGCTCTACGGGATCCGATACTTTCTTCTGGCCTCTGATAACACTGCATGTGCATACACCACATATTGACACACAGATCTGCACATAAGCAAGACCCTGCAGCTAGCAAGGTCGTGTGTCCTGGGAAGAACCTACTACTGTTTCTGTGCTAAACGGACATAGTTTAAGATTAACTCCTAGTGACTTACTGTTATACCCACAGATTAGTGTACCTCACAACTGTCATCAGAAAAGCTTCTATTTGCAGTAAGCAGTGATTAACATAGAGATCTACATCAGGCCAAGGTCCAGAAAATGACGGACTGAAGAATGCTCTGCCCTAAATGGAAAACACTGGAAGAGGGGACAAAGGAAGTGTAAGAGCCGTAGGTGACTCCAAGGACAGTGTCATCCACAGCAGGGGAGCTGGACCCAGCAGCACACACAAGATCCCTGCAAGCTCAAGCCAGCTCAAATCCAGCATGGAGTGAGCGGGTAGGAAATCCCACCCCCAGCCATGGCGCTCTTGGTAAGTGGTAGCTTCTGGGAAAGGGAGAGTCAAGTTTTCTCTGTGTGTATCCTTCAGCAGGTTGAGTGCACTTCAGTGGAAGACCACAGATCCCAGAATATTTGGGCATCCCAAATTGGAGAAAAAAAAAAAAGACAAAGTTTAGTGGTTCAAGAAAGGGGTGGCTGACTTGGAAGAGTAGTGGTGGATCTGAGCAAAACACGCTACGCAAAACCCTCAAAGAGCTAATAAAAAATTAAAATAAAATATAAACAAATTAAATGAAATCTTAAAAATAATCAGACCTGGCTAATAAAGAGGAGTAGATTTTTAATGATACGATCCAGGAGTTTCTTCCTTAATGGCTTTACCAGCCAGCTGCTCCTCTCTCCTAAGGACTGTCTGCCTTCTTGCCTAGGGATCAGCCTTGAGTTATAGCACAGTGACAAATCTCTCATAATAGCATGTTTTTCATAAAGATGGCTCATATAGTTTTCAGTTAATTTTTTAATAGGATACCCAAGTAGTTATTTTATAAGGGGACAATAGATGGTTTCCAGAAAAGGTAGTTTCTAGAAGGAAGCCAAGGCTCTCCTTAAACATTATAGTTTATTGACATTATTGGTATTTTTCTAATTGGCAATATTGTACAAATAGATTTAAATATGTGTCTGTTGAAGTGAGATCCATGTTGACTGTGTAGGAACAATTATTTTAAACAATTTTTTTTTCTGCATGTGAAGGCATTAGCTATCCAGCAAGTGAAGGCTTCCTCCAATGGGAAAACTTATAAACAACATATAAAAATAAACCTAATTATAAGCAGAATTTTCTCAAGATATTGAATTTTGACTTTAAAAATGTAATACGACCCTTACGTTATAACAACTCCGTTACCACTGTGGCCACTTTGATTCTTTTCTTTACAATATACTTGAACTTTTTCCCCATCTACTTTGATTTCGGAGTGATCTCTCTCTTATCACAGAAAGAGCCAGTAAGGGGAGGCAGCTGCACACCGGTGTTCATGGTCTCTCGGTTTCCTGGTACAGGGTGAGCCGCCACTTGAGTCTCCCATGATGAGCCGCATTATACCCTCCTAAACCATGGTCCCAAACGGCCCTTCCTTCCTTCCTTCCTTCCTTCCTTCCTTCCTTCCTTCCTTCCTTCCTTCCTTCCTTCCTTCCTTCCCTCCCTCCCTCCCTCCCTCCCTCCCTCCCTCCCTCCCTCCCTCCTTCCTTCCTTCCTTCCTTCCTTCCTTCCTTCCTTCCGTGGCTTTTGTTAGGTATTTAATCATAGATGGGGAAAGTAACTACAGTTGGAGGAAAAAGTTAGAAGCAATGGTTCACAAAGCCAGTATACTACAGAACAGTGTCTCTCAGAGTACTTAAGCCAGACAGTTTTGAAATTCCTCAGAAACTGACTTTAGAAGGCAGTGGCGGCACAGACCTTTAATCTCAGCAACTCAGGAGGCAAAGGCAGGTGGATCTCTGTGAGTCTGAGACCAGCCAGGTCTACAGAGTGAGTTCCAGGACAGCCAGGGCTGTTACATAAAGAAACCGGTCTCGAAAAACAAAAACAAGTCATTTATATTTCAATTAAAATGTGATTCCCTATTGTACTTTGGTGTCTTGAGAACCAAGAAATTTCCCAAAATAGTGTAACAAGGCTTTGAGAAAACTTTAGAATAGTTTCCACTTTGGAAATGCAAGCTCCCTTTATAAAACCCACACCCTGACTAAGTTTTCTTGCTTTACTAAGTGACGGTGCAAATGTCCAGACTTCTAAATGGATACCATCTAGGACAAACCCTATGACATCACAAAGCCTGGCTCTTCTGGAGGCTGAAGTACGGCTGTGCTGTCTTAACTTAGGTGAGCAGCATCAGAGTGAGCTCGTAAGTCCCTTAGAATGAGTTCCAGGACAGCCAGAGCTACACAGAAAAACCCTGTCTCGAAAAAAAAAAAAAAAAAAAAAGATCATCCCAGAAGTGTGCAAATCGGGTGCTATTTAGCGTGAGCAGGTGCTGAGTAAACAGCATTTTATGCTTCTTACTCCCCCCACACAGTTGACAGATTTGATGCGTGCCCTGCAAGAAGTCGGTTCCACTGGTGGGCTTAGGGCACCTATTTTATTGCGTTAAGTAACTGAAAATCAGAACCAAAAAGGGCTTCCTTTCAAAGTTGAGGAAACTGGCTCATGGAAGCCTGTCTGTTCCTGTGCGAAAGACCGTGGGGGGCGGCGGTGGGGGTGTGGGACCTTTCCGGAAGGTTCCACCACACAAACTTACTGCATTTTTCATTCATGTAGAATTTTCAGCCTCTTGTCATTAGTCCTCACCAGCTGCATTTCCCTATCAGATGCTATTGTAGGGTCTCTTGCGTGATAAGTGACCTTATCTCAGCTCCCGGGGCTGTTGGAGTGGTCTGGTGTCGGGGGCTTTGTTCTGTCCCAGGCCTCTCTCCTGGCCCCTCACTTGAGGAAGCTCATCTGCTTCCAGGCCGGACTGCAGCCCCTTTGAAACTTCCTGCATTTTCCCCGGAGGGCGACTCACCAGCCTCTAAACTCCCCCAAGATCTTGTCTTTTCTTTTATGGCCCTTTCTCTGTTTGTGCACCCGGCCCCTCCCCCAGCACCTTTCAGGAAGTCGCCAACTCCGGGTAGAAAAACTGTCCCTGTCATATCCGCAAGGCATGGAGCACTTAGTCCTGATATGTATACTGCTCATTACACTTTTTGTCATCTCCAGTCATTTTCCCCCTGTGCATTAATTCTCAGTACTTCTTAGTAGTTTAGACTTTGAAGACAAAATGAAGCACAGAACAACAGCCTCCTGTTGGGACCCGGGAGCCTGGGTACCCTGCCTAGAAAATGAGAACTGATCTACAGCACGCAGAAAGTCAGGCCCTGGGGGAGGTGCTCTGTCACGCACCCCTGTTGATGGCTGGGCCTGAGTCATGTAGTCCACTGTCTCTGTGACTCTGGTAACTCCCTGGTTGAACTGGGGCTTTATTTATTTATGAAGTTGTTTTCACTTTCCAGACTTTACCCTACAGGTAACTATTAACAACCACAGGGATGGCGTAATGGGCGTGGCTAACATTAGGCAGAAGAATCTAGAACCCAGGGGTCCTAATAGCTCAGTCATTGCTGCAGTGGGGGCCTTTGTGGCTGTAAATTGGTACAACCACTGGAGAGCCAGTGGGTGCTTGGTTTTCTCCATAGAGGTCTTAGTAACCTCAGGCAGTGAGTGGGCCTAACACAGCCTTCTGAGGGTCCCCTCTTCACAGGCCACTCCTGCCTTAGTGTGCTCTCAGGAACCACTCTGTGTGTTGAGACAAGTGCTCTACCAACTAAGCCACACTGAAGTCCTAAAAATTCTTCAGTGAGGACATCAAAATGTGAGGCTAATTTCATCATTCCTGATGTTAAAATTTTAAGCCCTATACAAGTGTGTGTGTGTATGTGTGTGTGTGTGTGTGTGTGTGTGTGTGAGTATGTGTGTCCAAAACCTTCCCATGCCTAGCCGACTCAGTCTACTTCTGAAATTTGGCTGTAGAAGATGCTTGCAAATCAGTGCGCCCTCTGCTGGGCGGAGACAATCTTTTCATTGCACAAAGTTTCTAAGGCTGTTTAAAAAAAAAAGATTTCTCTCGCAGCTAAATTCATGTGATTTATTTTAAGAAGTCCTCTGGGGCTCTCCTGAGGTTGAGCAATGACTTCTGTGGGCAGCGTGTTGGTCTTGGAGTTGTTTCTGTGCCTAGCACACTCCTCTAGTGTCTTCATTGTTTGTTGAATGAGTAAGGGTTTTTCTATAGTAGATGATATCATAGTTTTTACTCAGCACCCTGTGGGGTTTACCTCTATCAGGGGACTTTTGTACCGAATGGGCCAATGATACCCTCGGGGGCTCCATGGAGGTGCCATGTAGGTTGCTTTCATTCCTCAGAGAGATGGGGTCTTGATTTCCCATGAACCCTGCGGTCCAATGGCTGTGCTCCATACAGGTGGAAAACGAAAGCCTTTTGAAGACAAATCTTGTAGTTCTTAGCCACCTTCGTATCACACAAGCCATGCACACACTGAGGCAGAGCATGAGCAAGTGAATCGTTAGACGTGCTGCATGAAGCTCATTCTGAGGATGCTGAGAGCCAGGTGAGCAGGGCTCACATGTGCTCTCTTTCCACCACAGTGAAGGTCAAGTCCACAGCAGAAGAACCTAGTCTTGCTCATGATATAGTCTTAGTGCCTGGCACATGCTCCCCAGAGTTTCATCAGCATGCAGACCAATGCTGTGTGACATAGAGGAAGACTTCTAGTCTCTCTGTTCTCAGCTTTTAAATAAGAAAGAAGAGGATGATGACTCCTCTCTCACTGGATTGTAAGATAATAAGTATAAAGTAATTAGCATTAATAGTTATCTGTCTGTTCACTATAAATAATCAAATCCATTGGTAACTTATTTGTCAGTGTGAGGCCTATGAGGTCTGAAGAGAGAGAGGCTGGTATGTGAACAAAGGCTGAGGACTGACATCTGAGGGAAACACTCTCCTGAACCCACTTGTCTACTTGTCCAAAAGAAATGGACATTGGTCAAAATTGTTGAACTGAACAGTTCATATTTTGGGGTTGCCTGTACTAGCACCCATTATCCTGGGATTCTCTCCGATGCTGACAAGTGTGAACCTGGAGGCAGACGGAACTTCCTCAGTGTCTTGGGGATTTAGGAACGTGTGGCAGGGACAGAAAGAACTCGAGCACATAGTTAACAAGTTGGTCCAAGGGCGATGAGGCCAGGGAATCAGGGTCTGGCCTTCAGAGAGCGGCCTCACTGAGTCTGAAGAAGACGCACCTGTGTGCCCCCAGAACTGCTTTGACGATGGTGAGGGATGGAAGAGGCTGTTGCCTTCACACTAGTACTCAGTGTGATGTGACTTGGAAGACAGAGGCCGGGCTGCCCAAATCAGGAAGTCTTGCTGCACCACGATAGTCTCTTACATGAAATGCTTGACATGGCAAGGTTTGCAGGCATGAAGTGTCTCCCGTAGCGACTGTTGAACCAGTGTCTTCTGATGGTCTCTGTCCTGGTTCTCTGCTCCACGGTGTTTCAGTTAATGTTTATTATGGGGAGGGCTCAGCATATCAAAACCATGTGAGCAAATGGTTTCAACAGAAAAATAGTGCACCCAACCTGACAATCTATGTTCAATCAGGGCAGGACTTCTCTGGTGGCAACGGCAATGTTGGTAGAAAGCCACATCTGGGCAGTGGCAGCAGACAATGCCACAGGCCTGAGCTTTCTGTGCGCAAAGGGGTGGTCATATATGGATCTTGATGGAGGGTGTACATGTTTTAGTCTTGACAAATGGGCCATGCATGTAAGTCCTTTTCTACATGAGAGGAGTTTCTAGAATGACTTGTAAACTGAGATATATTTCCTCAACCTTCACCCTTACACACACACACACACACACACACAGACACACACAGACACACACAGACACATACATACACAGACACATACATATACACAAATACACACACACAAACACACACATACAGAGATAGATAGATAGACATAGTTACATACATATACACATACACACAGAGACATACCACACACAGAGATAGACAGATACAAACACATACACATACATATACACACAAATACACAGAGAGACACACTATACACACAGAGACATACCACACACAGAGATAGACAGATACAAACACATACACATACATATACACACAAATACACAGAGAGACACACTACACACACACACACACACACACACACACACAGGTGCACACACATACTGTTTCAACCCTGAAGCTACCGGGGAAGCATAAATTGAAAGCCTATGACTGGTGTTGACCCCTGTGCTAGGTCACCCAGTGCCCTATCATTGGTGCTCGGTCACCCAGTGCCCCATCATTGGTGCTAGGTCACCCAGTGCCCCATCATTGACCTCTGGCCTCAGACTTGCAAGGAGGACCTGAGTGAGAAGGAGGAACTTCATTGCACTCCACTTGCTAATGGAGATCCCAAACGTTGGAAGAATATTTGTATTGGAAAACATCTGTTCAAAATCCAATGTCTTAATAAAAGTGTTTAAGAAACAACAGATGGGTGCCGGAGGAGGCAGAAGTGAAGAGAGACCCAAAACGGAAGCCTTTTCAGCTGACTTAAACACTTTTATTTGTGGTGAGGAGGGACCCGTGGGATTGGAATATTGGAACACAGGGCCTTGCTCCTATTACACAATCCATCTACCACTGAATTACATTCCTTTACACATGGTGTAAGTTGAAAGTTTTACACGTTTGAACTTGTGACTCAGCTGTCATGCTGGCGGTGGCTTCCAGGTTGTCAGGTAAGGTGCACTGGCTTTCCCGCTCTCACCTGGCATGAACACACAGGTGGTACCGAATACCCTCTGAAAACCACACAGGCCGGAAGGACAATCTGCACTTTAACGGGGCAAGCACATGTTGAGTGACACATGACAAACCACCTGCATGCTTTGACATGTGGGTGCTCACCCAGTGAGAAGCCTGAAGTCCGACAAAATCACGCAGCGTGGTCTTCATTTTCTTGATTGAGGGGGATGTTGGTCTGAGCCTTGCTGCTGAGGAGCTGGAGGAGCACAGGAGAACTGTCTTAGGGACGGAGTGTGTGTGTGTGTGTGTGTGTGTGTGTGTGTGTGTGTGTGTGTGTGTGTGTGTGTGTGTGTGTGTCACAGGTGCAGAGCAGAACCAGAGGTCTGTGATTCTGGCTCTGCACCAGAAAAGAGGGAGCCCAGAGGCAGAGATGGGCCCCTGACAGCAAATCCTTTCCAAGTATGTAGCACTCAGGTCTTGCCTGCTGGACACACATGTTGGGGGTTTGTCTCTGGCTAGCGGTGTCCAGCCTCTGTGGCAAGCCCCCAAGTGCTCTAACAACTGAAGCAAAGGATACTTTTGTTTTCTTTTTCCGTTTGGCACATGAGAAAGCCTTCTCTCCTTTCCTGCTTAAATGTACACAAAGGGCTCAGTATACTTATGGGGTTAACGCCAAGAAAAGGACTTTGAGAATTTTAAAGGAGTTTAATCTGACAATTGATGCTCTAGTTAATTCTTAAATGAATAACTGATTAGCTCCACGTTTTCCAGGAAATCACAGGGCTGCATCATGACATAATTCCTGATTACGTACCGTTTCATTTTATCTCCAAGGAGCACATAAAAGCCAAGCGTTTTCAGCTTGGCACTCGTTCCTTCCCTCGCATGTCTGGACTAGCAATCTCACATCCTCGCAGAAGAGAGACTGGGCTTCAATGTTTAAGGAATGTTTAAGTGGTTTGAATCAGGGGTTCAGACCTAGAAGGGCTGGAGATGTTTGTAGCGACTTAGAAAAGTGCGTGATGGTGTCCTCATTTTTAAAGTAGATCCACTTGTCTGAATTTTTCCCCTTAAAATGCTAATTAGGACGGCAGTTAGTAGCCATTAAGTGGTGTTTTATAATGCGCCCACCACCCACCGAGTTCTTTGAGCAGAGGATGGCCCTCTGGCATCAGAACAGCAGAGTTAGGTTCTTAGAGCAAACATCTAGAGTTTAGCTTCCCTTGGGTGGCCGCCTCCTGAGAATACCAGAATTACAGATATTTAAAAGTGACCAGCATTATTCCTCAAACTTCAAATATAACGCAGACCTTGTGGGAGGCAAGGCTGCCCAGCATAGGGCATCTTTTTCTTTCTCTTGTGAAATTCAGGTTCCCATCTTGTCAATTTATGACCCATTGTCCACAATAGGGTAGCAGTTAATTTCAAACCAGAGGAAGGCCAAGTGCCCTGTCTTTGGCTTCAGCTCTCACCGCCTCTGTGAGCTCCCGGACTTGTTAGAGTTTGTTCTTTGTTGATAGAACACCTGGGTTCTTGGCTTTTGTTCTCTCCCACCAGCGCCCAACCTCCATTAACTATGGCAACAGGAAGTTAAATAAGCCAAATTGGCTCCATCTCAGCAGTTCTGGATACGTTTTGAGTCCTTGGAGGAAATCAGATACATTACATAGAGACCCGGAACAAGGAGACATTGCCCCATTTGGAAACTTTGGAGACAATGTAGACACAGCATCCAGCTGGAGAGACCGTGCCAGAGCCACCTTCCACTGCCGAGTGTTAGGGAGCCTGCTTGAACACTTCCCTCTGGCCCCCACCTTTGGAATCAGAGCCCATGACTCACTGGGGTGAAGATGAATGTGAGGTGCTGGGCCAGCTGACTCGTCATATAGCCTTAGTGTTCCCATCTTTCACAGAAGTGGGGGTGCAGTTGGCACTGTCTACATTGTCACAAGCCTGTAACACCACATGAGAGGTTGCCAGGACGTGGAAAACTGCACTATAAAACTGTGTATTTAGAAAAAGAAATAAAATAGCAAGAGCTCTATAACAACAAATTGTAAAAATGTCTCAAAAGAAAATTGAAAAGGAACAGGACAGAGCATGAATCCCGGTGGCCTCTGTATGCCGGACCGTAGACGTCTTACAGTAAGACTGACTTACCCCTCCTTAGCACTCTCGCCACAATCCAATGTTATTTTTGCCTTGAGTGAGGAAACCCTCCTTTGAGCTCCAAATATAAAATGAGAAACGGAAATGATCGTAGTACATTTCATTTATTCAAGTTTTGTTGACATTATGAATTTAAAAGCTGGACTTCGGGTGAAAGCAAAGGGTGTAGGCAACTGTTGTGCTGCGGGGAGATATTAGGGGGATTATGTTAGATGCAATTAAAATGAAGGATCTGTGAAGGTGACAGCTGGCCCCTCTGTTCCCAAGCAGAAAGCAGGAAAGAAAGATGCCAGGAGCCCAGACCTGCTCCCTGTGTTTCCAGGAGTGGTCCAGCATTCGTCTCTCTTTAGGGGCTGGGGTAGAGACTGGCTGTAGAGTTCATTCTCAGGCATGGGGTTTTAAGAGATGTGGGGGTGGAGGAAGCCTGGTTACTTGTAGGCTTCAGGGGCTGCATGCCCAAGAAATCCTGTTCAGGCATCCAGTGTGCAATTTTAGGGTTGTACATTAACTTGTTTTTTAAAATTATTGTTGTTGGAAACAGGGTCTCAGGTAGCCCAGGCTGGCTTCAAACTCACTAGTCAAGGATAGCCTTGAACTTCTGATCCTCCTGCCTCCACCTCTCAAGTGTTAGCATTATAGAAGCACATTACCATGCCCTGCTCAATAACCCAGTCTTGTGATCATATTATTATTTTTTTTTAATTTAGAATCTTTTTAGCCAGGGGATTTTTCTATCAATAAACATGACATTAATTTTCCATTGGTCTGGTTAGTTCTAGGAGACTGTAGGTCAAATTGAAGTCTCATTAGTCTCACTGGAAAAGTCCCAAGACAAGCAAGGGGTGGGTGAGGGTGGGGGTGGGTGACAGAGAAAAGAAAAGGCAAAAAAGAGAAACTTCCCTTATGTTCTGACCAGGAAGTGACGTCAGCCTCCGTTACTACCATTTAGGGCACACACAGGGTGACCCTTCTGTGCATGGTGGAGGCCACGGTTCTTTGCAGCTTCAGGGACTGCACATGTATCATTTTTGGACATTGTTAACCATTTGTTGACTTGGGTGAAAGTTACTTCCAGGGCCCGAACTGGGAACCCAGAGGATGGGGGTGGTTGGAACTCCCAGCTCCACAACCCTGCGTAGCCTCAGCAACGGATCCAACATCAGCAACTCCCATTCCAGGGAAAATGTTGCCCTTCTGTTTTCTCTCCCCAGACCGGAGTTAGAGGCCTCACTGCTCTGCATCTGGGTGACATGGGAGATAATTGCAGCCTCGTTTGGTCCAGATAAGCTGCACTTTCCCAGCTGGGCTGCCCTTTGAAGTCCAGACAGTTTCATGATAATTGATAATCTAATCTCAGCCCAGCCTGTATGCTTTTCCCCCCTTTCTTCACAGGCTGCTGTGCAAGCGAGGGAATTATTGCGGCATTCGTATTGATTGCCTCTGGAAGAGGTCACTGTGTGGGGATTGCCCTGTTAGCACGAGGTTCTTGTGAAAGGAGAAATCTTGGCGAGACCCGAATAGCAACCGGAGGCCTAGTTAGAGCTGGGCGGAGAGCTAGCAGGGCCAGGAGAAACGACTTTTCATTCTCCTGCCTCAGGCTATACATGGCAATTACTGCTGCAGAGGCAATAATGAAGTTGTTAATTACAGGTTTATACCCTTGTAGCCAAAGTAGGAACGAAGGGACTAAAGGTTACAAAGTGGCACTTAAAAAAAAGTTATAGGTGATTTCTTCTTTTTTCCTTTTTAGTGGAATAACTTAATTAATGGTCAGGCTCTAGTCTGATGGCGAGCAGAACTCTTGGAGACATCTTATTAGAATAATTAAATTTGTCTATACCCTCCAATTTGCTTTCTGTAAGTGGTCATTCTGTTTTTATTTTCCTCAATTGTCTCTCGAAGTCTTTCAGATGTGGGACAGAGGAGGAGGCATGTCCTGTGGGTCACAACTCTGCACCCACAGAGACCAAAAGCCACCCTGTCACTTATTAACCCAGGGTCCACTAAGATGGAGGAGTCCCACTGGGTCCCACATGGTGTGAGAGCATGCCCTTGCAAGGCTTCACAGAGCCTCCTGTCCTTGTCCCTAGGATCTCTGCCCTTTCCTCGTAAAGTCAAGGGACTCTCTGCTCCCAGCTTCTAGAGGATGTATCTTCTTGTCTCTGCTTCACTCCAAGCTGTCTTAGACGTTGAAGCCCTGGTCTGGTTTAGAACTCAGTTGGTAGAGTGTCTAGCATGCACAGAGCCCAGAGCCCAGCCTCAGTACTGCATAAACTAGGTGTGGTCATGCATGGCTGGAATCTAGCACTCAAGAGGCCAAGGCAGGACGGCCAACATTCAGTCAAACTGGACTGCAGACTGAGTTTGAGACCAGCCTAGAATGTATGAGACTGATCAAAACAAAACACACACACACACACACACACACACACACACACACACACACACACACACACACACACACACCCCAAGGACCCAGATTTAAATCCAAGCAACGGCAGAACTACACAAAGAACCAAGTTAAGGTCACACCTGAAGCCATCTGTGTTTTCTGTACTTTTGCGACTCTATGCTTTTTTGTATGTTTCAAAATAGCCAGTGGAGAGTTTTGAAGGATCCCAACTCAAAGAAGTTATGAGAGTTTGGGGCCGTGGGCATGGGCCAGCTGTGCCATGCTGTACAGAGGACGTTAAATGCTGCTCAGTGCATGCACTCACACGCACACACCCACGCAGAGACACACAAATATACACCGTTAGAAAATGATGCTTGCTGCCACTGTGTGGCATTCTCCTGTCTTGGTGGCAGAAAGAGATCCCAGGAGCCTTGCTAGAGCCCTGCTCTACAATTCTGCTAATGGGGCAAGGCCTCAAGCTCTGGTTCTGGGGTCCTTCCTTCTCAGCATCCAGTTTGGCTATAGGGAGCACTAAAGGACACTTCCTTCCCATGGCTGGGCAGATTTCTCTGATTACTTGTAGAAATTTGGGTTGACTAAGGGTGTTTGTTTGTTTCTTTATTGTCATATCTCACGCACAAGGTCTTGCAATACCAGCTGGGACAGTGTGCTAACACCTCCAAACCTTTTCATTATACCTGTTCCCTCCAGCTCCCTATGTGCAAGGCACGTCGCACTCCTAAGGGTGATGAATTGTCGGTGACCATGCTGAATATGTCAGGTTCCTCCAGCTTCAGGAGAGGCCAACGCCTCTGGCCCTTCAAGGGCACCTGCATCCATATGCACACACCTACACATATACACATACATAGACATACTTAGAAATTTTAAAAAAACTTTAAAAAGATGGAAATTTCTCTCTCTTGTTATATTCTGAAAGAACTAATCTACCATTAGAATTACCAATTTTCTGAAAAAAAATTTTTTTTAAGCATCAGGACACCTTTTTCTTTTTGCCTTTCTTTCCCTTCCCTCCTTCCCCTTCCCCCTCCCCTTTCCCTCTCCCCCACTTCAATCCTTTCTCCTTTCCTCCCTTCCCTCCTTCCCTTCCTTTCTCCTTTCTTCTTTTTCTTCCATCTCTTTCCTTTTCTCTCTCTCACTGCCCTTCCTTCCTCCCTTCTGTCCTCCCTTTCCTTCTCCCTTCCCTCCTCCCTCCTCCTTTCCCTCCTCTGTCCTCCCCACCATCCTCCCCTCACTCCTCCCCTCCTTCTCTCCCCCTTTCTTCCCCCTCTTGCTTCTCCTCTTCCTTCCCCTCCCTCTAACTCTCCTCTTCTTCCTCCCCTTCCCTCCCTCTGTCTTCCCTTCTCTCCTCCTCTCCCTCCTTCCTTCCCTTCTCCCTCCTCCATTCCCTCCTCTCCTCCCTCCTTCCCTTCCTCCTTTCCTCCCCCCTCCCCCTTCCCTTACTCCTCTTGCTTTTCCTCTTCCTTCCCTTTCTTTCCCCTCCCTCCATCTCTCCTTTTCTCCCCATCCCTTTTCCTTCCTTCTTGCTGTTCTTGCAGCTATGAATTTGCCTTTTAGCTAGCTTTGGACTTTCTTTCCTAGAATTTGATCTGTATCATTCATGTCATTGCAGTAAAGGCATGGAAAATAATACACATGTACTCTCCAACTTTATGTCACTCAGAGAACAGTCCTTTCCATGTGTACTTGGAATCCATGCAAAAGCTAATCGTGTGTCACAGGAAGCCCAACTTGCAGTCTTCCTGAAAGCATACCATGTAAAACTAATATTGAACTAACCCACCCTTGACCCCTCAGCCATAGGAAAGCTCTCTCCAGATCACCAGAGAATAAAAGACAAGCTAGACACTTTCTTTTTCTCTAGAGTAAGTTTCCCCCACACATCTACTTGTCCTTGCTGTTTTCTGCTTACATTTTCCCAGGGATCCTTGCTATGTGGCTGGAGCTCACATTCCTGGCATGAAGGATTTATCTGAATCTTCTGTGAGACATGAGTGCCTGTGGAGCCTAGCTTTTCTGCACAGCAAACCCTTCTTCTGCAGGTTCTTCTTGCCCTTGCTGATGAAATGGTTTGACTGAGATGGTATCTTGTGTGTTCATTTTTTCACCATCAGCTTGTGAAAGGAATTTTACCCCCAAAGTCATTTCAGGTCTTCTGACCTTCACCCCAACCATGTCACCGATGACTGGGATGGGTGCTACGACTAGGTTATTGTTGATACTGTGGGCTCTGTGAGGGAGGAGGAGGGACCCTAGGTATCACTTTTTCATTTTCTATTTTATTTTTAAAAGCTTTTTTATTAAAATATTTCCATACAATATATTTTGACATTTTTTGCCTCTCTTAATTCCTCCCAGATCCTCCCCACTCCCCTGCCAACTCAACTGTGTATTCTTTTTCTCTATATCTTTCAAAAACAAACACACAAACAAATAAAACCAAAAAGGCCAAGAAACAACATTTAAAAAAAAGCCCTCTGAAAACCACAAAAATGAAAATACAAACAAAAAAATGAAAGACTAAAAAAAAGACAAAAAAAAAAAAAAAAAAAAAAAAGCCAAAATTGAAATGAAGCAAAAAGACCCCCAAATGCTATGGAGCCGTTTCGTGTTGGCTAACTACTCCTAGGCACGGGGCCTACCTTGGAGTGTGGTTAATATGCCGAGTGATACTCCAGTGGAGAAAATAGATTTTCCCTTCACCAGCAAGCATCGATTGCAGATAGCTTTCTCGTTAGGGATGTTTGATTCTATGTCCACTTCCCCATCTCAGTGCTAGGAGCCATTTGGCCTAAACCTGCTTAGGTCTTGTGCATGTTTCCAGTCTATGTGAGTTTATATGTGTGCCTGTCCTATTGTGACTAAAGGAATAAGTATTCCCCATCCCCCATATCACGGCCAGCATGAGCTGTCATTTGTTTTATTGGTCTTGGACATTCTGGCAGGGATAAAATGGAATCTCAAAGTAGGTTCAAGCTGCATTTCCCTAATGACAACAAATTTTGACTATTTCTTTAAGTGTTTCTCAGCTATGTATTCTATTTATGACTGAGTTATTTGTTTTCTTGATGTTCAGTTCTTACAGTTCTTTACATATTTTAGATATAAACCCTCTACCAAATGTATAATTGGTAAAGATATTTTTTTCCATTCTGTAGGCGACTACTTTGACTGAATGGTGGTGTCCTTTGCCATATAGAAGCTTTCCAGTTTCTATGAGAACACCATTTATTAATTGTTGCTGTTACGTCTGTGCTATTGCTGAATGGTCTGTTAAGAAAGTCTTTTCCTGTGCAGTGAGTGCAAGGCTACCCTCTATTTCCTCTTCTATAAGACTCAGGATATCTGGTCCTTGATCCATTTGAAGTTGAGTTTTGTGTAGGGTGATAGATATGGATGTATTTTGATTCTTCTTCATGCAGTTATGTAGTTTGGCTAGCACCGTTTGTTGAAGATGTTATCTTTTCTCTAGTATGTGTTTCTGGACTCTTTGTTTAATCCCATTGATCACTGTGCCTGTTCTCTCATCAGCCCCCTGCTTGTTTATTACTCTAATCCTGTAGTCTAATGTGAAATCTTGGATGCTGGTACCTCCCATAGTTCTTTCATCTTCTAGGAGTGTTTTTGATAATCATGGTTTGTTTGTGTTTCCATATGAAGCTGAAAGTTATCCTTTCAAGTTCTGTGAGGAGTTGTGTTAGAATTTTGATGGGGATTACACTGAATTTGTAGATTGTTCTGGTGGCCATTTTTGCAATATTAATTCTACAATCCATGAGCATGAAAGATCTTTCCACCTTTTGATATCTTCTTCAATTTCCCCCCCTAAATGTTTTAAAGCTTTTGTCATACAAGTCTTTTATTTGTTTGGTTTGAGTTACCTCAATATATTTTATGTTTTGAGACTATTGTGAAAGATGGTCTTTCCTCAATTTCTTTCTCTGTCCATTTGTCATTTGTATATAGGAAGGCTATTTTTTTTTGAGTGTTAAATTTCTATTTACTACTTTGCTGAAAGCTGTATCAGTTACAATTGTTATCAATTGTAGAAGCTTGTTGGTGAAGTTTTTAGGTTCTTTTATAAATAAAATAATATCACATGCAAATAAAGATATTTTGGCTTCCTCCCTTCTTATTTGTATTTCTGTCTCCTTCAGTTGTCTTACTGGTCTACCTAAGACTTCAAGTACTCTATTGAATAGGTATATAGAGAGTAGGCATCCTTGTCTTGTTCTTAATTTTAGTGGAAATTCTTTGAGTTTTTTCAGTTTAGGTTGATGTCTGGCTATGAGCTTGCTATAAATTGCCTTTATTTTGTTGAGGTATGTTTCTTGTATCCCTAATCTTCCCAGGACTTTTATCATGTATGGGTGCTGGATTTTGTCAAAGGCCTATTGCACATTTCAATGAGATGATCCTGTGGGTTTTGACATTTGTTCTGTTTATGTAAAAGTAACTTTTATTTGCCTGATGTAATTGTCTTCTAGGAGGCTTACTGCTGAATAATCTCACTCTTTCTAGTTTTTTTCTGAACTCTGGCTGGCTGGTTCAACTCAGCTGTTCTGGTTCAAAACTCTTCTCCAAGCTGACTGATCCAAACTAGTTTCTTTTGGCTTCTCACTGAATTACTCTGCTTGGAAAAAAAGTCCAGTACCTGTATTCCATGTACTGAACTGCGCTGACTGTATGAACTGAAAGGAACTGCATGAACTCAACGCCATTTAACTGAACTGCACTGAACTGCACTGAACTGCACCGAACTGCACTGAACTGCACTGAACTGCATTGAGCTTACCTCCACTGAATTGCCTGAACTCAGCTGCCCTCCATTCCTGACTCACTTTGTGCTACTCTTAAGTAGCCTCTCTTTAATGTCTGTCCTCATAAAAGATGGGCATATCCTATCTTTGACTCATACTGTCAAATCTTTCTTTAATTTGTCACTTTGTCTGCACTTAACTTGAAGTCACTTTGAAACTGGCTGCTTCCTTCTACAAACTAACTTTACCATTACTGTTTGGGATTAAAGGTGTATACAAAGAATGTGTCTGTATTCCAACCAGAGGGATTAAAGGTGTATCATTCCAGCTGTATCACACAGGCCTAGAAAGTCTTTGGATGTAATACTTTGCCAGAGCAGCCTTGTTGTTGGATTAAAATTCCTCTACATGTTTATGTAATAGATGGATTAGGTTTATTGATTTATGTATGTTGAGTCATCCTTATATCTCTGAGATGAAGCTAACTTGATCATACTGGGTAATCTTTTTGATGTTTTCTTGAATTCAGTTTGCAAGTCTTTCATTGAGAATTTTTACATCTATAGTTATAAGGGATATTAGTCTATAATTTTCTTTTTTTATTGAGTCATGTGGTTTTGGTATTAAGGTAATAGTGACTTAATAAAGAGAATTAAGAAATATTTCTTTAGTTTCTATTTTGTAGTTAATTTGAGGAATGTTGATGTTAATTCTTCATGAATGTCTGATAGAATTCTGTGCTGAATCCACTGGCCCTGGGCTTTCCCCCTCCCCCCCGGGGAGATTTTGAATTACTGCTTCTATTGTACTAGGGATCTGTTTAGATTCCTTATTTGATCTTGATTTAACTTTGGTAGGCCATATATAAAACAACTCATTCATTTCTTTTAGGTTTCCAAGTTTGATGGAGTACAAATTTAAAAAAAGTCCTATGATTCTCTAATATAATGTTTCCCCTTTCACCTCTAATTTTATTAATTTGGATCTTCTCTCTATGTCTCTTTTAGTTAATTTAGCTAAGAATTTGTCAGTCTTGTTGAGTTTTCAAAGAACCAACTCTTTATTTCATGGATTCTTTTTAGTTGTTATTTCTATTTTATTGATTTTAGACTGGATTTTTGTTATTTCTTCTTTTTTGTTCTAATGCTTTTAGATACGTTAGTAAGTTACTAATATAAGATATCTCTATTTTTGATGTAGACATACAATGCAACGAAGTTACCTCTTAGAATCATCTTCATTGTATTCCAGGTTTGTATATATTCTATTTTCATTTAATTCTAAAAAGATTTTTATTTCCTCTTTGATTTCTATCTGACCCCACTTTTCATTCAGTAATGAGTTGTTCAGTCTTCAGTATACTTTTTGTTGTTGATATCCAGCTTTAACCCAAGGTGGTCAGATAGGATGCAGGATGTTATTTCAGTCTTCTTGTATCTGTTGAGACTTGCTTTGTGTCCAAGTATGTGTTTAATTCTAATGACAGAAGAAAGTATATTCTTTGCAGTTTGGGTAGAATAAGCTGTAGTTGTCTGCTAGGTTTATTGATTTACAACATTATTTAACTCCGTCACTTCTGTTTTTGTTTTAATTTAGTTTTTTTTTTTTTTTCTTTGTCTAGATGACCTGTCTACTGGTAAGAGTGAGGTATTAAAGTCAGCCACTATCACTGTGTGGAGTTAATTTCCTTTTATAAACCTGAATTCCCTTGTGTTTTTGCATACATCTTTAGAATTACAATACAGTCTTTGTGGATTCTTCTTTAGCACATATGTAACGCCCATCCCTATCTTTTCTGAGTAGTTTTGTTTGAAGTCTCTTTTGGCAGATATTAAAATAGCTAGACTGGCTTGCTCTTTGCATCTTTTTGACTCTCTTGTTCTGAGATGATGCATATCTTTGATGGAAAGGTATTTTGATGCAGCAGAAAAAGGGATTTTGTTTTGTAACTCAGTATGTTTGTTTTTTAAAATTAAGGAATTGATATGATTAATATTGAGAGTTATCAATGAACAGTGTTTATTGAGCCCTATTATTTTGTTGTTATGGTGTGGGTTTATTTTCTCTTTTGATTTACTCTTTGGGGATTATTTACTCTTTGTGTATTCTTGGGAGTTGTTAAACTCTGAAGATAGAAGTTTTCCTTCCATTGCCTTCAACAGAGCTCGACTGGTACATAACAATTGCTTGTATTTGGTTTTATCTTTGATGATCTTTCTTTCTCCATCAATTGTGATTGATAGTTTTGCTGGGTATAGTAGTTAAGGCTGACATCTGTGGCCTCTCAGAGTTTGTCAACATTCATCTAGGCCCTTCTGGATTTCAGAATCTTCCTTTAAAATATCTTCTCTATTCTAATGGGCCTGCTTTCATATGCTGCTTAGTTGTTTTTCACCCTTGCAGTGTTTTAATATCCTTTATTTTGTACATTTAGTGTTCTGATTATTTTGTGATGGGAATTTTTTTCTTCTGGTCCTGTCTGTTTGGTGTTCTGTATGCTTCTTATACCTTAGTAATCATTCCCTACTTTAGATTGGGGAAATTTTCTTTATGACTTTGTCAAAATATTTTCTGTGCTTTTGACCTTGGTATGTTCTCCTTCATATTTTCCTATTATTCATAGGTTTGGTTTTTGCATACTGTACCGATTATTTTTTTGGATATTTTATAGGTGGATTTTTTTGATTTACCATATTGTTTGACTGAGTTATCCATTTCCTTTACCTTGTCTTCTAGATCTGAAATTCTTTCTTCTGTCTTGTACTCTGTTGGTTACTTATGAGGTTTTGGTTTAACTTCTTAGATTTTTTCTTTTAAAATTATATTTAATTAGTTATTCCTTTTAAAATCCAGTATCAGCTCTTCCTTTCCTCCCAGTACCTCATCATACAAGTCCTCCCTCTATTCCCCCTTCTTAAAAGAGAAGGGGAAGCTCCCCTCTGAATGTCACCCCCTTCCCCATAAAGTCACTGTTTGACTAGGCTCATCCTCTCCCACTGAGGCCAGACAAGGTTGTCCATTTAGGGATGCAGGATCCATGGGCAGGCAGGCAACAGGCTCAGGGACAGCCCCATTTCAGGTGGTTGGGGAACCCGCATGAAAACAAGCTGCTCGTCTGCTACATATGTTCAGGGGGCTTTGACCCAGCTCATGCTTACTCTTTGGTTGGTGATTCAGTCTCTGGTAGCCCCCAAGGATTTAGGTTAGTTGACTCTTGTTGGTCTCCGGTGGAGTCTCTGTACTCTTCAGGGCCCTCAATCTTTCTCCCAACTCTTCCTTAAGAACTCCATCTAATGCTTGCCCGTGAGCCTCTGCATCTCTTTATTGGCTGCTGGGTGGAGCCTCTCAGAGGGCAGTAATGCTAGGTTCCTGTCTGCAACCATAACAGAGCATCATTAATAGTGTCAGGGATTGGTTCTTGCCCATGGCATGGGTCTCAATTTGGGGCAGTCATTGGTTGGCCATTCCCTCAGACTCTGCTCTATGTTTGTCCCTGCACGTCTTGTAGGCAGGGCACATTTAGGGTTGAAGGCTTTGTGGGTGGGTTGCTGTCCTTATCCCTTCACTGGAGGCCCTGCCTGGCTACAGGAAGTGGCCACTTCAGGATCCATATCCCCACTGCTAGGAGTCTCAGCTAGAGTCACCCCCCTTATGCCCTCTGGGGTCTCTCCCCATCCCAGGTCTCTGGTATGTCCTAGAGATTGCTACCTTCCAGCTAATCTCCCATTCTCTCTCCCCTGCTCTCCTTACATATGATCATCTACCTCTGCTCTCTTCTCTATCCCTTCTTCCACTCAATTCCTCCTTCCATCGACCTCTGGAATCTACTTTGTTTCCCCTTTGGAGAAAGACTCAAATATCCTTCCTTGTACCCTCCTTGATATTTGGCTTCTTTGGGTCTGTTGATTGTATCACAGTTATCCTGTACTTTATGGCTAATAGCCACTTATAAGTGAGCACATACCATGCATATCCTTTTAAGTTTGGTTTACATCAGTCTGGATGACTTCTTTTCTTATGCAGCCCAAGCTAACCTCATTCAGGATGATAGTTTCTAGTTCCATTCATGATGTCTTTGTTTTTAATGGCTGATTATTCCATTGTATCTATTGTTTGATTGAGAGACATCTAAGTTGTTTCCAGTTTCTGGCTATAAAGATAAAGCTGCTATGAACATAGTTGAACAAATGTTTTTGTGTGATGGTGGAGCATCTTTTGGGTGTATCTTCAGGAGTGGTATAGCTGGGTCTTGAGGTAGAAATATTCCCAGTCTTCCGAGAAACTGCCAAGTTGATTTCCAAAGTGGTTGTACAAGTTTGCACTCCCACCAGCAGTGGAAGAGTGTTCCCCTTGCTCCATAATCTCTCCAGTATGTGCTGTCCTTTGAGTTTTTGATCTTAGCCATTCTGATGGTTGTAGAAATCTCAGAGTCATTTTGATTTGCATTTCCCTGATGACTAAGGACATTGCAAATTTCTGTAAATGCTTGTCAGCCACATGAGATTCCTCTGTTGAGAATTCTCTGTACCCCATTTTTAAATTGGGTTGTTTGGATTGTTGGTGTCTAATTTCTTGTGCTCTTTATATATTTTGGATATTAACCCTCTGTCAGATGTGTGGTTGGTCAAAATCCTTTCCCAGTCATTTTGTCCTGATGACAGTGTCCATTGACTTACAGAAGCTTTTCCGTTTTAAGAGGTCCTATTTATTAACTGTTGACCTTAGTGCCTGAGCCATCGGTGTTCTCTTCAGGAAAGAAGGCTGTTCTCTTTCTCTTCCAGTAGATCGAATTGTCTGGTTTTATGTTGAGGTCTTTGGTACATTTGCACTTGAGTTTTGGGCAGGGTGATAAATATGGATATATTTGCATTTTTTTTTACATGCAGACATCCAGTTTGACCAGCACCATTTGTTGAAAATGCTATTCCTTTTCAATTGTATGGTTTTGTCTTCTTTGTCAAAAATCAGGTGTCCATAGGTGTGTGGATTTATTTCTGGATCTTTGAGTTGATTCCATTGATCCACCTGTCTATTTCTATACCAATTCCATGCAGTTTTTTATTACTATTGCTTTGTAGTACAGTTTGAAGTGAAGAACAGTGATATATCTAAATCTTTTTTATTATTTGGGATAGTTTTAGCTATCCTGGTTTTTTCATATGAAGTTGATAATTGTTCTTTCAAGATCTGTGAAGAATTGTGTTAAAATTTTGATGGGGATTGCATTGACTCTATAGATTGCTTTTGGTAAGATGGCCATTTTCACTATGTTAATCCTATGGATCCATGAACACAGGAGATCTTTTCACCTTCTGATATCTTCCCCATTTTTTCTTCAGAGACTTGTAGCTCTTGTCATATAGGCCTTTCACTTGCTTGGTTAGAGTTACACCAAGATATTTTATATTACTTGTGGCTATTGTGAAGGATACTTTATCCCTGCATATCTTGTAGGTAGGACAAATTTTGGGTGGAAGCTTTTGTGGGTCGGTTAATGTTCCCCTCCCTCCACTAGACGTCCCTCCTGGCTTCTAAGGTAGCCACTTCAGTCTCCATATCTTCTGTTACTAGGAGTCTCAGCTAGGGTCATCCCCATAGACTCCAGGAAGCCTCCCCCATCCCAGGTTTCTAGCTAGTCCCAGAGAGGCCCACCATCAATTTCTATTCTCATTCCCAGCCCTCTCCTGCCCCCCCATCCCCATCCTTGGTCCACTCCTCATCCCTCCCATCCAGCTCCCTCCCTCCTTCCACCTCCATGTCTATTTTACCTCTCCTTCTGAGTGAGATTCATGCATCTTCCCTTGGGCCCTCTTTTACGACCACTTTAGAAATCAATTTTGCAGTTTCTCAGAAAATTGGGAATAGTTCTACCCCAAGACCCAGCTATACCACTCTTGGACATATACCCAAAAGATGCTCCACCATACCACAAGGACACTTGCTCAACTATGTTCATAGCAGCTTTATTCATAATAGCTGGAAACTGGAAACAACTTAGACTTTCCTCAACTGAAGAATGGATAAAGAAAATGTGGTACATCTACACAATGGAATACTACCTAGCTATTAAAAACAACAACATCATGAATTTTGCAGGCAAATAGGTAGAACTAGAAAATATCATCATGAGGGAGGTAACCCAGCCCCAGAAAGACATGCATGATATGTACTCAATTATAAGTGGATATTAGACATAACGTATAGGATAACTATGCTACAATCTATGGTCCAGAGTTCTTAACCTCACTGGTGAAGGAAATCCTTGAAAGACCATCCTAATCCTTGCTCTATGTGGGAGGTAGAACAAGTTCTCGCACTCTCCTCAGGGCTTGGACTCTTCCCACCCTCCTTGCCACTTGTGACCTTCATATCTGACATGTTCTCTGTAGGTCGCATGGTTCTACCAACCTTCTTGCTCTTTGTACCCACTGAGCTACCCCGTCCTCCACTGCATCTCATCTCTGCCGGCAAAAGTGACAACTTAGTGGTCCAGATAAACCTTACACTCCCCTGCTGTGGAGATGGCCTGCCTCCACCTGAGAAATGTTTCAAGCAGTGTGGCAGTGAGGGCTGAGTCAGGAAGCACCAGTTCTAAGTTAGACTCCCAGACTCCCTAGTGCTCATGGAACCTCTGCCCAGCATCCCCACTGGGAAAGATTTCTCCACAGATATTTCCAGGCTGCTGATGAGGGTCAGTTCAAAATGATTGATCTGCATGCTGCTCTGGCTAGTTCTTGTCAGCCTGACAGGACTGGAGTCCCGTGGGAAGCAGGCGCCTCAATGGAGAAAATGTCTCCATCAGATCTGGGTGTAGGCAAGCCTTCCCTCCCCAAGTTGCTTCTGTTTCTAGAGTCTTTTAATGTGTCAAGTCAGTCAGAAGTTAAAAGTATCATTTCACGATATAAAATGCCCTGTGTTGCTTTTGCTTTAGTTGATAATATTTGGGTTACTTTAACCCTTTAAACCTTGGGCCAGCCTATTCCAGCAGTATCTCCTTACAAAGGACCATGAGGGTGGAGTTGGTACACTGAACAGAGGGCCCATGGATTTCAGATATCCTTTCCTGTGTGCAGGATATTCCTTGATCTCATGATCACATTGATAGAGGGATTTGTCACTTGAGGGTACCCTAATATGTTCACAGGGGACTCTGGGTTCTCACTCATTACTTCAAGCTTCTCTGCTTGCTGCCTGACAGACGGAGAGCATGCAGCCCTGCCCAACTTCATTTCTTGCTTTTGGCCTCCCTGTAGTCACATTTGGAAATGTCTCATTTGAATGGGTGGTGACTGTGAGAAGGAGCCTTCCACCAAGATGGCTTCTGGGGTACGTGGGGTAGGGAGATGTACAGACATTCGTTCTCATTCCTGGGAGGAGCAAGTTAGTGGTTTACAGAATAGACAGGAAAGGCAGAACATCCTCCCTCTCATGTGTCTCTGTACACACCTCTCCCTAACATGCCAGCTGCTTCTGTATCTAGAGTCTTTAATGTGTCAAATCACCATTTCCTAAGTACTACAGGAAAGTGGTAGGCAGTAAGGGAAGGGCGTGTAGTTGGCCTCTAACCCCTTGGAGCCCTTCCTGTCCACATGGCATTATAATCACTGCTGTCCAGTTCTTCAGCCACAGCTAGAACATGTGGAGAGGTAGTGGGACTCCTGCTCTCTTCCTTTGAAGATTAATTTAAATTTTATTTTCTCTCTCTACTCTGTGGGGGTAGAACTGTCGTCCTTGGCTTTCTCTGGTGATGTTAACAGGCCTCCCCTGAATGCTGGGGTCCCTGATTTGGCTGGGAGCTAGAACTGTGTGGGTAGAATCCATCAAATGTTGGGTAGGTAGACATAGGTCCAAATCACTGCCCTGGAGCACATACTGTGCTGGCACAGTGGGTGCCACGCTTTCAGACTTCTTTGTTACACATACTACAACTCATATAGACAGCAGCCTGGCTCTGGGAATGCCTCTTTATAGTGTGGATTATGAAATGCTATTTCATTCTCAAAGAAAGCAAGAACTTCATTCCCAGAGATGTGACTCCTGGGACCAAAACCTGCTGTGTGGACACAGGTGGGTGTATTTGCCTGTAAGTCCAAGGCCCAGGGCCTTTCCAACATAGAGAAGAATGACCCAGGATGCAGGAGGCAGGGTGTCTGTCTTGTATCCTCAACCTGAGCACATCAGTGTGCAGAGTGGGGGCCTGCAGCAGTTCTGTGTGTGCCTTCGTGTGCTGTCCCGATCTCCCTGTGGGTGGAAGCACATTCTGAGAGGCAGTTGGAGTGTTGCCCATCCCTGACCAGCTGTGTTGCTTTGGGCTTGTGATGAGGCACACATCATGGTGGAAGGGCACAGTGGAGGATAGCCTTTCACTTCATGGCTAGGAAGTATGTGAGGGGAAGAGGAGGGGTCACAGCCAGGAAGCATGTGAGAAGAGGAAGTTCCATGGCCAGAAGCTAGTGAGATGGTGGGGCCATGACTAAGAAGCAGATGAGGCCATGACCAAGAAGAGAATGGGGCCATGACCAAGAAGCAGATGAGGCCATGACCAAGAAGAAGTTGGGGCCATGACCAAGAAGCAGATGAGGCCATGACCAAGAAGAGGAGGGGGCCATGACCAAGAAGAGGATGAAGTCATGATCAAGAAGAGGATGGGACCATGACCAAGAAGTGATGGGTAAGTGGAAGGCAAGTTTCCCTCAGGTGCCCTGAGGATCTCCCAGCAGTCCCTCTTTGCTCCTCTCAAAGCTCCTCTCTCTCCCAACACAGTCCACACATTCAGCTCACAGGCCTCTGACACTCATTCTTATTCCTGAGGTCCATTGGAAATGTGATCCTTGAAACAGATGGAAGAGCACGAAGGGAGAGGCTGAGCCCAGTGAGAATGCTGCAGACAGGCTTGCATAGGTTTAAAATGTGGGAACTCGGGCTGGAGAGATGGCTCAAAGGCTAAGAACACTTGAGTTTGGTACTCAGCACCCACCTCGAGGAACTCATAACCTCCTATACACCTCCAGCTCTGTGGCCTCTGCAGAGATTCACACAAGCTCAGCCACCCCCACCTCCATATAGCGTCAGGACATCAGAACCAAATCCTTTTGTGGATTAAAGAATGCTTACAGATATTCACTTTCCCCCTCAACTTTAGAAGAGAATGGCCTTGTTTTATGGGAAGATACTGTCAATAGAATCAGATTTTGTTTAATGACAGAGCCACAGCTCACTTACTGCTGGGTTTGTTGATTACCTGCAAGGTGGCCTTTCCATGGAGATGGAGATGATGGAGATGATGGAGATGGAAATGATGATGGAGATGGAGACTCAGATGCAGTTAGATACAACACGTCTACATGTCCTGGCTGCGACTCTGTCACAGTGGGTCCTCATTAACATCCACTCAACAGGTAATTTTGAAGAAGGTTAGATCTTGTACTTAGAAACGGGAATGCAGCAGACACACATGTCTGAATAGTTACCTTAAAGCTTTTTGGTTTATCTATTTTGTGTGAATGTGTGTGCATGATTGCGCCTGGGCTTGCATGCACAGAGTGTATATAGAGAGCAGAGGACAATGTTTGGAGCTCACTCTCTTTTTCTACTGTGTGGGTCCCTGGGGTAAACTAGGTTGTAGGCTTGGTGCCTTTACTGACTAAGCCATCCTACTGGCTTGAATTTAAAAGATTGTCTTAGTTACTATTGTGTGTGTCAGTGTGGTTGTATGTGATTAGTTATGGTGGTAGTAGTGGTGTGGCCTGTGTGTGTGTACCTCAGCACGTATGTGGAAGGAGGTCAGTGGACAACTTTGTGGAGTAGGCTCTCTCTTTCCACCTTTGTGTGGGTTCTGGATATGAAACTCAGGTTGTCAGGATTGTGTGACAAGCAGAACCATCTAACCAGGCCTGACACAGGATTCTTACTAGTGAAGAACACTGATCTTATGGGTTTATAAAGATAGGAGGATGGTATTAACACACACACACACACACACACACACACACACACACACACACACACACACACAGAGAGAGAGAGAGAGGGGGGGGGGAAGGGTTTGATGCCTTGTGTCTGCAGTCTGGTGAGTTGGGAGATGCTCAGATGCACTGCATCTCCTGGCCACATACTAGCTGGGGCTGGCATGAAGCAGGTATCTCCACCTTTCCCTCAAACACATTTACTGACAGTCAGAGGTCACACCTCCAGCACAGACAGGGAAGGCAGCATTCACTGTTCATTCCTGACTCCTGTTCATCCTAGCACGTGGGCTGGTGTATTCCCAGCTGTTGTATGCTAAGAACAGGCAGCCAGATCTGGGCTAGCATCTTTGCAGTGCGAGTGATAATCTTCAGAGATCCACACTAAGCCTCTTTGCTTTTCTTTGCTGCCTCTGGAGGCCACAGTGACTTCATATCCACAGGGGACATGGAAGAACAATGGCCGACAGAGATACCAGGATGCACATGGGCAAAAAGACAAAACAAGACCGAAGCTTAGTCCTTGATCAACCTCACAGATGCTATGTTTTGTGACTTGAACGATGTAACTTCTTGTAGTACAATGGCAGGGACCCGAGGTAGACCCAGGGTCAGACTGAATGACAGGGACCTGAGGTAAACCCTGGGTCAGACTGTTGCAGGCAGATCCTCTGTGGGGAGGGTGGGGGCAAGTTGGCTCCACAAGACAATGTCTGTGGATTCTGAACTTGATGCTTATTGAGTGACGTTTCCAGTTCTTTCCTGCTGGAGAAGTGTGCACTTTTCATTAGATAAGATGCTCACAGAAGGATGCAAGTAGTGGTACTTAGTGGAGGGGCCTTTTTCTGCGTCTCTCATCAGGATGATGAATTTCTTTGTTTCCCAAGCACTACAATGCACTGGAGAACATGCAGGAAAATCATTTTGCTAAGGTCTCAACAACAGGTTGACTTGCTCAGAGAGCATGCATATCCTCAGGCCCAATGCCTGTAGCTGTCAGCATTTGCTCCTCTGTCTCACAGATGCTCAAGGGACTTGGAAGAAGAGCACAGGCTGTCTAGGTATGTAGCCTCCACGAGACAGCACCCAGTGCTGCCCCTCTCTCCAGTAGCCTGCGTCACACAAACTCCCATCCTCTTGTGGTGTGCACAGTGGTGACTCAGTCCAGAGTGCTTGGTCTGAAGTCACATCCTCATTTCACCCCGACACTACCAACTCCATCTGTTTGAACCTCTCTGGTCTATCTGTCTGTTCTGCTGCTATGTATGTAATTATATGTTAATTGTT
Organism: Uromys caudimaculatus; assembly: GCA_028551405.1. Lineage (NCBI taxonomy): Eukaryota > Metazoa > Chordata > Mammalia > Rodentia > Muridae > Uromys > Uromys caudimaculatus. The sequence continues at coordinate 63,577,938 of CM052715.1, forward strand.
TTGGGGGGGACATAATTTTGTGTGCTCATGCATCAGATGTGTGTGTTCACATGTACACGTTTGCTCTTGCATGTGGGGACCAGTTTTTATTCTCTAGGTGCTGTCAACTTAGTTGTTCCTCCTCCTCTTCCTCCTCCTCCTCCTCCTCCCCCCCCTCCTCCTCCTCCTCTTCCTCTTTCTCCTCCCCTTCTTCTTCCTCCTCCTCTTTCTCTTCTTCCTCCTCCTCCTCCTTCCTACTTTAAGTGTCTGTTACTGGCCTGGAACTCACCAAGCAGGCCCAGTGACTGACCATATTAGGAAAGATGAATGTCATATAGGATACCTTTTCTGAACATAGTATGATAAACTTAGAAATCAGAAGTGAGACTGGAAGATTAAGAAATGCGTGGGGGGGGGGACTGGAGAGATAGCTCAGTGGTTAAGAGCACTGACTGCTCTTCCAGAGGTCCTGAGTTCAATTCCCAGCAACCACATGGTGGCTCACAACCATCTGTAATGGGATCCGATGCCCTCTTCTGGTGTGTCTGAAGGCAGCTACAGTGTACTCATATACATAAAAAAAATAAATCTTAAAAAAAAATGCCAGGGAAATAGATGACAAATTCTTAACCAATGCCTCAAAGAGGCAATCTCAAAACGCAGAGGAAAACACTCAGAGATGAGTGAACGAAAAATACAGCATACTAAAACTCACAAGATGCAGAAAAGGCAGTGCCGAAGGAGCTTTATAGTTACAAACACCTACATTTAAAAATAGGCAAGAACTCAAATCAACACCTTGAGTCTAACTGTATCTAGTACAAAGATGGTGTCAGTAACCAAAGCCTTCTTGGGAGGAGCCTTAAAGACAATGCTTTTATTGGTGAATTTTATCACATATTGAAGGAACTATGAAAAATTCTTCTCAGACTTGCTCAAATAGGAGGTAATGCTTCCTAATTCATCCCTTGAAGCCAGTTCTGTCCTGATACCAGAGTCAGAGACAAATACTGTCAGCAAACAAAACTATTCATCAATATTTCACATTAAGATAGTCACAGAAGTCTTCTACAAAATATTATCAACTCAGAAACTAAGTTTCAGTAATATGAAGGGATTATCTTTTGACATGCAAGGATGCTTCGATTTATGAATGTTGATTTATGCAATATATTCCTCTTAACAGCGTGAAGAGTTTGAGAAGATTGAGCATAGTTTTCCAATAAAACACTAAAAATCTGTTATGAAGAGCAAGCTCTCTCCACATAATATCTGCACACAGTGAAGATCAAACTCAATGCTGAACTCTTGTCATGTAAGTCAAGGACAAGGCAAAGATGCTTCTCAGTTTTCTGTAGAGACAGGACAGTGCTTGTCAGCACTGCTCTTACTGGAGGTTTTAGCTAGAACGAGACCATAAAAGAGATAAAAGGTATCCAACTTGGAAAAGAAGGGGTAAATGTCTGTTTGTAAATAAGATGGTCTCATGTGTGACCCTCTTCAGTGTCACAAAAATGTTAAAATTAACAATAAGCTCAATGAAGCAGCAGGCTGTAATGTCAATGCATTAAAAGTATAGTTGACTTCTTTCTTTCCTTTCTTCTGTCTTTCCTTCCTTCCTTCCTTCCTTCCTTCCTTCCTTCCTTCCTTCCTTCCTTCCTTCCTTCCTTCCTTCCTTCCTTTTACTATATTGAGAATTGAACCCAGGGTTTCACATATTCTGGGCAAGTGCTCTACCCCTGAGGGGTGGCACACCTCATTAGTTGCCTTTCTCTACACCAACGATGAGCAATCCGAAAAGGACCTGAGAGTATGGCTCTACTTTGAACAGTCTCATGAACAACAAAATACTTAGGAATGAACTTAACCAAGGAAGGAAAAGACTTACACATCACACTTGATAAAACATTACTGAAAATACCTAGAGACAGAAGCAAGTGGAAAGACCTCCCATGTCAATAGACTGGAAGACAGTACTGTAGAAATGTTAATACTGCCATAATGGATCTCAGTTTCAGTATCATCCCTATTCAGATTTGAGTAGTGCCTTTTGTAGAAATAAAAAAAATTTCCTTAAAATTAATATGGAATCTCAAGTATTCTTGAGGAGGCAGCAATCTGGAAAAGGACCAAGTCGAGACTCATTGTTACTGACTTCAAAACTTCCCATGAAGCCACAGAAATTAAAATAACATGGCATTGGCATGGAGACAGCTATGAGGACACAACGGAGCATAACATACCATTCCACATTCATCTCCCACGGCAGTCACAAACACATACCGGAAAGCTCACATACCCTAACCACACATACCATACCATACCATTCCACATTCATCTCCCACGACAGTCACAAACACACACCGTAAAGCTCACATACCCTAACCACACATACCATACCATATTCACACACACACACATACCACACACCACATACACACACAGACACACACACACACACATAGACACGGACACACACACACAGACACACACATACACACAGACACACAGACACGGACACACACACACAGACACACACAGACACAAAGACACACACAGACACACACACACGCAGACACACACACAGACACACACACACACACAGACACACACACACACACAGATACACACACACCACACACACACCATAGTGCATTTTCAATCACTCACACACATGTTCAGTCATACACCATAACATATTCACACAACATGACACACTCACATGTACTCACATTCCATGATACATTCACACACACAGACATATTTACATAAACATGCCCTCACATACGTTCTCATATAGACATACATGTACTCTCTGCACACACCACAGCATCCCCAGCAGGCACTGTCAGATCCTGCTGGAGACGCCGGTGCTGACAGCCATTCTAACATCAGCACCCACTGTGGATACGTGGCTCATGGGGGCACCCTTTCCTTCCCGTGTTTGACCTACTGAACACCCTTCCAGCTCATACCTGCACCTGCCTTTTGAGGACGCCCTAGAAGATGGCTTTTGGCCCCTTTCCTCTCCATCTGTGGGTGACTGCCCTGTGTCTGTGTTCCCACACACGCCCGGCCCTATGTACGCTCTCTGCAGCTCCTGCCACCAGGGCATCTGTCTACTTGTTTGTCTACATGGTTGTGTCTCAGGAATGAGTTAGGGCTCCTGGGACATAGTGCCAGGCACGATGTGACATGCACGTGGAATGTACGTGAATGGATGGGAAAGGGTTACTGACTTGAGGTGGCAGCTGCCTCCGATGGCTTTGTAACACCAGCTAAGACAGCTGAGCATCCTACCATAATGAGAACTTGAATCTAGGGGTTCACCGACCTTTTGACGAGCACACAGCAGGGTACATGTGTTTTCTCCTACATGGGAAGAGATCAGCTGGCTTGGACACTTAGCCAGAGACTCAGGGTCCAGCAGTAATGACACTTGACTTCTGGAAGATGACGTCAGAGGTAGCTGCCTCGAGTGAGTGCTCTAGAGTCAAGGATGGGTGGCACAGGTCCTTTTGACCTGTTGACCCCCACTGATTTCTGTGCTACTGAAATTGGTAAACTGGGATGAGTAAAGTTGGCAGTGGAGAGTAGAGTCAGAACAGAACAGTTGTGTGTGTATGTGTGTGTGTGTGTGTGTGTGTGTGTGTGTGTGTGTAATGGCTTGCCCAGCCCTCCTACCTCCCCTGCATTGTGGATGTCTGCCACTTTAAAATAGCTATGAACATAGGCTGTGAGAATTATTTTTGATAATTGCCTACATTTTCTCAGAGAAAAGAACCCCAGGATCCCAGGGATGATGAGTGGGCGGAACATCAGAGTCAGAGTCAGTAGCTCCATCCTGCCTCAAACTCAAGCTAGCATCAGCCACTCTAGCTCCGCAGAAGCAATCCGATTCTGCCAGCGTGGCAGTGTGAGCCAGTCTCCATTTTGTCTTCTCTCAGAGAGTGCTGTAGCAGCGCAGCTGCCGATGCCAGCATCAGCCCCGTGGCTCCCGCTGCATGCCCTCTCATTTAGAAGCCCTGTTGGCACCTTGGCTCTACTGTGAAGACAGCATTGTCAGCAGAGCAGGTTGGCAGGTCTGGACGAGGGGACACAGAGATGGGACAGACTCACAATGTGACCTCAAACCAAAGATAGACACAAATGCACATGTTTTGTGAATGTCCTCAGATGGAATGGACACTCAACACCCTTGACCTCATACAGGTGTGAATATAGCTCAATACATGAACTGCACTCAGATACACAGACAAACTCAGGATGGACCTCATACCTAGCAGAAAGATTTGATAGACACAGATTTGAACTTACACTCACAGATAAGTGTGAATGGAGAGTACAGGGACACACACTCAAACACATTCAAAGCTGACATGAACTCACACTCAACAGATAGACTTGAATAAACACAGTATGTGAATGTACACTCAAACACTCAAACTCACAGAGTCACACGCGACAGATGGACTTGACATACACAAGACAGGGATCCACACACGGATAACCGTGAACTCACACTCATTGGCGATGTGACTTCTCTGTCCCAACTCTGGGCTCCTGGCTCCAGTTTGGCACCATCCCACACTCTCAGAACTTCTGAATTCAAACAGTTGACCAAGGGACTTGGAGGAGGGGTCAACCTTTGACTTTCCTCTGTAAGACTGAGCACTGTCCAAGTCTGTTCCAGTTGTTACAGCAAAACCATCACACATGAGGTGCTCTGAGCAACAGATGCTGATTTTTCAGAGTTCTAGGGCAGAGTGAGAACTGTGGTGGACAGTGAGGGCTGTTTTCTACTTCTTAGGTGATGTCTCCTGTGTGCTCATATGAGAAGACAGGCAACTTTCTGGACCCTTTCCTGTAAGGGCTGACTCTACTTCCATTCAGGCAGGCCACATCTTTATGACTTTGAGATTTGGGAGCCAGAGTATAGACATTTAGTCTACAGCAGGCATCTATTCTTAATCCACTCAGATGACAAGCGGAGAGAATCCTGTCGTCAAGTCTTCTGACGGACCCAGGGCTGAGTGTGCTATGTCTCTCACCAGCTTACATGGGTAGGGCCCCCGTTCTGTCTCCCTTCTTCACTGTGCTCTATCTCTCTGTATTCCTGCATGTCCTTCCAGTGAGGTGTGGAGAGCAGAGGTCACAGCCCATCTAACAGCTTCCCCAGCCACACTCCATGTGTGCCACATGACTGTCTCTTTCCTTCATCCCCATACCTGCTTCTTTTGTGATCCGCCTTAAACACATTTTCTCTCTAGAGGTGACTGAGCCCTCTGAGCTCTTGACCCTGTGCCTTAGGGAATAAAGGAGATCTTAGTAACATTTCCAAGGGGAGTCCAAACTTGCTTGTTTGCTTTGAGACAAGATCTCCCTATGTAGCCCAGTTTTAAACTCATGGTCCTCCTGCCTCAGCTTCCCAGTGAACTGAACTGTTGAGATCATTCATGCTATGGCTTGAGAGAAGGAAAGAGAAGACCTTCTTGTGTCAGCTGTCACCCTCATTGTATGTAGGCACATACAGGATGTCACAGTGCTCACAGAGGGCAGAATACCTCAGGTATCTATCCTTGCCTTCCACCTTTGAAACAGGATCTCTTTGTTGTTGGTTGTGTGTCATGCTATTGTGCCTGCAAGTTTCTGGAGATTTTCTGCTTCTCATCTCCCTGGAACAGTACTTGGATTACAGACATGAGCTATTACACCAGGCTTTGTGTCAGTCCTGGGATTTGAACTCAGATCTTTACACTTGTGCAGCAAGTACTTTGGTCACTCAGGCATCTCCTTTCCTTCTTATTAAAGAACAATTTAAAGTTGGCCGTGATGATCGTGCTGGCCTTGCAGGTGTCTAGGAACTTGAGAGTCCCGTGAAGGTTTCTCTTTCTGAGAGCTAGCTTACCAGTTTATATGGGGTTTCTTTCCCTGTGTTGTGCTTTTCCAGGAGAAATAGTGATTAATCGGGTATTTGGAGAGAGACTGACTGTAAGATGTTTTTGGGATTTTAAAAGGAAATAAATCCTTAACAGATTTCGTGGGTGAAGAAGAAGGGTCAGATATTGTAGGGGTCAGAGTTCAGGGAGGAAAGGAGCAACCATGTCTTCTTCTTGACAGGACAGGACAGGACAGGACAGGACAGGACAGGACAGGACAGGACGGCTGTATTCATGGACTAAAAGGAACTGAGCTTACCGCACAAAACCTGCATAAGAGCAAGTCAGTCAGCATCCTAGCATGGAGTAGAGAGGGGCTTGTAAGCCCCACCCCCAACTGAAGCTAAGGACAGCTGATGGCTTCTGGGGGAGGGACAGTCAGTTTCCTTAAAGGATGTATCAGCTGGTAGGTCACCCATGCTCAGGTAAATGGCCCTACACCCAGAAGTATGTGGACGACAGCATTTGAATTGATGTGTTGTTAAATTGAAAAAGAAGGCAGGGACAGAGGAGGGAAGGGGACATAAAGTTGTGAGCACATGGAGGTGGACGACCTTGGAGGGGTGAAGGTGAAAACTTGGAGGTGACTGTGAATAAAAATACAGTATACACATGCACCCCCAAAAAACAGCACAAAGCCTGACATAACCAAGGCCAGATTTGGGAAGATCAGACTCCTAGTGAGACTGACTTTATGAAGGTGGAGAGAGGAGGTCAAGGTTTGAACCAGAGGGGACATTTGTGGAGGGAGGACAGATGGAAATGTCACTTGTATTTCTGCCTGTCCATTGTGGAGGGTGTATAAACTGGGTAGCACATCTTGCTTCCTCTGGGTACTTTGTCCAGTTGCTCTGAACTCTTTCCTCCTGGCACCCAGGCTGCCTGATGCCAGTTCCTTTTGTTCAGCTCTCTCTCCTTGATGCCCAGAACATCCTGGATACACTACAAGGTCTCTGGGGATATTGTTTGATTTAATAACAGCCTTATGGGTGGGGCTGCCATGAGAGCGATCAGAGTTGAAGTGGGTGAACACCAGCTTGGGGCAGGCTCTCTTTGACCTGAACTGGCTTTGCTGTTGAATCCTCCTGGGTTTTACATAGTGAGGTCATGGAGGAGTGGCTTCTGATGACACATGGCTCAGTTGGGAACCCAATCTATTCCTGATGACTCTGAGGAGCTGCACACAGGATGGTATATCATGGGGAGGCATAGCAAATGACTTGAATGACTTCCCATATCCGTGAAGGCTGAAAAGCCCTGCCTTTGATGATTCTGTTGGATTCTGGCTCTTTCCTAAGAACAGACATGGTGGAGGATAATTCTCAGTGTCTTAGTTAGGGTTTCCATTGCTCTAAAAAGAGACACCATGATCAAGGCAACTCTTATAAAGGACAACATTTAACTGGAGCTGGCTTATAGGTTCAGAGCTTCAGTCCATTATCATAAAGGAGGGAAACATGGCAGCGTCCAGGCAGTCACGGGGCAGGAGGAGCTGAGAGTTCTATGTTTTGTTTCAGAGGCAACCAGGAGAAGACTGCCATCCTCAGGCAGCCAGGAGGAAGCTCTCTTCTGCAATGGGGTGAGCCTGAGCATAGAAGAGACCTCGAAAGCCCAGCCCCACAGGGACATACTTCCTCCAGCAAGGCCACACTCCCTAACAGTACCACTCCCTATGGGCCAAGCATATTCAAACCAACACACTCAGTGTCCCAGATAGTGTGAATGCCCAGGACCAGTGGAGATCATGAAGCCATGCTACTGTAGGCCCCAGTTTATCACTGGATGGAGGTAAAACACACCTTTCAGGGTACTGCACCCCAGTGGCTTAGTCAGAAGTCCAGTCAGCAAGGTGATGCTTCCATTTCTCCAGTGCATTTCTGGGGAGCTTCGGTGCTTGGATACATCACCGACAAGGGTGCACAATGTGACACTAGTGACCCCTATTTATTAAATCACGTGTCTGATCCTTGATGGCCGAGTAGAACGTCACTTATATTTAAGCTACTAGTCTCTTTGCGTGTTGCTCGACCATCAATTGGCAAGTACTCCAATGCCTTGCCCTGGCTCCTAGAAGCAAGAACGCTGCCTTACCAAATCGTTGGGTGAAAGACAAAGTTGAAAATCACTGTGGCTTCGTACTTATGCTGCCAGGTCTGACCAACGGTGGGGGGGGAGGGGAGGTGGGCAGAGCGAACGTGATTCCTTTCTTCTCTTGCTTGTTGAGAAATCATTTTTATTCTTAGCCCCACAAGCAAGACTTGCAGTTCCTCCAATTGCTTATTTCAGAAGAAAAGAACTAGCCAGGGCAGGCAGGTACCTTGTTAGGAACAGATTATGCACAAAAGACAGGAACAAAGCTCCAAGATAAAAGGTCTTTCATGTCATTGAGACGCTTCAAGTTAGCCTCTAGGACAAGTGGCTCTTAGGTCATTTCAAACTGGGGCCCGTTCTTTGGACCTCGGTGGATTAAGAAGTAAAACAACACCCATTGTCCCAGCTATTGCAGCCACCCTGTGTCAGTGCGAGTTAATTGAGACTTGTGCTCCTTCCCATTCGGAAACTTTGTGAGGGATGTAATGTGTGTGGCTCTAGCTTTTTAATGTGCAAGCTAGATGACAGTCACAGGTGCTTGCTTTGCCTTCCCAGATAGTCACACACACACACACACACACACACACACACACACACACACACACACACGCACATGCATGCACACATGCACACACACACACACACACACTCATACTCACACATACATGCACACACGTGCACACACACACACATACACACATGCACACACATGCATATGCACATATGTGTGCACACAGACATATACACGCATGTGCACACACACGCATGCATGCATGCACACATGTACACACAGGCACACACATATACACATGCAAGCACACACACATGCAGGCATACACACATACACGCATGTACACACACATGCACACACATATACACATGTATATGCACACACATGCACACACACATGCATACACGCTCATGTGCACACACATGTGCACTCATACCCGGGCACATGTACACCCACACACAAATGCACATGCATATGCGGTGAGAATTATTTTCTTTACAAGTCCTGCATTCCAACAGGCATTAAATTCAACTTATTTCTCAAAATACTGAACAAAAAAATTACCTTGTGACTGTCCTGCTAGGAGCAGGCCCAGGAGAAAGGAAAGTGCATGTCCACACAGAAGCACACATGCATGTGGCTATCGAAATTCGCAGGGCTGAGAAGCACCTAAAGAAATGCTCAAAATCCCTAGTCATCAGGGAAATGCAAATCAAAACAAGCCTGAGATTCCACCTCACACCAGTCAGAATGGCCAAGATCAAAAACTCAGGTGACAGCAGATGCTGGCGAGGATGCGGAGAAAGAGGAACACTCCTCCACTGTTGGTGGGATTGCAAGTTGGTACAATCACTCTGGAAATCAGTTTGGCGGACCCTCAGAAAAATGGACATAATACTACCTGAGGACCCAGCTATACCTCTCCTGGGCATATACCTAGAAGATGCTCCAACATGTAATAAAGACACATGCTCCACCATGTTCATAGCACCCATATTTATAATAGCCAGAAGCTGGAAACAACCCAGATGTCCCTAATCAGAGGAATGGATACAGAAAATGTGGTACATTTACACAATGGAGTACTACACAGCTATTAAAAACAATGACTTAATGAAATTTGCAGGCAAATGGATGGAACTTGAAAATATCATCCTGAGCGAGGTAACTCAGTCACAAAAGAAGGAACATGGTATGTACTCACTGATAAGCAGATATTAGCCCAAAAGTTCAGAACGCCCAAGTTTC
>CM052715.1:63587805-63619748 GCA_028551405.1 Uromys caudimaculatus
CTGTGTGCACACTCAGTGGAACAGCATATATGTGGCCTTATAAGGGGAAGACGTTTTGTTCTCTGGTGAAGTGACACTAGGCACACTGGCACACAGTGTGTTGAGAGAAATACACCAGCTTCGGCAGACCATATACTGTATGATGCCATGTGTCTAAGGTGCCCAGAGTGCCAAGGTCTAGAGATGAAATATGGCTTGGTATTCCCAGGGAGGGCGATGGTCACTGACGGTTACAGGTTTCTTTTGGTGATGATGAAAATACTGTGAGCTTAGGATGTGTCTGGCGATGGCGTAAGACTTGGAGAATAAGGAGAAGGAGATGGGGGATGGGGGAAGGATTGTGGGAGTGGGTGACCGAGATGGGGTCAGTGATGTAGTGAATAAGTAAAAAAGAAAATTAAATAATAATAATAAAAAAGACTTGGAGAATATACTAAAAGCTTGACTCATGAAATCTCAATGGAGCCATCAAGACAAGGGAAAGTCCTCATGAATAACACAAAGACGGCGTGCCGCCTGTCACAGGTTTGGACCACGACACCCATGGAGGGCCACAGTCTTCTGTGCAGGTCTGAGGATGAAGACAAGCCAGCCTACCTGCTGAAGACTGGAAGGGGCTTTCCTCTTGGCCTTCCTCACAGCAGCAGGAACGTGTGTGTCCAGAGCCTTTCTGATGGCACCTCCCAACTTCCTCAGGTGACAGCCAGACCCTTCCTGGCCCTCATTGTCACACATGTCCACTAATTAGCAAGATACCAAACCGGACTCAGAGGTTTTTGTTCTTTGGACAAAACAATTTTCTTTTAAAGAGCAGAGTGGGGTCAAAACTGCAAAGGAACTGTCCCTCCCAACTGTGGAGTGGTCTCAGGCAGCTGAAGGAAACAAGAATTCAGGGGTCTTGCTTGGCATTTCCAGGAAGGCCTGGGGTTTCCTTTGCACCCAGTGACACTGAGACAGCTCACAAAGGGACTCTACATACAACTGCCACCACTCAGCAGCTGTCATTCTCAGAACACACAGAATGACTGACGACATCATTCCTGGTGACATTCTTGAAGCCAGCGAGCAGGGGGTGTCTGTTGGGGCCTTGCATTTCCAACCATTCTGGAGTCCCTGAGGATGTGGTGTAAAAGCAGATCGCCATGGAGTTTGCAGTCAGTCTTCTGCTGTGTCCCCAGCAGTTGGCTGGTCGAGCCCTCTGGTGCCCTGATGAGTGGATGCACTGTACACTAAGACTATAGGCTGTTGTTGGCATAGGACTCGGGGTATGCAGAGAAGGGCAAAAGAAGTCATGCAAAGCTTCAGCTCATGCTGCAAATACCTCACTGGGGGACTGTAGCTGGCTGCTTGGTCACAGCCATGAACTGTCATTTACTGCTCCCATGACAAGAAAATATCCTGGAGTGCCCAGCTCCTACTCTGTCCCTCTGTAGTAGCTTACCCCAGCAGCAGAGGATCCAGGTAGGACCAGAGTTCCTTGCATTAGGGGCATGATGGCCGATGACCAGCGCCCTGCTGCAGTAATAAAATGTCTAGACAGCAATTAACGTTCATTTCCCCAAAGAATGCAGTGTGTCATTGGAAAGCCCTCCCTTCTACACAGAAACCAATGGGCTGTGCTTCCCCATGAATCAATCCTCAGATCCAATCAGGGCCTGTTAGGGAGCAACTCCAGCTCTGGACAGGTGCTTCTGACCATTTTCTCTCAGTGTGCCTCAGTGCTATGGGCCCCCAAACAGAGCATTCATCTTTTGTCTCTCTCATCTTACAAACCTGTCTGCGTCTGTTTGTGATTGCTATGTGCTTGAAGAAGGGTGCTGTGGGCTTTTGGTCTCCCTGTCTCCTTTCTGTTTAACTGAAATCCTGGGTGCCAGAAGGGAAGGCCGTAGCCACCAGGTGGGTGGCTAAGCTAGGCGGACCTGTGCACTGGGCTGCTGCCAGGCCTGTGGTACCTGGTCCTTTCTCTTCTGAATTTCTGATCCATACCCAAGCCCACCCCACTGCTCCTTTGTCTGGTCTTTTTACCCCACCCAGTCCTGACTCTGTAACTGTATATGACCTTGAACTGTGGAGCTTCATGCCTCTACCAGACTAGTGCAGGGATTACAGGGATGCACCACCAATCCAGTTTCATGTAACAGTGGGAATCAAACCCAGGGCTTTGTATGTGTCTGGCAAGCATGCTACCTTCATGAACTACATTTCAACTCTGGCACGTGGTTCTGAGTGGTTCTCTGGGGGTCATGATCCAGCAAACAGAAATGGCTTCTTATGTATTCTGGAGCTCTCGAAGGTTTTTTCTTTTTTCTTTTCCTTCCTTCCTTCCTTCCTTCCTTCCTTCCTTCCTTCCTTCCTTCCTTCCTTCCTTCCTTCCTTCCTTCCTTCCTCCCTCCCTCCCTCCCTCCTTCCCTCCCTCCCTCCTTCCCTCCCTCCCTCCTTCCTTTCTTTTTCCTGTGTAACCAAGAGCCTGCTCCCCTCATAGGTCAGGCTACAGAGTCAGTATACCTTCGCAGTGGCACTTCCAAAATGAAGGTAATTTGCAGACAGGGCTCTTCCCTAGACAGCCCTGTGCCTTTCACAGCAGAATGACAAAGAAAGGAACCTAAACCTGAGCTCCCATTGCCTGTCATACCGATGGAAAAATCAAACCACATACTGAATGCATATATAGAAATTCCCTAAAGGATTTCACTCCCTGAAGGCATACAAGTAATTGCCCTTTGTCTTGTAAGAATGCGGCAGTCAGCATCTTGCCCATTGTCCCTGTCAGGAGTGCTATGTATCTATCTAATGCAGTGGTTCTCAACCTGGGGTCTAAGGACCTTTTCACAGGGGTCACCTAAGACCACTGGAAAGCACAGATTACACATTACACATTACAATACATAACAGTAGCAAAATTACAGTTGTGAAGTAGCAATGAAAATAATTCTATGGTTGGGGGGTCCCCACAACATGAGGAACTGTATTAAAGGGTCACAGCATTAGGAAGGTTGAGAACCATTGATCTAATGGAAGAACTATCATCTCCTATGCTCTGGTGCCCAATTTAAACTTGTCCAGGGCAGTATAAGAGTTGCATATTGTTTATATTCCCAGGACTCTCTTCTTGGTTGGCCCAAATGCTAACTCTTCCTTTGGGACATTCTTCATCACTCAAACAGGCATCTCACTCCTTGGAGTGAGTCCTGGATCTGTGCAGTGCCATAAGCCAGAGCCGTAGTGACAGAGAGTGACTCGAAGACGTTCTGTCTTTGCTGTCTGGTCTCAGGGTCAGTTTTCTGGGTTGCTGTGATTGCTGGTCTCAGGGGATCATGTTGCAGAAGTACTATTTGGCATGGTGTGAAGCACCCAGTATCCGTGACAGCAGTGATGACCTGGTCACCTGCTGCCCTGGTGATGCATCTCAGCGCCTTGGACGCCATGTGACCACGGAGGATGAGCCGCAGCCAGACATGTTCCTGTTTCCTCTGCGCCCTCCTTGGTGCTGTCCCCAGATGTCACCTTTGTGGCAAAGGTTGCCATAAACTTTTCTAAGAAATTTATATAATTGTCCATTATTCCGGTCTCTGCCTTTCGATATTTGTCCCTCCTAACACCCCACAGTATATCTCTTGCCAGTCCCTGGCATGGGCGCACCGAGTCCTCTTTAAGACATTTTTTTTGAGATTGTAAATAAAAGCCACAGCACCAAGGGGCAGACAACATGGAGCCCATCAGAGCTGGAAGTCGCAGCAAAGTTATAATTACAATGGAGTGGCTCGGGGTGAATTCCTTCCACCCGTAGATTTAATTGTCGTCAGCTGCAGAGGACAGGGTGCACTGACCAGAGAAGTGGGGGTAGGGGTGGGACAAGCCAAGGACGCAGGCCCCAGGCGGTCTGCAGCTTCCCTCTGGGAGGGAGGGGTGGCAGGCCTGAGGATGTTTGCATGCTCTGGGTAGTCTGCAATTTTGCATCTCCCCAAGCTCTCCCCAGCAGGGGGACAGGGACCCCTGAGATCTGTTAAGATTTTTTGCAGAGGGGACTAGATCAAACCATAACACTGGAAACCCTTTGCCCAAGCTCTGACACAAAAGAACTGAGAACCAGACAAATAGCAATTAAAATTCAGAGGGGAGTACAAGGGTTTTAAAGGTGTCACTTGTTGCTTACCTGCCTGAGTCACTTGCTCCCCAGAGGCATGGACTTAGAGGCAGTGGGGGCAACTTGTTGGCCCTCCCCGGCTTACATTTTCTCCCTGAGACTCTGCTTTGTACAAGCAACGTTAGAGCACACTGGCAGGTTTCTTCTGGACTTGCTGGTGGCCGGGTGGACAGGGATGGGAGGCAGCCCAGCTAATTGCTCCTTCACAGGGTGGAAATTCGCTTGCTGCTAATTCGAGACTCCAGCAATGATGATAATAGCGACGCTAATGACTGTGGGAAGGGATTATAGGTAAGAACAGTTGTAATCAGGAAGCTGGTAGTTACCTTGTAGCCACAACTGGGCTTTTGAATTTTATATTTCTTGCATTTTTTAGTTCTTAATTATAATAGTTCTATTAATGAGAGGTGGCCTTCCAGCAGTAGATGGGGTTCACTGCAAGGGAAGAAGCATGTACAGCAAGCACCCTGGTCTCCTTGGGCTGGGAGAGACTCGTGGAAGTAACTTGCTCCTTCCAGCAGGAAGAGTGGCAGCGCTCGTGAGCTCCCGAGGGCACACGGGGTAGTGGCGTGCTATGATTCCCACTTGTCTACTGTCTCATGTGCACCAGAAAGTCAAGGCTGTTCTCCTCAACCAAAGGTGACTTTGAGCAGAGTCCACCATCAGCTGGGGCAGTGCTGGCAAGCGCCCTGTCACCAACACAGGGGACTTCAAATATGAACCCCTCCGACCTGTGACCTCCTATTGTTCTCATGGAATTGGAAACCCCCCTCCCCCCGTTCATATGTACAATGAAAAGTATGTCTAAGAAAGAGCCCATGAGCACACAGAGTCATGGACACCTGCACAGGGCATAGGGTCATGTTGAATGGCTGGGCTAGCTCACTTCAACCTGTGTGGGCAGGGCTGAGTGTAGAGATGGGCTGCTGCTCTTGTGATGGGATGCCCCATGTCCCCTTTCCTCTCAAACCAAAGGCTGTTACTGACTCATTCAGGCTGTAGCCCACTGATTAGATCTACTCTTCTGCTAGCTCTAAGTTCTACAAGTCAACTTTAGTGTCTTGGGATTCCCGTTGAGCTCTCTTGATTCTTGAAGTAAGCAAACTTGACATGGACTTTCAGGATAACGGGGTCTTCTATGTCAGCTCTACTCCCCAAGGACAAAGCCGGCATCACTATGGTAGACACCATGGCTAAAATCAACTGGGGGAGGAAAGGGTCTGTTTCATCTTATATCATCCAGGAAAGTCAAGGCAGGAATCTGGAGGCAGGAACTGACACCAAGGCCATGGAAGAGTGCTGCTTACTTATAGCATCCAGGACCACCAGCCCAGAGATAGGGGCTCCCACAAGGGGCGGGGCACTTTTCTATCAATCACTAATTAAGAAAATGCCCTTTAGGCTTGTCTACCTACCAATCTAGTGGGGGCACTTTATCAGTTGAGGTTTCCTCTTGCCAGATGACTCTAGATTATGTCGAATTGACATAAAACTGATCAGCACTGGAGGCCTTTGCACTGAGGGTACTTACAGTCTTAGTTGAAAGGGGCTTTCAATTCCACAGGAAGAGTTAGAGGTCAAAGGTCAGAGGGTCTCGGATTGGAAGGTCCCTGTGGGTTAGCAAAGGGCTCTCTTGTACTGTCTCTGTTATGGCAGCTCTCTGGCTGTGACTACGATCAACCCTATGTTGCCCACTAACCCCAACTAAGCTGGTGATGGCATGAGGGTCTGTGTGACAAAGTGGGCTGGGTTAATGTCATCCTTGGTCCTCAGGCTGTAGGCATGACTGTATGTAGGAGTGCTTGGACATGTATGTCACCAAGCAAATGTGATCAAGATCCCTTTGTATACAGCACTATTATTCATCTAACTTGAATGCATGGGTTCTGACCTGATCTAACCGGTGGGGTGTGGCGGGTCTCACAGCATTCATGATTTACTATCTGACAAAGTTCACCTGTCCAGGGCCATAGGAAGATGCCTGAATCTCTAGAGGTGCTGGCGATGACCTTTTTCCAAGACAGACAGGTCAAGTCCACACGTGTCTCCTCCTTTCCAGACCACAGGAAAGTGCAAGTGAGAGGAGCTGGGGGTAAGGTACCAAATGAGTCATGTCAAGACCATACCTGCCCTTCTCACCAGGCTTCCAAGGATGTTGGGGGGTGCATGTGCAGGGCGCTGGAGTATCGGAAAATCTGTCTTACCAAAATGACGATCTACCGAACAAATGTTTCCTGTTGCTGGAATGAAAAGCCCATAACACTCCCTTGAGGTCACCTTCGTCTGATTGTCCCCAGCTCTTCAGTCATAGATGGTTATTAAATTCCTCTTGAATGAGTTTCAATGAGAGAAGACTAGGAAGGTCAGCCTGGAGCAGGAACAAGTCCTCAGAGAGGGGTCTAGGATGTCCGACTGCACACAGTAGTTGCTGAGCAGGATGGGGAGGAAAAGGGTTGTGGTCCAGGCTAGGACTAGATTGAACTATGTTCAAAGTAAGCACGGAGAGTACTTCCACAGTGGCAGAACAATTACCACAATATCCAGGTTCAGGGAGCCGATGTCTGGACTCTGGCACAGATGTGCTGGTGGGTGAGGAGGCTGCTTCTGCAGATCTGATGCAGGCATGGAAGCTGACAGAGAGAAAGTTGAAAGCTCCAGAATGGCACACCCTAGACTGATAAAAAAGTGACTAGGACTCTGGCTGCTGGTTCAGTTCAGATTAGGGGAGGTCGCTTTCATAGACATCATCCTGTGTGATTCAGCTTCTTGCCCTGTGGTCATGGCTGATCTATAGGGAGTTTCCTCTCAGAAGGACCTGTTCAGCTGTGACCTCAGGAGCTATTAGCTATGGCATCTAACACTGCTGGTGTCTGTGAGCTGGGCAGGAACAGAATCCTGAGTCCATTAGAGGTAGAGGATGCTATGAACCTTTAACTATGAGGCATCTGGATGTCTGTTCTCTGTACCCAATTACCATGGAGAATTTGGTAATGCTGACCCCACTGTGAGCATGGACAAAATCCTGTTGCGCTCTTTTCAGAGAGTCAAGCTTGAAGACAAGAAACTGAATGCTGTGAGACCTGTTATACCTCCACCGGTTAGATCAGGTCAGAACCCATGCATTCAAATTATACGAATAATACTGCTGTATACAAAAGACCAATTATGCCTTGCAGTCTCCGTTCTTTATTCTGTTTTGAAGCTGAGGTTCACAAATCAAAGCAAAAAAACTAGTTAAATGTCCGGCAGTTATACAGAACTCACAATACCTATGACTTTTAAAAACTAAGGTATGGTACCTAGAGTGGTTTCATCTGATGGCCGTGTACGGTGTGTGTGACGTCTGATGGCTGTGCATATCACTGTATGACAGAGATGAACTCAAAAATGTCATACTTGTGTTTCAAAGCCCTGACTGGTTTAGCTATGGAGGTTGGTCATTGTCATCATTGCCCAGCCCTAGGCGAGGACATCTGTCCACTAGCTTCAGAGTGGCTGCTTCACAAAGGGTCACCAGGAGCATCGCGTTTAAGGGAGACTCTTGAGCACCAGCCCATCTTTGATCTTCGACTGAAGGCATGTAAAGCATTGGAGTGACCTGGCCACTGTTGGTAAGGGTTCCTTGTCTCAGTGTGGGGGCTTGACTCACTGGCAGTGTGGGATAAGCTCCCTGTGGTTGCTTTCCTATCCCTCTTCAGCCTCAACTTCATAGAGCATCCTTTCTCCTTTAAGGCAAGATGTGCATTTCTTTCTGTGATGGCTAATATTGATAGTCAATTGACTGGTTCTAGACCACCAAGGAAACAGGGCTCTGGACCTTTCTGTGAGGGAGCTTGTAGACTGAGGTAACTGAGGTGGGAGGACCCATCCTGAATCTGCATGGCACCATTCCCTGGATCTGGACTGCATGTAAAGTAGAATACAAGTTGGGTAGCGGCATTCATCTCTCTTCCTACTTTCCAATTTTGATTATAGTGTGGCCAACTGCCTACTGTGCCTGTACCATGTGTTTCCACTATGATGACTGTACCCTCAAGCTGTGAGCCAAAAATGAACCCTTCCTTCCTAAGTTGTTCTTATGTGTACATTCTCTTGGCACCTGAGTTTAAGCATCAATGAAGAACTGCCCCTTTTGGTAAATACTTAGTCATTCAACTATTACTCTGTAATCGGAGGAACTACAGTGCAGGCTCACACAGCTGGACATGCCAATCTCCTCGCAGACACCAACCATGTAGACCATAGAGGCATCCATCCATCTCCAGCAACAAACTCAGGCTGTGCTCAGTGCTGGCTTGTTTATCTTTGCATTTACATTTTAGGTTTGTATAATGAGTCTACTGTGGCATATAAAGATGCACACATGCTCTCTCTGTTCACATTAGTATTTAAGCAAAGTGTTTTGAGTTTAGTGGTCACCATGCAACCCTCAGCATGCTACCCTCTGGGATGAATCTCCAGAACTTTACTTATTTCATAGTCTTCGTCTCTGTTAAAGCTGAATTTATTGAATGCTTTCTCTTCAAGGAAAAATACTAGTCCATGTTGAGTGCTAATAGGATTAGCTGTGTAGTTAATTGCCACAACCCTTAAAACCATTGGTGTAGAATTTTATTTTATTTTTTTTAGTTTTTGCATATTAAGTTTTAGCCTACCTCTTTTAGGTCTTGAGCTGTCAAACACAACATTCATTTACTTGTCCAAAAGGAAAAACAACAACAAAACAACAACAATTTAGCATACAAGGGGTGGGAAGGTGGAGGGAGCTTGACAGAGGGCAGTGTGCCATGGAGTTTTTTTACTGAGAAAAATGACAATGTGTGGCTTTGGACATAGATGACACAGACTTCCAGAAGGTTTGGGGTGCCTTTTTGATGGAAGTGGGAGGCCTGCATCATCCTCACATAGGAGGTCTGGACACAGGAGGAGGGCAGCCATCCAATCATGGCGCAGCGATTCGATGAGATGATTTTGGAACCAGATTTTGTTCAAATCCTGGGTTTGCCAAGAGACAAAGGACCCCTGGCATACCGCTTAGCCAGCTCATGTCTAAGCTGATTTGTGTGAGAATACGGTTGCTCAGGGTTACTGAAAGGACTGACCCAGTACCCAGATGGAAGGTTAGTGTGGCACCAGTGCGGTCTATGCACTGCCATTTCCCTGGGATGTTCCGGAAGGCGTGATCGTGTGCTGAAGAGGGTGTGAGAATGTATCAGTGGTCCTGGGCCTTCTCTGGCTGCAGATCTGCCTGGCTGTGTGCACCCCCATGCACCCCCCAACATCTAAACTGTGGCAGGGTGAACAGGGTTTGGAGATTTCATCTCTGATACATGCCTGTCTCTCAAGAATGCACTTGGGCAGCTAAGTCCATGTGTCGGTGATGAGGTGGAGCAAACACGTGAGGCTGAGGAGGAGGAACTGGAGGTCGAACACACAACCAGCCCTGTCAAAGTGGAGGGAAATATGAATCCTTAGTACATCAAGGGCTAGGACCTCCTCCTCCTCCTCCTCCTCCTCCTCCTCCTCCTCCTCCTCCTCCTCCTCCTCCTCCTCCTCCTCCTCCTCCTCCTCCTAAGTGATTTATAAGAAGGGTGGATGCAGCCCTCATGAGTTGTTTTTTCTTTTCTTCAGTGAAGATGCATCTATGGGAGTAGATATAATGCAATTATTGTCCTACAGGGCAGTGGGTGGGCTTGTGAATCTGGAGCATCCAAACCACTCTTGCCAGAGACCCAGTGGCACAAGAGCTTTCTGATAACACTCCTTCCAAGCTCTCTGCAGTGAGCGTGGTGGGAAGGGAAAGCTGTTGGCTATTCCTCTGCCTTAGATGCTCATAGTGACATGAGAGAGACTTGCCCTTGGCTGTTCTCTTGGGGGGCACTGACAACATGTAGCCTTCTCACTGTTAGTGTGCTTGGCAAGGTAACATTCAAACATATTTACCTTCTGTACTTAATTAAACCTCATTGGACCCATTTGGGCAACTTGATATCGAGAAGAACGGAGTGGATCTTTATGGGGATCGTCC
Source organism: Uromys caudimaculatus (assembly GCA_028551405.1). NCBI lineage: Eukaryota > Metazoa > Chordata > Mammalia > Rodentia > Muridae > Uromys > Uromys caudimaculatus. The sequence goes on from CM052715.1 coordinate 63,597,978, forward strand.
TCTGAGGGAGGATGAAGTCACCATTGTGGAATCTGAGGAGGAGACATTAACAGACCATCTGACGTTCTGCAAAGGGAGATTCGGGAAGGAATAAAAGAAGGCCCCGACTGTCACAGGCTGTGCCCAGCCAGGCCACCCATGAGCTGGGAGCCCATTAGAAGAGCTGGGCAGCGGCTTGTATTTATTAAATCTGGGAGAGGCCCATCAATCACAGTCATGGGCCTCAGTGTTTGCTGGGTTGGGGAGAGTCTCACATGCACTCTTTGAAGTGTTTTTTACTGAAGGTAACATCTGAAGGCTGTAAACAACGATTTCCTCTCTCCGATGGGGACCTTGCAGGGGATGCTGGGAGAGGCAGAGTCAGGGAGAAAATGGGCAGCAGCAGAGAAATACTTTTGCTGGCAATTTGCACATTATTGGTCTCACACTTAGTAACTAGATTCCTAGAAATGGAATTCTTTGTCCAGGAGGTCCTTGGGCAGTGAGGGTCATGTGGGCACACACGTGCTTTCAGTGACACACCAAGGATAGGGGTTTCAGTGACACACACAGTGAGGACATCCTGCATGAGTGAACTCCTACCTGTAGGAGGTACTCAGCAGTCTCTAATAGCCTTCTTGTGTAAATTTGGGACTTTAACAAAAGGGAACATTTCCATTCAGAAAATTAACAGCGAGAGTGAGAGATGGCTCAGTGGGTAAAACATTTGCCAAGCAAGTGTGAGGACCCAGGTTTGAATGCCCCAAACCTACATAAAACTGGTTGTGGTAGCAGTCTGTAATTCCTGGGGGAGGTAGAGATAGGAGAATCCTTGGAAGCCCTGGGCCAGCTAGCAGGCATCCACAGTGGTGGACAACAAACAGACCCTATTTCAGACAAAGAGAGAGATGAAGATTGACCCCAAAGGTGGTCCACAGACTTGTGTCCTGACATGTGTGCACCCACACTCACACACATGAATGCGTGCACACACAATTTATTAAAAAAACATACAAATACATATACAGACACACAAAATAAAATTAGTAATACCATAAAGTATTATGCTTTAATATCAATCATTTTAACACCAGATATCTCTGGATTTTTAAATGTACTGCTTTTCTTCTTTGTTGTCTTTTTTAAAAAAAATCTATTTTGAAATTTATTTTTATTTTATGTGCACTGATGTTTTTCTTGCATGCATGTCTGTGTGGTCATGTGTGTCAGATCCCCTGAAATGGGAACTACAGACAGGTGTGAGTCACCATGTGGTTGCTGGGAATTGAACTCAGGTCCTTTGGAAGAGCAGCCAGTGCTCTTAACCACGGAGCCATCTCTCCAATCCCTTCTTTATTTTCTTCTTCCTTCTTTTGTCTTTAAAAACAGTTCTCCCGTATCTCACACTGGCCCTTAACCTTGCTAAGGCTGAAGCTGCTCTTGAGCTCTGGGTTCTCTTGCCTCCGATTCCAAGATGCTGGGAACGTAGACATTCACCACCACAGCTGGCGGAGTCGATTGCTTTTATTCTCAATAAAGTATGTCACTGTCCTGCCATGTATCTGAGATACAACATATATGACATAAGTCAATTGCATGCTATAAAAATCAGCAACAAATCTGAGAATTTCAGAAACTTGGTCATTAGAGTGTGCAACAACTGTTTTCTGTTCCAGTGGCTGGAATTTAAGATCTGCCACATTTTTGACTTTGAAGACTTATTAGCTTTCCAATGTTAAATGAAATTTGACTTCTAAATTATGCTCTTACATTTTATACCTTTCTCTCTTTTTTCAAGCAAAGGGAGCACAATTTGTGCAGAGATACATTAAAAGAGCTGCTGAGATCGTGAGGAACCATCCACATATAAGGAGAATCAATGCAAAGGTTTTGTTTATTTGTTTGTTTTCTAAAAAGAATAAATGACCAGGAGATGTTGATATTACAAGCCAGAGTCCAAGGAAGACTACATCTAGGCATGTCTCATGCTAACCCTGTGTGTGGCGAGGTGAGATCCGGCGATGTTTGCAGTAGCTTCAGCAGGCTCAACATCAGGGTCCACTGTATGGTGGAAAGTTGGCCACAGCCAGGTGCTGTGCCAGCATGGATGACCCTTAGTGGATAAGGAGGCAGGCGCTGCCCAGCAATATTAGCCTTGCTTCAGCAGGTGAGGACCCAAGGACTGTGTCTCTTCAGCTGCTCAGCCATGTTCACAGATAGCCTGGCCACTGTTCCTTTGTAGGGAAGATCCCTGCTACTGTGGGCCTGGATGCTACACTGTTTTTATATTAATCTAAATTAAATTAAAACATCTTGCACATATATATATATACACACACACATATATATATATGTATATGTGTGTGTGTGTGATGTGTATGTGTGTGTACATGTGCATGAATGGGTGTGCAGAAGCATGCATGGTGCATGTGTGGAGGTCAATGTGCAGAAGCATGCCATGGTGCATGTGTGGAAGTCAGTGTGCAGAAGCATGCCAGGGTGCATGTGTGGAGGTCAGTGTGCAGAAGCATGCCATGGTGCATGTGTGGAGGTCAGTGTGTGGAAGCATGTCATGGTGCATGTGGAGGTCAGTGTGCAGAAGCATGCATGGTGCATGTGTGGAGTTCAGTGTGCAGAAGCATGCCATGGTGCATGTGGAGTTCAGTGTGCAGAAGCATTCATGGTGCATGTGTGGAGGTCAGATGACAGCTTTCAGGCATAGCTTCTCTCGTTCCACCATGTTGGTTCTGGGGATTGAACTCAGGTCATCTGGCTTGGCCTAAAGCTCCTTTACTTGCTTAGCTATCTTGTTGGCTTATGCTCCATTTTTGTGGTGGAATAGTGTGTCAGTCCTCCCAGGCTCCTAGTGGCTTCACTCGGCCTTTCAGCCATCAACTAGACCAGATGGACATGTCCTTCCCAAGGGCCTGGCATTCAGGGGTGAAGGGAAGCTTTGGAGAGGAGAGTGGTTGCTCTGCTCCCACCAGTCACACAGTGAGGATGTAGCCCAGAGGCCGGGCTGGCAAGGCTGAGATGGTCACGTTATTGCAGGTGCATGGAAGCTGCCTTTGGGGGGGGGTTGACTTTCACATAAGCACTGCTCTCTCGTGCTGATCTCATGATGGAAATGCTGGGAATGGCCGGAGAGTTTGCAGCTAAGAAAGACAAATCACCTCACATCCTGCTGTGGCCTCAGCTCTTCAGGTGGACAGTTACCAAATTCTGTCATCTATGTGGCCTCTCTATTGGTTGTTACAGGCTTGAGCGATGGCCAATGGAAGTCATATTATTTTGCTCGAGTCTTCATTGCTCCAAGTGTATATCCAATGGCTCTTCATGAGAAGAGGAGGTTGAAACCCTGGTCCTTGTCCCAGTGAGATATAAAGAATCTTGCTTAGACAATAAAAAAGTAAACACCATTGACAGAGCCTTACCTCACACAGCTCAGCTCTGTCCTCATTATGAAAGACAAGACACATCCATTCTCGCTTTGGAACAGAAGAAACATGTGGACAGCTTAGGCCATCCATCCACCTGCATGACTGATGCTGGGACCAGAGCTGAGAAACTGAATCCTGAGCTCCAAAAGCAAATTTTCCTGCCAATTACAAGACTGTAGAACACCTGAAAATCTTGGCATTAAGAAGTTTGTTGGGAAACATGGTTGGGGGAGATTCTGGTGAATTTATGAACTAAGACAAAGGGAGGGGGAGGGGATACCCCCTTGAGGTTGTTTAAAGCCTCTTTCTACATTATGTCAGGAAGTAGGTGAGCCACAGGATCGAGCTCTCTCTCTCTCTCTCTCTCTCTCTCTCTCTCTTTCTCTCTCTCTCTCTCTTGCTCTCCCTCTCTCTCTGCCCCATCCCTGTAGTGTAGAGATAACAAACACAGTTTGAATCTGCAGTTCTTTTCTTATTTATTTATTTATTTATTTATTTATTTATTTATTTATTTATGGTTTAGGATAGCATCTAGGGGGTAGGAATGGATATCAAGGAAGGAGGCTTCATATTTGCTCTGACAGTCTTTCTGTACAATAAAGGTCAGGTATGTATATACAGAATCATGAATATCTTTATACATGAATGCAAAATATGTGTTTGTTGTTTATTGAGGTGGTTCTGATCTCTAAGGTCACAGTAGATACCGAATTAGGGGACCTTAAGTCTGTAGATTCAGGCCAGGTTCCTACAGGTCTGTAGTCACACAGTGTCATCGAGCATTCAACCCTGGGCCACCTTCGCTGTGTATTTCTATTTAAAGATGTCTTCCTCGGATTATTGTGTGGATTATTGGCACAGTAACAAAACCTACACCAACTTTCTGAGTGGAGCTTCCCAGGACACATCTGTGAGGCACATCGTGACCTCACGGTGCTGTGACCTCACGGTGCTGTGACCTGACAGGCATGCTGATGCATGGCAATTCTGAGGATGAGGTTTCAGTGTGAGTCCTGTGCTTAGGACCGTTTAGAGCATCAAAATCACCAACGAGAAGCAGAAAAACGTGGCCCTAGGTAGACAATATGTGCGGCTAGTCTGAGTACTGGAGAGTCTAAGCAGGGAGAGAGTGGGGAAACTGAGGCAGGCTGCTGTGTTGGCGCTGCTCTGTGTGAGTGCACAGGCACCTGCAAAAGGGCAGAGTGAATCAGCTGTGGGAGCTCGAAGTTTACATGTATTTCTAAGTAAGTTGCAGGTAGGGGAATTTTCAACTGTAGACTGAGCCCTCCTGAGGAATGGGTGTAGGAGGTCCCTGCAAAGCAGGCAAGATCACATAGTCTTGGCTTGCCTGGGAAGAGGAGAGCGGATCCTCAGATCTTGGAGCACATGTCGGTTATGAGTGGTGCCATCTTTTGGGCGTGTCTGTGGTGCCCAGGGCATCGTTTCCAGCTTCTCATTCCTCTTCTCTCAACCAACCTCCCTGTGTCCACTCTCTGTGCTGGTGGCATCTCATGCCCTTATTTCTCCTCTGACAGAGTCTTCTAGACACTTGCTGATGCCCTCTCATTGTATTGGCTCAATGTGGCCCCTGGGGCAGAGGAGACGGCTCCGTTGGCAAAGTGCTTGCCTCGCAACCATAGGGACCTGTTTGAGTTCCAGGATGCATGTTTTTTTTTTAAAAAAAAAAAAAATCCAAAATCCAGAAAGTAACCTCATGCCTGCCTTCCCTGGATGGTGGTCGCCCCCACACAAAATAGCAAAAGGCATAGGTGAGTCAAGGCGGATGGCCCTGTTTTGAAATCCTCGTCCAAGTTTGAATGACTGAAGTATGTGACCTTTACCAAGTGGTTGCTCAGCTACAGCTATTTTCATCTCTAAGATGCAAGAAACACCTCAGTAATTTCTGGGGTTAGCTGAGAAAGGAACACAGGTATGCTTGGCCCCACGAAGCTCCTACATAGTGGCAGTCTGCACTCTAGGACAGGACACTAATAAAGCAATAAAGTGGCCTGAGAGCCACTACAGACTTTGGAGATCTATGAATACATCGTTCCCCAGCTTATTCCCATACTGATTTTCTGTTATTTTTTTAGAAATATTAATGTTTTAGACCTCTTTTTATAAAAATCCAGTGTTTAGTAAAATTCATATTGTCGAAGTTAACTCCGTTTAAGTGACTGAGAACATTGTTCATTGTTACATACTTATAAAATAATTGAATATATAATTAAGTTTAGTGGCTTTTTAAATCCTGCCTTGTTTATTCTACTGTAATTTAAAAAAATCTTGTATTTACTATAGATAATGAAATAGTGGCTGGATTAGGTAAAATAACATTTTTTTTTCTGTTAAAAAAATTGCAAGCATGGTAGTATGCCCAGTAATCCCAGAGCTGAGGAGGTGAGGACAGGGGGTCCCTAAGGCTTTTTAGTCAAATAGCCTAACTTGTCAAGTTCTAGGACAGCAAGGGAGCCTAAGCCAAAACAGCAAAATGTAAACAACAAACTAAAACAAAGCAAGCACTTCCACTAATCCACAAGACCCCCTCCAGAATCAAGGTAGATGGTGCTCAAGCAATGACACACTAGGCCATCCTTTGTGTGGGCACACTATGTGCTCCCCCACACCACCCACACAGCGTATCTCCTTTCTCTGTTCTGGATTTCTTTAAACATGGTCAATTTCCGTTTTTCAGTTGAGAAGCAAGAAGGGAATGTGCCATGTGGTCCTGTGCACAGGTACGGGAGAACGGTCCTGGGTACCTCATGGCAGGGGAGAGGCAGGCGGGAGAGAACAGGCTCACTGCAAGGCGATACCAGTGCCCACCAGTGACACGATGGGTCTGTTAGCTTGCTAACACTGGCCTGCACATCAAACCCTAAGAAAACGGATATAAAATCAGCACCGCATCCCAGCCTCTTTGGCAGCCAGAGCATTACTTTTGAGAATCTGTCTCTGTGGCACTGAGTGGAGCCATTTTCCATTTACCCACATTCAATCAAGGGTTTGTCTTTTGTATCCCTGGGCAATTGCATAACTCTAATATTGACCTTAACTGAAGTCCTTTGTTTTGTACCCTAACAGCCCGAAGCATTAAAAATGCGTGTTTACTTAATTTGTCCTGGCATGCAGTGTAATTACAAGCAGTTTGTTTTCTCTGTTGTAAAATATGGTCTGGAGAAGGAATAAAGTAATGTGGAAAATTAACATTGTGATGTACTGTATAGTGGGATAGCACTAAAAACGCTCAGCCGGGCTGGCTCTGGAGGTCCTATTTGTGTTGTGTGCAAGAGCAATAAAGAAGTAAGTGCCTCTTCCTGAACTATATTTGCATGATTTTCGACTGTGGTAAAATTAATCTGATCTGCCTCTCAGAATAAACAACAGCAACAAAATCAAAGACCCTGCAGCATGGATGGTGGCCTTGTGGCTTTGAACTTGAGTCTCTGTCTGGGCTACCTCAACATGTCCTTGTAATGGGGTAGCCAGGCAGCCAGCCATCCTTGGCTGAGTTCCGTCTGCTCAGGTTCTGCTGTGTGCTCCTGTATCACTGCTCAGTTCCTGGGGGCTGGGGTGTGCCCAGGTAGGGCTGCGGATGCTGAGCGGTACTGCCTGACTATGGCAAGTCTGCGAGTCTCTTCTTCTTTCCGATGCTGAATATTCTGGACACTCATCATAAGGACACTGTATAAATAATAAATTGCCCTGTATCATTTACCTAACTCTTAGATCACAGATAGAAATGTAATGAGACTCTTAAAATAAAGGCGACAAATTCACCATCCGCTCGTGGGCCGCGTGAGGACATTGTCCAGGGAGGGACACGGCCCTTTGTGCAAGGCAGACAAGCTGCTCTTCCCTTAGAGTCTTCATATAGTCTGCTCCCTACTGATTTTAAACAATGCCAGGGAGCAGAACGCCTTGTGAGCCAGGGCTGATGCAGGATCACTGTCCTTCACCACCTGCCTGAAAGCGGTCTATCCCACAGAACAATATCTTAGCCAATAGCTCAGGCTGGCCTGGAGCTCTTTAGGTGTCTCTGGTTGGCCTTGTGTTCTCATGCCTCAGTTTGCCAAGTGCTGGCATTAAAGGTGTGTGCAGCCATTCTGGGTCATGATGTGGCTTTTAAATGACTCTGGGAGGCCTTGGAGGCCTTTGTCCCTTTATTTTGATGTGGCACAGCAGGTGACAAGGTGACAAGTCTCCCAAACACTCCTTTTGTGCTGAGTGTGGGATTTTCAGTCCCAGCAGGGAGAAGTTCTTTGTTTTTAGAAGAAGACATGCTCCCCCTGCTCCACCCCTGGGTACTGTCACAGAGTATGCCTTTGGGCCAGGTTAGGACACTGTCCAGGGCTCTGTCTCGCTGTCTAGTGCCTACAGAGGTGGGTGGGGTTAGTCATGAGGGACAGACAACTTCCTAACAACAGCCCAGGGATGAACATTCCCCAAACTTAGGGCTGGCTATAAGATTATTGGAGAAGGTTGGGCCAGCAAGTATCTTAATAATTCCTGCCTGTAATTTACGACCTTTAAGAAAGAGAATCAATAGCATTAAACACTGCCCCAGCCAGTGGCAGTTCAGGGTGGGAAAAAAAATAAAACAACTTCTGTTCTTTGTCTTTTTGGTGTTTGTGTTCTGTCTGCTTATCCCAATGACCCCGTTGCTAGCGACATCATCCCCTCCACAAAGGCGGAGATGTGCTTCCTTTTCTCCTCAGAGCTCTGTGTCCCCTGCTGGGATCTGTTCCCTCTGGGACCAGTGTTAGGAGCTTGAGCCTGTGAGATCCCTGTGTCGGCTGCCAACTCCAGCACCTCAGATGTCATCTCCATTTGCAAGCCTCAGGCTCCACTGTCCCACAGATTTTCACTAATGTAGAGTAAGAGAGGAAAATGACATGTAGGAAGGGAGATGGTGGACATCTCACTGCACTTTCTTGACCTGGTGGCTCTTCCTGAAAACACAGGAAGATGAAAACAATCGGTATCTTTCCCCCTTGACCTCACGCCACCCATTTTCCCATGCATTGAGTCCCTTTGATTTTGGAGTCACACCAAGTACGTCTGTATACTGTGTGGATGAGGGTATCCATAGGAAACAGGTAAGCCAACGATGCTGATGGATCAGGCCCATTGCGGCCCAGCAGCCGAGTTCCAAGTCAGTACATGGGGCTTACTTTCAGAGACATTGTCTGTGTCTGGTTGATGATCACCTTAATCTAAGATCCCATTTTACTAAGATGCAGTACTGACTACTGAGAACACAGGTTCTGCTCTGCCTATCAGAGGACCACATGCGGATTTCCTGGGCTCTGAGGGCTGTGAGTGACTCGCTTTGGCTGTTACCATGCCTATATGTGCTGCATAGTTTCTTCGCACTGAGCATTTGGGGTGATGCTGGCAGATGGAGCATAGGTTGGTGTAGGGGTAGCAGGTCTTTTACTGACTCTGTGACAGCTGGAGCCTGAGGTGACATCTATGAACTTCATGGAGAAGACCTGTGGTCTCCTTTCAAAAAGGGTATGAAAAAAATCACCAAGGATCTGTGGCTCAAGCTGCCAAGACATGGTTGGGTCTTTGTCCACATATGTTGTAGGGAGCAGGGAGTCTCTGGGAAGACATTTTTAGGTGTTGCAGGCTGTGCTCTGTCAACGGTTACAAGAACATCTTTGGCAATGCTGAACTGGAGCAGCTGGGGCAGTCTCCCCTCAGAAGTGTCTTGAAGGCATTCTGTAGACAGCAGCTCCAGGCTTGCATCCAGCTCAGTGCCATAGAGGAGACTGTAACATCCCATGGTGCTCTGTTCCAAGGGTCTCTGTTGGATATGAACTGGTCTAAGTGATGCTCCCTGGCTCTGTCTATGCTTGGGTAGGTCTAGTGCAGGGGTAGTGGGCCAAAACCAGCTCCATATGCCTTTGGGGTGAATGTCCTGTGCTTCTACTCTGTGTGTGCCTTTAAGTTTCCTTTATTTTATTATGTCTAATCTTTATTTTTAATTGTGTGTGTATGTGTCTATGTCTTTATGTCTGTGTGGGTGTGTGTCTATGTCGTTATGTCTTTGTGTCTGTGTGCGTATGTGTAAGTGAGTTTGGGTGCCCATGGAAACCAGAAGAGAATGTTGGCTACCCTGGTGCTAGACTTACAGGTATCACAAACTTCCCAATGTGGGTGCTGGGAACTGAACTTGGGTCCTATGCAAGGGCAGCACGTGCGGACAACTATGGAGCCATCTCTCCAGTCTGCTTTCTTCCTCTTTCGTTTCTGATTCAGCACTTGGTCTTTTGTTTACTTCTGATCTTATGAAGGAAGTGCCGCTGGCACTGGGGTTCCCTTTTGTGAGTTTCCTCAGAGCAGTGTTGTCAGAACAACCCTGAACTTTGTGTGCTGAGTGGCAGATGAGAGAGAAGCCAGGCCACTCCCAGTCCCTGCATCCCTGAACCCCCGGATCCCTGCATCTCTGCATCTCCACATCCCTGCATCCTCAGATCCTGAATCCTCAGGTCCCTGCATCCCTGTATCCATGCGTCCCTGAATCCCCACATCCCCACATCCCAAGGTTTAGGGACTATTACAAGTTGAATTTATTGAGTGCCTGAGAGAAGCTGTGGTCACAGTTTGACTGGAGCTTCCTGGTGAGCAAGAACATGGGTCTCTCTGTGTGCCTTCTTCCCTCTTACCCTAGCTTTCTGCAGGTTGAGTGACTGGATTGACCATGGATGAGAGCTGTGTAGACAGATGCCGTTCACTGCAGCCTATGGAGAGTGCACTTCTGCACGTGCAGCTGGAGACCCTGACATTACACCCCTTGGCGCCTCTTCAGCCCAATTCTCCACTGGTGATGGCTCTCTCTCACTTGTTTTCTGGAACTATCTTGTCTGCTTGTCCACAAGAGTGAGACTACAGAGAGTTCATTCTGCGGCATCATTAGGCCATCAGTCATCAAGAGAAGAGCCTAGCAGAACTCTACTCCATGAGTGACAAGTCCTCTGGATGCATGTCTCAGGAGGCAACATCTGGAGACATTGGACAATCTGAAACCACATCTTCCCAGTTCCCTTGCACACCCACAAGAGAACCGGTCCAGGCTGTCATTCTTCTTTTGATTGAGGCAGACTATGAAATTGTTGAAAAGACAACCCACATGTGCTTAGCTTCTAAGCTGGTTTGGTTTTCCACATTTGTGTTCCTTTCTTAGAGATAGATACTTTCAGGCCCTCCTGGGCTCTCTATCTTGGAAACCTGGCACCAGAGGCAAAGAAGCCAGGTAGCCCAGGCTGAAAGCCATGACTCTCATGGAGACAGACTCTCTTGGAGTCACCCTGATGGCAGACTTTCTGCCATTTGATGCTTTATGAGAGACTGTGAGGTCATTGTTCAGCAGGGAGAAGCCAGTAAATTTTTTGTCTGCTAACAACTTGAGAGGATTTTTTTGGCACAGCCTAAGAGATTGCCTGTCTGCACCTTTGACCACTGCTGGACCTCCCCCAGGCAACATAGCCATCAGCTCACAGAGAGAAGCACAATGTCCCTCCAGGGCACCTTACCACCTCTTTATCTCCTTCTTATATCTGCCTTCTGTGACAGCCCAGGCCTTATGAGGGAGAAGTTGTGCTTTCAGGAAAGCCTGGGGACTGAGGATGTAGCAGTGTCTGAAGGCAGAGCTGGGCTATACTAGAAATTAGGATGCACAAGTGTGCAGAACTAGTGAGTTATGCATTAGCGGAGAGAAAGGAGTTCTCGGCGGAGATGTCCAGCCATGGATGACCTGTGAATCTGGTAAGAAGCAGAACTCAGGCCTGGTGAAGTGGAGTTAGGCTGCAGTGTGAAGTCCCACCGACACCAGCAATGTGACCCAGGGCAGGGCACCTCATGGCCTCAAGGACTTTTAGCTAGCTCTAACTGAAGTTTCCACATGCTAGTTTCTGTCTCCCAGACTTCAGATGATGCTGACAGTGCCAAGTGGAAGGTGAGGGTTGGCCACCTAGTAGGTGCTCAGTAAAGGCCACTCACTTGCCTAGGGAGGAACCTGTGTGTATCTGGCATAGCCTGCTGACATCAGCTGGGTTTATAAGACTTCCCTGCAGAGTGGAATCTCACAGTGTGCTTGATTCATTTTAAGAAGCACCGAGGTTTCCCATGCCCGGATTCACACCGCATCATTCCCACACGGTGGGACTCATAGGAAACCCCGCTCAATGCTCATCAGAGACTCCTGCCGGCATTGTGGCTGTGTGCCTGCTTTTCTGCTGTAGTGCTTAGACTGTCTGTTCTTGGGGTGTAGCAGCCAGTCAGCCTTTGTCTTAGTGTTGGAGACACATCAAGGGTACAGCGAGAAGAGCACGGGGGCTCAGCGTGTAACGAGAGCTCCAACACGACACAATTTCCACGCGTTGCCTGGTTATAATTATGAAAATCTTTTGAACAGGTGAAAAATGTTTTCTGAATATGCAGTGTTGTGTTCACATGCCTAGTCCACCAAGAACCCCAATCCAGGGCACGATGAGAAATTCTCTTTTAAACTCCCCGTGGAATTTTCCGTCGCACATCTATCACATAATAAATGACAGACAGTGTTCATAAAAGAACCCAGGGGCCTCGTGTGTCCAAAGCAGGACATGAAAGCCTGTGAAATATTGAGGGAAGCTTCCAGTTTAGCGACAATATGAAGACACACGAGAGGGAGGTGGGCATCATTAATTACGTTTCACATCCTATTCATATAAATATTTCAGGACCTTCGACTGTGGCATAACGCTATGCTAGGTGCCTGAAGAGGAATGCCATCTTTTATAATCACCAATAAATTTCCTGGGAGAAGGCCTCTGTGGAAACAATTTTTTCCCATCCTCTTAACTGTAGGCATTTCACTATAAAAACAGCATTGCCTAGACTGGCGAGGTAGCTCAGCGGGCAATGGTGCTCAACACCCTTGAGTTCCATCCTTGGGATCTATACGGTGGAACAAGAGAGTTGAGTCTGGCAGGTGCCTTCTGACCTCTACCTGTGTCCTGTAAACTGAACAGAAATCTCTCAAAAGAAGAAAACACATGACCTTAGAATACTTGAGAAATATTCAGCATCCTTGGCCACGACAGAAATGTGGATTGAAATGACTCTAGAGCCCACTGACCGTTTTTGCCTTTCCTTTGTTGTGACACCCAGTAACCCACAGAAGCAATCTTTGCCAGGGACCCCCAATGGCCATACCAGGCTGGGACTCAGATCAGAAGCTTCTTCTTGCAGTAATGAGGATGAACACAGATCCCCAAATAGACAATGTGCAGAGTGAGAGACTTTGGGGCACTCAATCTTAAACGGGATGTCATCATCAAATCCCTCCCCTCAGGGCTCGGGAATCTATTGAAAGAGGAGAAAGAGTGATTTTAAGAGCCAGAGGTAGTGGATGACTTTTAAAGAAACAGTGTCTTCCAGACATATCAGGACTGATACACATATGAACTCCCAGACCTGGACAGCTTAAAACAAGACAAAACTGGGAAGGGGTAGTGGATGCAAATTCCCACTTAATCAAGAAGCTATTTGTCACGGATGCCTGCTGGGAAAGGACAACAACTGTTTTCTCCACAGGAGTGACAATGAATTACCAACTACACTCTCAGGCCCAAGGACGAGGAGTATTTGGCCAGCCCAAAGGGTCTCCATATTTTTTCTTATTTCATTTTGGCTTTTGTTTTCCTTATTAGCTTTTTGTTTATTTTTATTTTCATCTTTTGGGGGGGGGAGGAGTATGAACATGAAATTGGATGGTAAAGAGGATCTAGGAGGATCTGGAAGAGAAGAAAATATGATTAAACATATTGTATAAAAAAATTAATAGAAAGGGAAACGTTAAAAAAAAAAAGTACTCAGACATCCACCAGGGCACATGCCTGTCATCCCAGCATTTGGTCACTACTAAGGCTGAAGTATTCACACAACTTCCAGGCCAGGAGAGGTGGCTCCCATGAATGTCATAGTATAATTTCTCCTTTTGACTTAGTTTGCACAGGAGACCCACCATCGCCTGTACTGGAGCCCAGAGGAGACGCTAGGGCTACATGCTTTGAGAGTGGTGAGAATATCAGGTGTGATTTTCTTGCGATGGACTCTCAATCACTGGAAAGGGGTTTCTTGTGCAGTTAGAAACATGGTTCCCTCCTGTTTAGGGGCTAATAGAATGCAGGTCACACCCACCCGAGGTGGAGCCAAGTACAAGGCAGGCTGCCTAGTGGCCTATCACCCCTGGGACCGTGAGATGGCTAAACCCTAGGCCTGAGATCAGTACCCTGTGAGGCTTGTGTGGGCAGGGCTCCAAACCATGTGTGCAGAGGTCCAGGAGCCGAGAGAGCTCCCATGGGCATCCACCTCCCATTGAGGGCCTGGGGATGAGGCATCTACTCAAAGCAGCTGCAGTGACATGTCTGCCCACACTTGTTCTTCCACACGACCGTGTGATTTTATATGTTTTGTTTGTTTTTACCTGTAATCCAGTTATGAGTGAACAATGCTAACCACTCTGAATGTAACAGGGAGGTACCCCTCGCCCCGTCCCACACGTGTGCAGCTTAGCAACAGTGAGCTCAGAGGGTAGTTCTCTAAATGACAGGGCTTCTGATTAGACATCTGCTCCATGCAGCTCAGCATGATGGGATGGAACCTAGTCTCACGTGGTGATACGAGGAAGCCAGAAAGCCCCAGAAATACATCCCACTTCTCCTCTGGAGACATTATATTTTAATGACTTTTAACAGGACTCACGTGGTCACTTGGGGTGTATGACCATGCCCATAGCTGGTGTGGCCAGTATTTCTGATGGTGACTGCACTTTATTGCTGGCATGGAGACCAGCGACCAGAAGCTCTAGCTGGGACCTACATGGCTGTCCTATCATAAGTCATCTGTGCATTTCTTCCCCCTTCTGTGGTTATTCTACAGAACCATTCTCCATCCAGGGTAGGGCACGTGATGGTGTCCCTGGGGTTGTGTGGAAGAGACTGTAAAGAAATCAACAGAACTTTAAGCATTACTCCAGAGACTGTTTTAAGACTTTGAGATGATCTTAGATTTCTAGAAAGGTTGCAAAACATGGTGCAGAGAAATCTTCTCCTGCTTGTTCTGATGCTAGCACCTTGCATGACCATGGAGCAATCGCCAAACCGAAATTAACATTGGCATAATGCTATTGATAGGTGGGAGACTTCATTGCTTTCTCACAGTTTTTCCAATAATGCTCTTTCCTATCTCTGGATCCTGCAGAAACAGCAGGTCTCCCGCCATGTCTGCGTGTCACATCTCTTTAGTCTCCCGGCTTCTGTCAGCTCCTCAGTATTTCAGTCTTTCACAACCTTGACATTGTTGAAGGGCGCTGGCCAGTTACACTGTGAACGGTCCCTGGTTTGCTTCTTTCTGGTATTTCTCTAATTAGAGTGAGTTGTGTATCTTTGGTGTGAAGTGACAGAAGGAATATGATCATGGGTGTGTCTCATGGTTGCTGACTTGATCCAGTCTCCTGACCAGGTCTCTCTATGGTCGTCTTTTCCTTTGTGATTGACATGCCTTGGGGCTGGGGCTTTGAAAGGGTGGGCACATTCCATTCCTAGTCATGCTCACAAGTGCAGTGTTACTCAGCATCTCACAGTCTAGGAGTCCCCAGCAGCATTTCCCGTGTGCCGGGTGCCTGAGTAGTCACACGGACTCCTGGTTTGTCATTTCTCTCGTTCCTCTCGTTTCTGTTAGCTGGAAGTTTTCTAAGAGGAATTTCTTCCCCTTCTTCCCATTAGTTTAATTTATTAAATTCCATGGTGGGAGTCCCAGACCTTTAGATGAAAACTAATGTGTAGGAAAGAGTCCACGAGAAGCTGGGCTGAGAAGACACGGGAGCCAGATTTTTACACGGGTGTTTAGGACATGCGCTCAGTCTATTCTCCGGTTCCCTTTCTATTGTAGTCTATGTTGCTCAACCATGCTCTTGTACTTATGTCTTTAGTGATGAGGTGACCATGCCTACAATGGACTGTCAAAACCGTTGTCACTTAAAGTCCTGAGAGCAGCAAGATGGCTCAAGGGTGGTTTCTGTACAATGACTTGAGGTCAGTCTCTGGAACCCATAATGGAAGAAGGAAAAAACAAATTCACGAAGTTGTCCTCTGATCCATTCCCCAATAATAATAAAAAATAAAATTTAAAAACCCATCATCTTGGTATTCAGAATCAGGCATCATTTTAAATAGCTTGAGATAACCACACAGATTGTCAGTATAAGTTTATGTTTAAAACTTTTTTAGAGACTTATTTTATTTTATGCATATGGGTGTTTTGCCTGTATGAGGGTCTGTGCACCACGTGTGTGCAGTGCTCACAAAGGCCAGGAGAGGGCGTCAGATCTCCTGCAAATGAAGCTTCAGGCAGTTGTGAGTTGCAACACACATTTTAGTAGAGGTAACAGTAATGAGTTTGCAGCTCATGGCTGATGACCTGAGTCCAGTGCCTGGAACCCACAGTGGAAGGAGAGAATGGACTCTTGTACTCTTGCAAATTTACCCTGAACCTGGGCACGGCACTCTCACACACATGTTACATGGGGCTGCTCCCACACACAAATACTACTAGATGAAATCAAATAAAAAATACAGGGAATAAAGCTCATCTTATGCAGGCCTGCAATCACAACTTTTCAGGAGGACGAGGCAGAAGAATGAGAAGCTCAAGACCAGCCTGGGCTACAAAACAAGTTCAAGACTAGAACGAGCAACTTAGTGAGACCTTGTCTGAAAGGAGAGTGGTCTAGGGATTTAGAGTAATGGCCTAGTGTGCCTGAGGCCTGGGTTCCATTCCCAGTAAAACACACACACACACACACACACACACACACACACACACACACACACAGACAGAGAGACACAGAGAAAGAGACACACAGAGACAGAGAGAGACAGAGACAGAGAGACATCAATGGAGAGAGAGAGAGAGAGAGAGAGAGAGAGAGAGAGAGAGAGAGAGAAATTGTCAATAGGTGGGGATGCAGGAACAGCAGAAGGTTGCAGCAAAGCCTCACTGATGGCACCACTCTGCAGCTCTCTAGACACCCGATGCACAGGTATTAAAGAACATTCCTGCAAGGTTGGTGTCTTGGATGTGTGCTTTTGTGCATATAAATGTTTTACTGCCCTTTAGCAGCTGGTGTTAGCCAAGACACCACGATCTTTCTTTCTCAGCTTTAAATCACTTGTTTTATAGAGCACAGAGAATTTTTATTATAACATAATTCTCTACATAAAATATCACATTAGAAGAAGAAGATAAAGCTTTGTGCTTTCATTCTCCATTAATTTGACGGAAAACAATTTGCAACACAATCTAACCAATCAGAATTCATGGTCATGAAGCCCGTTGGATCTGAGATCAAGTACCAAGGACAGTAAGGAAGTCTTCAGTAACCAGAACCTGGGGCCATGCTGGGACTTTGGATAGCTCTGCTGCAAAGATTGTTTTCACCATACAGTGAACAGACAGCTGTCAACGGCTCTGTGTAGTGTTTGTCAGAAGTCACGTAAGATGTCCACAGATCCACCTTGGGACACACGCCCTGCTGAGGGTGTCTGAGTCTCCTCCAACTCTGTTCCACTCACAGACTGGAGCTGAGACAGACAGCCTCCGGGCTTGCTGGCCAGCCAGCCTAGTCTATTTGGTTACTCTGGCAAATGATAGACCCTGTCTCAAAAAGTGCAAGGTAGAAGGTGATTAAGGTAAGACATTTGAGGTTTCCTCTGGCCATCACCCCTACTTACCTGCCCTCATGCACTTGCACACATGAACGCCAACCCCCCCTCACACACACATACTCACACACACTCTCTCACACACATTCACACACACTCATACACACTCACATACACTCACACACACACTCACAAACATACGCACGCTCACACACTCACTCACACACATACACACTCACACATACACACTCACACATACACACTCACACACACACACACTCACACATACACACTCACACGCATACACACTTTCTCTCACACACTCACACACACACATACACTTTCTCTCACACACTCACACACATACACACACTCACACACACTCACACACATACACACTTTCTCTCACACACACACTCACACACTCACACACATACACACACTCACACACTCACACACATACACACTTTCACACACTCTCACACACACTCTCTCACACACACTTTCTCTCTCACACACTCCCCCCCCCACACACTCCCACACATACACACTCCCACACTCACACACAGTTACTGGTGGGAGGGCTGGAATGAAATCCTCGTTCAGTTTTTAGCTTTAGGTTCTACACTCCCTTCACTATGCCACGTTGTCCTGATATAGCAATCAGATTTTTGCATCCCCTACATTTCCAGGCCTGCCTTGGGTACTGACTTGTGGGATGAGTCAAGCTGCTCACGATTGTGCAGCTAAATCGGAGCCCATTCTCCACACAATTCTCACTCTACTTCATAAACCTTTTCTTCTTTAGCCCCCAACTTTTTACGCATGCCTCATTGTGGGTTACTTTATACACCCACAGAGGTCTGCTTGTCCCTGGAATGGCAGACTTGGTTCTCAGAGGCAGGACGTTTTGTTCTTCCCTTATGGCTCATATGCTAGTATGGGAGGTGTCTGGGGTTCTATTTGCACTGGCCAGAAGATGGGGTATCCTGTGGGGTTTGCAGGTATGATGTTCTATGCTCAGCCAGAAGTACCTTTTTCCTTTATGAAGATATGTTTACGTAGAGAGCGCTGCCCCAAGACTGAGAGGATGTCCACTGCTTTGCTTGCTGTCTATGAGGCCTGTTCTCCAGTGAGGATGTCACCCCTGGGTCCTCAGGTTTGCATGCTATGCCATTGCTGAAGATTTCCCAAAGTTGCGTGAGACAGAGATTTGCAGGCTCTAGGGTAATGCTGGGCCTGCTACAAATCAATGAAATAGAAGCCAAAAATGTCCTGCCATCTGTCAGCCCTCTTATGAACATTTTCTGGGTTTCCATGTGGCCTCAGTGGATGGGATCCCTGGGGAACTTATTAAGTGTGCAGATATAGAGTTAATGCCAGGTCCTGAGTGAACTAGGCCTGGGATGGCGGGGACAATCAGATACTGGGGTACACTATGATGTTTAGTGTTTAGGGTTGTGGCTGAAGTGGCTTGCAATCCCTAGCTTGTTTTCCCGTGGCATGGCTATTTCCAGGCTTTGCTTCCATCCCCTCGAGATGGTCCACATCTCAGGCACTGCCAGGAGTTTGTACACAATGGCAGCTGTCTCTGGAGCCTGTAGTAGGGTAGTGTGACTCCATGTCTCCTGAACTCTGCTGTCCCCTCTTGCTTACACTGTGGTCACTCCTCACTCACCTTGCTCACCTACCCTTTCCAAGCAGATGGCTTTGCATGGTTCTCTCTCTGACTTCGCTACACGTGTTACTCAGTCTTCTCACCTCCCCACAGGCTGTGCTGCACCTGTGGTTCAGCCCTAGCTGCTGGGGCATCTCTGTGGCGTATTCCAGATCCTTTCTCCTTGGTCTTGTTGGCATGATTTCCTCCATGTCCAACTTGCTTGTCTCTTCTGTTATGTAACCCTGGTGAAACATCCCAGGAGCCATGTGCTTTTCCTGTCTTAGGACAGACATCTCACCAGTGTTCTAGGTCAAGGGCCTGTGTTACCTCCTTGTAGCTGATGAAAAGAGACAGCCCTCCTCACCGGCAGTTTTTCTTTGTTATGCTCCAAACTGGTTCAGTGGAAGGTTGTGTAGTAGTGACAGTCACCAATGCCAACGACAGCCCCTTTCCCCTGTGTACTCTTAACTTTCACCAGGATTTCGTTAGCCAAGCCTGTGCCCGTGCCCTCTACTACATGAGCTACTGAGAGGGATGGATGGGTTCTTGGTTCTGTCTCCCATATATGAGGAGAAGGTCCTCCTTGTTTTCATGGCATGATCTGCCTGCCTAGATCTTTCTGCTGAGTTCAAGAGAGTGGGAGTGGACAGGGATAGACAGATGTTTGGTTCTCAGAGCCCAAGAGTTGATGTGCAGGGACCACATTCTTCAGAATGGACTGTGTCATTTGGAAGAATAAAGTTGGTTTTAAGGGACTGCCCTTTTTGCTCTGGGATGCCTAGGAATCAGTTAACATAACTGTCTGGGCAAACCCAGACCCCTTCATTGGTCTTATCTTCCCTCCCTGCTTACTGTTGGAAGTGGTCCTGGGTAGGCAAAGAGTTGGTGGATAAGCACAACGTAGTGGTGGCAAGAAACTAAGCTCTGTGGGTGACCTATCAGTTATTTCACAGTGCTGGCAGATTACCCATCATCCCCAGCACCTATTCTCCATCTCCATAGAACTCAGCATGGGGTACTTTTGCATTCTGGACAGGCTAGAACACAGACCACTCACTTCCTAGGCTCCCTCCAATGGAGGCAGATGGCAGTTTCTCACTGGACAGGATGAGTCTGTGGACTCATCTTGTTGTTGATGGAAATCAAGAGGAGAGCAGTGTTAACCTTCCAGAAGAATCAGGAAGCTCTGAAGAGGTTCATGATACAGGGAGAGCCAAGTTTGCCTGTCAATAGGAAGAAGAACTTCAGGCTAGTCCTTCAAGGGTTATCTTGTTCTTCATTGAGCTGAGCAATTTGAGCAGCAGACCAGCTAGGCTCCCCACTGACACCTGTCAGCACCCTAGAGTCAGGGTGCTCTTGGGGATCACACACGGAGATGAGAAGATTTGTGGTGGCAAGGCTACATCAGAGCTACAGTAGCTCTCAGCTCACCTCATCCCAGTCCACCTCACAGGCTTTACCCTGTCAGTCCCCAAGTGGGAAGTGTAGAAGAAATTTATATTTCCTGTCTTATTAGGGAATACGTTAGGTCTTCAATTTGTCTAAATCTCTAGATATCACTTCTTTCATTTCTGTGTTAGTGGGACTATCAAGTTTTCCTATGAAGGGAACTTTTGAATAAGGTTTAGTGACAAACTGGATCTTCACTTTGTTGCAGATAGCTGAGAGTTTTGGTTTTATCACCAAACTACCAACTACAAATGCTAAATTCACATCCATTCACAGGTGCTTCTAGCCTTCTAGCTGATTTTTAATTTAATACACACACAGAGAGAATAATTGGATGCAGGATGTCAAGAGTGTCAATGAGGTGGAATGCTGAAGACAGTGGCTAAGGGGTTTGGGTCCATTTCTTGTGTTGCTTGGAGATAACACATAATTCAGGACATGCTCCAGGTCACATTCCAGTGCCTGTGGCATTCGGAGTGACATTGGTCTATTCTAGCACACTGCAGCACAGATGAAATGTGCCGAGCGTTTGTAGAGCAGAGGGTAAGAGTTTCCTTTCACAGAGCTGGGATTTTTATGAACGATTTGATTTCCTAAGAGGAAAATGATAACTTCAGAAACAATGCGTGCTTTTCAGGATGAGTTCTTTTCAAAGACCTTATGCATTTCATTTTGCTATTAATTTTACTTTGGGCAAACTAAATGGTGTTATGGATCTATTCTCAACACTCACTGCACATTATCATCTGCATTTTATCACCAAATTACAAATTAAATATTGCCTTTGTTGGGAAACAATTCCTACCCAGCCCTGTTATATGACCCACTCAGTTTCTTTTCTTGCATAGCTTTGATTTTTTTCCTCATTAGGAACAACAACAACAACAACAAAACCCAACAAAGTTACGTTCTATTGGCATATTTCATCTTTTGGGGGATTGCCTCCCGAGAAGACAACTGCATCAATTTTGAGTCTCTAGTTTTCCCAGGTAATAAAATACAACGAGGAGCGAGAGGACATTGGCACGTGCAGTTCGAGGCAGAGTGTGAGCTTGATGTCTCCACCACCTTGATACTCCGATTTGGAACCTGCCCCACACATCTAGAAGCAACCCTAACCAGATGTTTTAGAAAATGTTCTTTAGCAATGAAGAATCCATGGACAATGGGTTTATCTTGAGAACAATGTGCATGCATGAGGAGTGTCTTTGTTAGGGTTTTACTGCTGGAAACTGACACCATGACCAAGGCAACTCTTATAAGGACATCTACTTGGGGCTGGCTTACAGGTTCAGAGGTTCAGTCCATTATCATAAAGGTGGGAGGGAGTATGGCAGCCTCCAGGCAGGCATGGTGCAGGAGGAGCTGAGAGTTCTATATCTTCATCTGAAGGCTGCTAGCAGAATACTGGCTTCCATGGAGGGACCCATGGTTCGGACCACATATGTAGCAGAGGAGGGCCTTGTTGGCCATCAGGGGGAGGAGAGGCCCCAGTAAAGGGGAATGTCAAGGTGGGAATATGGGAGTG
>CM052715.1:63628011-63640263 GCA_028551405.1 Uromys caudimaculatus
GGAGAGAGTTTGCATTGGCTGTTTGCGTGGGGTAAGTGATGAGGAGGATCATGTGAAGTCCCAGTAGCCACTGGCCACAGACAGGATAGGTGCTAAGGTACAAAGGAAGCAGGAAGAAGACACCTGGAGCCCAGGAGGAAGACATGAGACTTCATTCAACTCAGGAGGGAAAACAAAGAGAAGAAATCATGGCTCCCAGTTCTGTGTTTACAGGAATATTTGTCCAGGTGTGGACAGGTGCAGATGCATGCTGGAAGGTTTTCACTACTTGAAATTTATTTTCAGGAAAAATGTATTTCCATCCATGAATCAAGTCCTCTTATGGAGCAAGAATAGGTAGACAGCCTAGAAACTATTTTGTTTCTTGAGGAATTATTTTTATTCATGCATCATGCAGTGCTACATGTGCTCAGTGATGCTATAGAAGACTCGACTACATTTTCATGAGATGCTGCCAAGCCATCATCCTCACTAAAAAGTAAAATAAAAACAACACCAACTTTCTGCAGCTTCACTATGCTGGCCAGTGTTGGTTGAGCGCTTTCAGTTCACCAAGGCCCCTGGGACGGAGAACGGAAACATTGATATGAAAATGTTACTCTTTGTGTTGAAAGTTTTATTTGAAACAAAATCCTGTTAATAGCATCTTCCAGCCAGTTCAATACTCTCTGTACCAGGGAAACAGAAAGACTCCATTCATTAGGAATAAATTATTAACTTAAATCTTCAAAGGAAAGGTTTTTTAAAAAAAATGCTCACCACATTCACAGAGAGGCGCAGTGGCGCAGAGCCCCGTGCTCTTGTTTGTGTGCTATTACAGCTATTATAACTAATTGATGCACTAGCAGTTAATTAGCAGCCTGGAGTCCCCAAAATGTTTTTCAGGACAATTATGCTGTGCTGCTTTCAAAAGACTCAACGTCTGAGAGCTGCATTTGGCTACCTCCACTTTGTGGTCCTGTTGACACCCAACACACTCCTCACGGCTTCCACGGAGGAGAAGGTAAACACGAAGCATCCAATCGCACTGAGCTTGTTGTACTTCCTGCTCCTCCATTTTCTTTGCCCAAATGCAAACCAATGCGTGGTTTCTGCTTATTTAATAGCGGGGAAAAGATGGGAAGAACGGGCAGACAGAAGAAGCAACACCCATGGCCACATGGCCACAAACCCACACTTAGCTGAGTGTGAGTGTGGTTCAGAGCAGTGTGTTTACCCATAGCTAGAACCTGGAGCCGTGAACCCCAACAGCACGTCTCAACGGGAGCGTGGCATTCTTCTGTGCCTGCTTTGCAGGGCAGTTCAGTTCTGCAGACTGAGAGGACGTGGTTAGTGATGGAGTTGTGCTCTCTTGGATTTCCACTTTAATCTAGTCTCTGCTTTGGTTTCCAGGTGTTGGAGTTTGCAGGCAATCACAAGCTAACCACTTTCATTCCTATCCTGGGGCAGGAAGGGCAGCTGAGACCTTCAGGCTAAAATGTGATAAGTATGCTCTCTTTTCTTCTTGAACCATTTCTCAGAAGAGTTAAAACATCACCGACAAGGGCACCATTAGCTTGAGGGTCAGATCCCACCAAGTAGCACCCCAACCAGTTCCACTTTAATGCTTGGTTTTGGCTTTTGTGAGCGCCTTTTGTCTGGAGTAGGGATAGACACCAGATTCATGTCCTCACCCAGAAATGGTGTGGGGTACAATTAGGAGTCACAGCTCACTGTCACTGTTTAAGGTGTTTACACTGTTTGCAGTCCGTTGGCGACCTGGTGATACTTTTCCTGGACATCAGGGTGACTGCCACAGATCTCACTTTCTTGGAATGCTATTAGGCTTGGTGTGTTCAGGGCCCTGTGCATCTTACAGAGCATCCTTTTGTTCTGAATGCTGATTTATCCGAGTATCACAACCGCTTGGTCCCCTATCTTGGTGGCTGTGAGCGGTGCCACCATGAACATGCCCCACAGGTGCATGTTGTACGTGTTGATTTCTTTTCATCTGGATGCACACCCAGGTGTGGCTGCTGGGTCACCTGGTAGCTGAGGACTCCCCACCAGAGCAGGTATATTGATTTATATCCCCATCAACGGCACACAAAGATCCCCTTATTTCCTCTTTGCCAGCAATGGTTGTCACACTTCTTGTGGATAGCGGCTGTTCTATCGGGTTGTGTGGTGAGGCCTCAGTGAGATTGTTATTTACATTTTCCCTGACAATGTGAGATACTGAGCCCTTTCTCATTAACATGCCTTCTTTTCAGCGCTGTCAATTCATGGCCTTGCCCAGCTTGAGAACTGGATCATTTACATCCTTGATATTGAGTGGTTTATGTTTCTTAAACACTTTAGATATTAACCCTGTGTCAGATGTCTGGCCTGCAAACAATCTCTTCCACCCTGTAGGTTGTCTTTTTACCCTGTTGCTTGATACCTCTGCTCTGCAGAAGACCTCTACTTTGATGTAATGCTGTTTCTGTGGTTTTGTTTTGCTGTAAATGAAAACCATACCCATTATTTCATCAGCATCAAGGAATATGCCCCTATAATATCCTCGAATAATTTCTTCTGTTTAAGTGTTTATTTCATTTTGAATTAATGTGCATTATTCTGTACGTGGATATCAAGTTTTCTTGACATCATTTACTAAATAGACTCTCCTTTCTCCACTTTGTGTTTGTGGTATCTTTATCAAAGACAAATTGACTATAAGTTCATAGGCTTATTTGGTGGCTTTCTTTTGTGCCCAATTAATCTATGTGTCCATTTTAATGTCTGTATACCTGTGCCATACTGTTTTTATTACTACCACTTTGGAGTATATTCTGAATTTAGTTCAGGTGGCACCAGCGATTTCTCCGCTTTTTTTTTTTTTTTTTCAAGATTGTCTTGGCAATTCAAGAACTTTTGTGATTCCTTAGGAATTCTAGTGTGTTCCAGAAAAATTAATTTGAAATTTCATTCATTATTGCATTGAGTCTGTGGTTCATTTATGGCAAATAGCATTTGAATGCTATTAAACCTTTCAGTCCATGAATATGGGATATCTTTCATTTATTTATGTCATCTTCCATCTCTTCCAGCATTGCTTTACACTTTTTATTCTATGAATTTGCCTTTTACTTCATTGGTTACATTTATTTCTAAGTATTTGGTTTTGCTTTCGATGTAGGTGAAACTGTCTTCTTAATTTCTTTTTTGGATCATTCCTTGTTAAAGCTTAGAAACGCTGCTTCTTTTTGTGTGTTGATTTTGTAAACTACAAACTTTACTGGACTGTTAGAACTAAGAGGGTGTTTTTGTGTTTGTTTTGAATCTTGATACTATTTATCCATGTACAGGAAAGAAACTCTGCCACCTGTGACAAAATGCACAGACTAGGGGACATTATGCCGAAAGAGACAATAGAGAGGTCATCTAATTTCTATAATATAAATTCGTCTCTGAGATGGAGATCGGTGGTAGCCATGCGTGGTACAGAGGCAGTGTTGAGGAGATGTCCATCAGAGATATGAGCAGTGTCTGGAGACCCGAACAGCATGCCTGTGAGGTAACTGTGCTTTGTCAAACACCGAAAAGTTGGAGAAGAGAGGAAATTTCCAGCGTTTTCATCCTGAAAAAGTGGCACGCAAGCCTTATTGGGTGGATGTGCTGATTAACACAATTTAGTCTTTGCAAAATAAATCTCGTTATAAACATTTTGTACTCACAAATACAAGCCGAATCAACTACCCCTACCTGCTTCAAGCTGGTGGTGAAGGACAGAAGCCATAGTGAGACAAGGAAACAAAGGCTAAAGAACTTCAGTACATGACCATTCTAAACCTTTATTTTTCTCATTGCATACCCTATTGTATCACATATGCATACATGTGATTTTTGTCAATATACCTTAACAAAGCATGGAGGGAAGGCAGCACATCTGGTCAACAAGGCAAAGTAGCCATCCATTCCTGTGCAGGAAGTGACATCATCGCCCTTCTTCCTCTGCTCGGACTTCCTGGTGTCCAGATCTTGCGAGGCAGTGGCTGCCTGTGTAACCACAGCAGCACACCATCCACTCGCCGTGTCATGTCGGTGTGTTTCAGAGGAGATCAGCTTTCCTTGGATATCATGCTGGGCCTCACATTGCTGCTGTACAAAGAGGAGGGTAGCTCGGGACCCGAGAACTCCTTCTCCTGCCTCCCTAAGCCAGAAGGCCCCCCCAGCTTCACTGCTCAGAAGAGATCGCTTGCCTGGCCTTCTGTAGAAGTACTACTGTGTTCTCTCTGGGCTAGCGACTCAGCCAAGCAGCTGTGTCTCACATATTGTGTCTCCCAGGCACAGCATACACAGTGGTCTGTGCTAATATTTGAAGTGTCTCTTGGAGAGTCAGCTCCGCCATGTTTACATCCACCGTCCATCTAACAGGGTTCCCATTAGACCTTCGTGAGGGAACCAGTCACGTGGTCCTTCCATCTAACAGGGTTCCCTTTAGACCTTTGTAAGGGAACCAATCCCGGCACTGTGAGGCTGGGCCCTGGGAAGGTGTTTTAACAACAGAAAAAGAGCATATTCTGCTGAAAATGTACCTACCGAGATAATGCAATTTCATCTGTAAGAAGGGCTTTATTCAGAAATCGTCAGTGATATGATACAGCTAATTAAGGCACGCATGGTGTTAGCAGTTTCATTAGAGGGGATAATATTGCACAAGAAAAATAAGAAATCATTATGATGGATGTCCCAACATTACATTACATGTTAATGAAGTGTAAATGATCTAATTATTTTTGAAAGAACACAGATTCGATTAAACTGTCGGAATTAAATTGGAAAGGACAGTCTATTGTACTTTTTATGTACAGACAAGTTAGCGTTAATTAGGCACAATCTACAGGAACAAATGAGGCACGACCCTCGGTGAGCAATCATGGATCCTTTGCTCAAGGCAGGTTTCATAAAGAGTTATATTAGGGAAAAATTGTAAGTCAATTAGATACAGTGCTGTAACAGTGGGAGGGAGGAGGAGGGAGGAGAGAACCATGGGGGTCCGCCCCTCATTTTTTGACTGGTTTATGGCAGTCTCACCTTGTGGTCGGAATCCACGTTGGTTTCATAAATCCCGAGTCTCCTGGTCAGACATGCTTGATTTCCATTGCATGCTTTGGAATCTGCTCCAGAGGCAGCAACTTTGGCTGGTGGGATTCTCGGAGAAGGAGCTGCTCACGATGTCCTGTTTGCTGGAATCCTGACCAGGATCTCACTGTCTGTGGTCCCTGGTAGGATGTCAGCAGGTACTTCTCTTTCAGTGACAGGAAGGGCTGGGCTGAGTCACTGCCTGGAACCAACCGTTAGATGCTTCAAGTTGGTGGGATGGAGGTGAGAGGAGAAGCCGTCTCTGCCACACCAAGGCAAACCTATTTAAAAGAATTTAAACCTTTCAGCATTTTGGGCTAAGGAGATGGTTCAGTCAGTCCCCCCCCCCCCCCTGTCAGCATGAACCTAAGTTCAACTCTGCAGCACTCATGTCAAAGGCCAGTGTGGTGGTATGTACCTCATCCCCAGAGCTGAGGGGCAGAGACAGGAGGACCTCTGAAGCTCACTGACCAGCCAAAATTGGGGAGCTTCTGGTTCACTGAGAGAATCTATCTCATAACATAAGGTAGAGAGAAACTGAGGAAGATGGCTATCCTCAACCTCTGACTTTCACATAAGCATGTTCACACATGCGTGTGTACCCACAAACACATGTGCACACATATGGACATGTACACACATACATATAACTGACATATTTTTTTCCTTAGAGCATTTTGCTTCTAGTTTAGCCTCCATATTGCTTCTCATGTTCATAGAATCAGATTCTGAATGAGAAGATTCCACTTTCTTAGAGGATGAGGCTGCTGGACTCTGGAAGGGCCGGTGTGCTGTAGCAGCGGGGGCCCAGGAAGCCCACAGAGGGATTCTGAGGTGAGCTCATCATGACCGTGTGGTGGTGTTGGATAGCCTGCTCTGTCACAGGACAACCCCAAATCAGTTTTCATTTGAAATCTCTACAGGAAGACCTCTACTTCCACCATGAAGTGGTGACCTGATAAAACTGCTCTTATCTAATTAATTAAATTAATTAATTCAACTTCCTTGATACCCTATGTGCAAAAAAATGCTTCAGACCTCCAGATAAGTTAGACAATGGTTGTTTATCAATACACATTTACATATTGAAACATTTATTGCTGAGAGGTACTGTTAACTCTCCTAGCCCATTAAAATTAACACGTAGTTGGTGCTATATTCCATGAACATATTTATTTCATACAAAGTCAACTGCTTACTGTCCCCTCCCCCTCTGTCCCTCAGGAGGGTCCACTGGAGGCAGAATGGGAAAAGGCCATGGGCTTCTGCTGTGTAGGAACAAGAATATTTCCTTTTACACTCAGCTCCAAAACTTTAGGGTAATTATTAATAATTAGAATTTAGAGAAAAGCCCATACCAAGTGAGTTATTGAGTGTAATTTGCAGCTAACAATGGTTTTCTTTAGGAAACCTCAGGCGTCAGAACAAGGAGCCTTACGGCCTTTTTGTTTTAATTTCTGGCAGCAGAAGGATCAAGACTCAGGAAAGCCATACAGAAGAGACCACACACTTGAGCATTACCAGAAATTAAGAAAGCACACACATCAACAACAACAAAAAGCAATTTGTAAAATGCATGGAATTTGGGTTTAAAATATATTTGGAATCTGCTCAAACGGAACTCTCACAAAAGGTGCTCACAGCAAGCTGGCTTTTTTGTTTTTTAAATTTTTTTTTGGTATATGCTAACAATACTCCGGGCTGAAAATATTGAGGAAAAAAGTTTCCTTATTTGTGGGGACCTTCCATTTCTACAAGCACCGATGGCTACTGAGCATCAAGGAATGAGCAGCAAAGACCTGGTGCTGACAGAGAGCATCTAGTGATGATTATCAGGGAAGGTGCTGAGCCTGGGCACGAGTGCTGAGCCTGGACTTGGATGGAGATCATGGCATGGGTATTGACCATAGACATGGGTACTGACCAAGCACATGGGTGCTGACCAAGCACATGGGTGCTGACCATGAACATGGCTGCTGACCATGAACACGGCTGCTGACCAAGCACATGGGTGCTGACCATGGACATGGATGCTGACCAAGCACATGGGTGCTGACCATGAACATGGCTGCTGACCATGAACATGGGTGCTGACCAAGCACATGGGTGCTGATCATGGACATGGGTGCTGACCATGGACATGGGTGCTGACCAAGCACTTGGGTGCTGACCATGAACATGGCTGCTGACCATAAACATGGGTGCTGACCAAGCACATGGGTGCTGATCATGGACATGGGTGCTGACCATGGACATGGGTGCTGACCAAGCACATAGGTGCTGACTATGGGCATGGGGCTGACCACGTATGCAAGATGACTCTACTGAGGTACAAAGGACTCTTCTGGATCAGAGTCTGAGCCCTCTTGGCTTTGGTGTCAGGTACCTCTTGCCATCTTGCCCTGAGTGATCCTAGGTATTTCCCGGATAGTGCTGTGTATGAAAAGATGAGAATATCCACAAAGCCTACTCCATGGCTCTGCAAGGATCAAAGATAACACTCAGAAAGCCTCTTCTCTGGTGACTTGGTGATACCAACTAAAGCAGCAGTTGTAGGGTGAAGCCTAACCCAGAGTGCTCTTTGTGTATCTCTGCAGCCAGGGTGATACTGGCCGTGAGACAGAGACTTCACAGAGAAACTGCCATGATGTGGCATAGCTGTGGGTTTAAACTCACAACAGGCATAGACCCTCGGCTGTGGGGTGCTGGGAATTTCTGCTAGCAAGCCAGCATGGCCAACCAAGGCAGCTTTCTGTTGGAACTGGAGAGATGGCTCAGTGGTTAAGAACACTTGCTGTTCTTGCAGAGGACCCAAATTAGGTTTCCAGCAACCAAATGACAGCTTACCAATACAGGTAGGACACAGATATAATCACATGTAACCCCATTTGGGGAGGTTGAACACTCACTTCTGCCCTATGCAAGCAAGAGGTCGCACATACATACATATAGGTCAGGAAAACATTCGCACATAAACATTTCTGGAAAAAAAAAAGAGAGAAAGCTTTCTGTCAGCCAGGATCTTAGCTTTGGAGAAAACCCTACAAGAAGGGTCAAGATAAACATAGTAGGTATAAGGTGTGCTGAAATGGAGCCTGGCACATTGTTGGAACCAGGGACATTATTGAGTGCAGGACTTTGGTGAATGCATTTGAAAAGAGTATCTCAGTGGATGTGACAGGTGTCCTACCAAAGACAAGGATGTAACTAGCAAGGTGGCTCTTAGTGCCACCTAGTAATCTTGGTGTGCTCAAGGGCAGTAGTGGGATAGAGCTGCTTCCTCCTGAGGTCAGGAGCCGGGCAGGCCTGTAGCCAGGCCAGGTTCAATGTGTGTGAAGGCAAAGAGTAGCTAGGACCGGGGGGCCTGATGTGTGCAACATGCATGTATTCTTTATGCCGTGAATTCTCCAGCACAGCCTCATCCTTAAAATGTGTCCTCTTTCCCTGGAGCTTCCTGGTGACTCTCTTTAGCCACATCTTCTTGTTCTCTGTGAATTTTACATGGCAGACAAAATTCATTGCCCAGGAAAATTCGTGAATCATTAGAAATGTTGGAAATCACATCTAAAAACCTCAGCCTTCTGAGAAGAATAGTGAAAGTCAGGGGCCTGTGACAGTGGATGGCCTGTCTTGCCATGATACTCTTTGTTGATCTAGAGAGCATCATTTTGTACCTGTTTTATAAATGTAACTTATTTTGCTTTGAAATTCTTGGAAACAGCCTTTGAAAGCCCCTGAAAATGGCTACCACGTTGGTAAAATAACAATCATGCAATATAAATGTGTGCACCAGGATATATAATCTGTGCAGTAAAATGTAAAATATGGTATTTTGCCAGCAGCTAATAATGAATTAACAATCATGCTCTTGTTCCTATCAGTCGATTCATAGGATAATCGATTTCAGGTAATATTTATTAGACTCATATCCTATATATCAAAGACTCAACTAGGTTTTGCAAATTTCTCACAGTGGAGAAAAATATAATATGCCCATCCACAGTATTCAACACAGTAAAAGCTGTTTAGCTGAGTTTCAAAGGCAGTGGGGGTGTTGGGGATAAGAAACCTATCGCTGCATTTCTACCTTGGGCTCTGTTTGCTCCTTTACAAGGATCCAGGCCCTTTATTCCAAACAGCACTGAGTCAGGCAGCGCTGCAGCCCAGGGCTCAGAAGAACATGCCTAATGTCAGTGTTATTAACAGTGGTCACTCAGAGACTAATTGCAGAACACAGTGAGGGGGGGCAGACACATTGTGCACTAATGCCACATTAGTAATGGCAAAAAGAGAGAAAAATCTGTGACTGCCAAACATCGCAACCCGGTTGCCAGAGGGCTCCACAGGGGAAGGAGGCTCGCCAGCCCAAGATGGATTACCAGAGAAGTGAGGGTTGATATCCATAGTTTGCCCCAGTATATAGGCATACTTTGCCCTTCTCTTCAAATTGATTGTTCAGAATGATCTCAAAGCCTACCTGTATGTGACCTGATGAAATGGTGGGCTTCAGGAGCCTTGACTTCACACGCTTGTCTAAAACCATTGGCTGGCTTGTGTCGCATGGGGAAAGTGGACCTTCTGATCAAGTTTCGAATGGATCTGTGAGGTGTCTTCTGTAACACATGATATGTCAAGGGACAGGAAAGCAAAGGCCTTGTCCCTGAAGTTCAGAAGTTTGAGGCATGACCCGGTGGTCTCTCTTCTCCATAGTGGTACCTGGCTGTGTGAGGGAAGCTACAGGCGAGCTGAGTAGCACTCCCACAGTGTGTGTGGATTCTTTCCACTGGGTGAAAACAGCCTAGGACCTGGCAAATGTGAGTGGATGGAGCCACGCTCATCTCTTCTCTTCCAGAGGGTGGCAGAAAGGATGATGGTGGACTTTCAACTTTGCTTGAGGCTGATGCCTCTGGCTGGTACAATGAAGGAGAGATACTGCTGGGCTAAGCAGCTTACATGATAAAGGACGATGAGGGATTCCACCCTGGTATTCCAGCATCTTCTCCTGAGGTCTCTCACTGCAATTGAGAACATGGAGGAGGCCAGGCATGAAGCTGGGTGAGCCTCAGTTCATCACAGAGACACCCAACTGCTCCTGCTGGTTCCCCTTTTCCATAGTTTGTTCTCAGGCAGGGCTCCAAAGCCTACCTCTCAGAATTCAGCTCACAGGTCTGCCTTCAATGCCATTTTGTGGTATCTTGCTATATAGACTTTCTCTCTTACCTGTTTCCCTCTTTCTTACTTAGGGTTTTACTGCTGTGAACAGACACCATGACCAAGGCAACTCTTACAAGAACAACATTTAATTGGGGCTGGCTTACAGGTTCAGAAGTTCAGTCCATTATCATCAAGGTGAGAGCATGGCAGCATCCAGGCAGGTATAGTGGAGGCAGAGATGAGAGTTCTACATCTTCATCTGAAGCTAGTAGCAGAATACTGACTTCCAGGCAGCTAGGGTAAGGGTCTTAAAGCCCACACCCACAGTGACACACCTATTTTAACAAGACCACACCTTCTAATAGTGCCATTACTTGACCCAAGCATACACAAACCATCACATTCCACTCCCTGGCCCCGGCAGGCTTGTTCAAACATGTGAGTCTATGGGGGCCATACCTAAACATAGCATAATGCAACAACACATTTAGTCCAACTTCAAAGGTCCCCATAGTCTATAGCAGTCTCAACAATGTTAAAAGTCCAAAGTTCAAGGTCTCTTCTGAGATCCATCCAATCACTTAACTGTAATCCCCAAAGCAAGACAGGAAACCAGCTGGGCAAACTCCAAACTGCATCTCCAAGGCTGATGTCAAGGCAGTCTTCAGATCTCCAACTCCTTTTTCATTTTTGTTGACTGCAGCAAACTTCTTTCTCCTAGGTTGGTCCCACTCCCTATTAGGCTCTCTTCTCGTAGACTCCCTCAGCAGATATCCCATGGCTCTGGCATCTTGAACATCTTGAAGTCTCCAAGGAAACTTCAATGTTACAGTTTCTTGTTCCAATGTCTGGGATCCACACATGATCTTCTGGGCTCCTCCAAAGGGCTGGTGTCACTTCTCCAGCTCTGCCCTCTGTAGCACTCTAAGCTCAGGTTGACCCACTCCACTGCTGCTGCTGTTCTTTGTGATCGTCCCACGGCACTGGCATCTCCAATACACTGGGGTCTTCAGCTGCAACTGGGCTTCACCAATAGCCTCTCCTAGGCTCTCTTCATGGTGCCGAAGCCTCAACTCTTTTGCATGACCCCTTCAGTCCTGAGACATGAACTGTAACTGAGGCTGCACCTTTACCAATGGCCTTCCATGGCCTCTCACAGTGCCAAGCCTCAGCTGTTCTTCATGACCCCTTCATGCCTTCAAAACTAGTACCATCTGGGTGACTCTTACACATTACCAAGTACAGCTGCTACAGGAGGTACAACCTTGGCTATCTCTGGAACGCAGCTTCTTTGTGCTCTCAGAAAACACTTTCCAGAAGATTTCACCATAGTGATGCTGGCCTCTTCTTAATCACCACTAATTTTTTAGTTCCAGCTAACCAGCATCAATTGTCCCAGGAGTCTCCTTCTCCTCTTGACTATAAAGCCACATGGCCAAAGCTGCCGAGTTCTGCTGCTTGCAGGAGCTGGACCATGTCCCCCATTGTTCTATTACATTATCAGCAGCTTCCTCTTTTCCAGCTCCTTCACTGTCTAAGCTTAGCTGTCCTGGAACTTGCTCTGTAGATTGACCTTGATTTTGAGATCTGTCTCCTGGATTTAAAGGTATGTACCACCACACCTGGAAATAAATTTAGCTGGGTAGGACCTTGCCCCAAAGTCTTACTCTCTTAAGCTGCTCTCTCCTAGAACACAGGATTGGGCTCCATTTCAGTTCCTGGTACCCCTTTAATACTCAAACCATATATTTTATATTTTTCCTTTCTCAGCTTGCTACACTTGTTTAAAATGCTCTTCATGAGACTTAACCAGAGAACAGTCTATGATGGGCTTTTTTGAGACTTCCTTTGTCAATGTAATTAATATAAATCTCTTCTCCTTAGCCTCAGGTAGACTCTTCTGATAAGGGCAAAAAGCAGCCACATTCTTCACCAAAATACCACAAAACAGTCTCTATGCCATATACCGAAATCCTTTTACTCTGAAACTCC
>CM052715.1:63640363-63651390 GCA_028551405.1 Uromys caudimaculatus
GGGGTGTCAGGCCAGTTGACACTGTTGCTCCCTCCATGGGTCTGCAGACTCCCTCAGCTCCTTCAGTCCCTTCTCCAGTTCCTCCATCTGGGATCGCACTCTCAGTCCTGCAGTTACTGTAAAGTGAAACTTGGGTATTCTGAATGTTTCGGCTAATATTCACTTATCAGGAGTACATACCATGTTAGTTCTTTTGTGACTGTGTTACCTCACTCAGGAAATGCAAATCAAAACAAGTCTGAGATTCCACCTCACACCAGTCAGAATGGCTAAGATCAAAAACTCAGGTGACACAGATGCTGGCGAGGATGTGGAGAAAGAGGAACAATCCTCCATTGTTGGTGGGATTGCAAGCTGGTACAACCACTCTGGAAATCAGTTTGGCGGACCCTCAGAAAAATGGACATAATGCTACCTGAGGACCCAGCTATACCTCTCCTGGGCATATACCCAGAAGATGCTCCAACATGTAATAAAGACACATGCTCCACTATGTTTATAGCAGCCATATTTATAATAGCTAGAAGCTGGAAACAACCCAGATGTCCCTCATCAGAGGAATGGATACAGAAAATGTGGTACATTTACACAATGGAGTACTACTCAGCTATTAAAAACAATGATTTAATGAAATTTGCAGGCAAATGGAAGGCAAGTCTTATAAGGACAACATTTAATTGGGGCTGGCTTACAGGTTTAGAGGTTCAGTCCAATATCACCAAGGTGGGAACATGGCAGTTTCCAGGCAGGCATGGTGCAGGCCGAGCTGAGAGTTCTACATCTTCATCTGAAGGTTGCTAGTGGAAGACTGACTTCCAGGCAGCTAGGATGAGGGTCTTAAAGCACACACCCACAATGACACGCCCACTCCAACAAGGCCACACCTCTTAATAGTGCCAGTCCATGGGCCAAGCATATACAAACCATCACACCCTCCTACTCCAAATTCTAACACTTTTCCCTCCAATCATTTTATCAGGATGACAGTGGTGAGGATCAGGATGGAGTGGGTGATGGGGTAGTGACTCCTGCTTCAGCATCCAGACATGACTGCTTCACATGGAGGTGTGCTGATGGCTCCAAATGCCACCATGATGGCACAGGGTAGTATTAATACAATTTAATTTTGCTGTGACCAAATGTCTGACAAAAACCAGTGTGTAGGAGGAGTGTTTATTTTGGTTCACAGTTCAGAAGCAATGCAGTCCATTGTGCTGGGGGTGGGGAAAAGCATGGTGGAGAGAGCAGTTTGGCCTGTGCTGGCCACCAAGAAGCAGAGAAGAGGGAAGGTGACGATCAGCCTGCGTTCTCCTCTTTCTTCATTGAGTCAGATACTGCAGCCTATGAAAGTCGTGCCATGAAAAGAAATGTCAGGGTTAACGTGAACATTGTAGTGTTAGGTTTAAGGGGTTGGTGAGATGAACCATTGATGAAGAATAATCAGTGCCCTTCCAGTGGACCCAGGTTCAATTCCCCACACCCATGTCAGGGAGCTCACAGTCACCTGTAACTCCAGTTCCTGTATGAATATGGCATTGTTCAACTCTCTCTCTCTCCCTCTCTCTCCCTCCCCACTCTCTCTGTCTCTCTCACACATACACATACAAATGAATAAACCTTACAAAATGAAAGGGTCAGAGTTAAAGTGACAAGGTTAGAACACCAGGGATTAGAAATAAAGGTGCTTACAGCTGCTGCATATGAGCTAGCCAAGCAGACCAGAGAGGAAGGAGGCTGCCCTGGGAGAGCCAGGAAGTCATCTTGGGAGGCTCTGACTGGTTCTCATGAAGCTCCCTGTGAGGAAGCACAAGACACTATGGGCCTTCCATTCATTCTGCCAGCTAATGCTTCTAAGTGTGAGTGAGGATGACCTCTAAGAAAGCCCCCACCGTTCCCAGGAAGAAGAGCATCTGAAATTGCTCCACAGAAGAGGGGTTAGATGTGGGC
The DNA here is from genome assembly GCA_028551405.1 of Uromys caudimaculatus. Lineage (NCBI taxonomy): Eukaryota > Metazoa > Chordata > Mammalia > Rodentia > Muridae > Uromys > Uromys caudimaculatus. Next base: position 63,642,311 of record CM052715.1, read on the forward strand.
AACCAGAGAAATCTGGATCTACCCCTTGGTACATGCATCAGCTGATAGACAGAATGCCACTTTGCAGTGAGATATCCTTACTTCTATGAGTAACTAAGACACCAGGGTGTTTGTCCACACATATGCAAGGGGTCTGCATCCTTAGATGATAAAAGTCCATCCTCACGTCATCACTTGCCTTGTGCTTTTGACAATCCTCCTTCACAAATAGCAAGTGAAGCCAACTTAGGTTGTATGAAGCTATCTCCAAAAACCAAAATACATGCACATATTCAATATATTTAAATAAAAATTAAATATTGCAAATGTGTAAAAGTATCATGCAAAAACCTCACAACAATTTTGTGTTGGGTCTAGCTATCCTGGGCTCCACTGTGGCCTGAAGTTGGACATGTGTGGAAGAAGCCAGCCAGCTCATTTGTTGCTTCTCCTTGGGTGAGCTAAAGTCTGTGTTGAGCAATGTGGTAGTAATGCCTAACAAAGTTATCTTGCTGATCTAGGTAGACATCTGTAAAATGTGTCATATATGTATATCAACACGTGTGAAAATGGTGTGAATGAGTGTTCCTCATGTCAATCATTAGAAAATAGCCAAGTGTAAAACAATGTACATGTTCATTGAAAGGCTTCTGGGTAAACTATTCATGACCCACCTGCCTCTATGGAATGTTTGTGCAGCTCTGAGGAGTCTGAAAGGATTCAGCATGCATCTGCATGAGCACATTGCCAAGAATGCAAAAGAAATGGACTGTTATGTATGTTAACTGTCTCATCAGCCGTTACCATGTGCATACTAGAAGTGTGGTCCTTTTGCTGGAAATGACAGCATAGGAAGAGGATTACTTCCCATTGGGTCTTCTGCTGTCACTGGCCACATGGGCTTGTATGACCTGGTCAGTGAGAATGAGCAGTGATTTTTGGTAGTCTTAGGAAAGGAATCACTAGCTCCAGGTGTATCCAGAGGTGGTACCCACAGGGCAGGGACAATAATAACAAGCTCCTTTATTGCCCCCAATTATGCAAATTCATATATTCTATGGTGGACAGTGTGATGATTCCTTAAGAGCCATACATCCCCATGTGCTCTGGCTTAGCCAGGTCACCTAAATTAATCATATGCACATATCTACATATGTGAAATGATACCTGGGTCTATTCATCCAGACATTGCTTAATGGAAAAAGATTAAAATAATGCATGGAGACTGGATAAATAGTTCATGCCACATCCAGTCTTTGCAACATCCTTGTACCGAGAGAGAGCTGAACTGGTTACGGGGAGCGAGAACCTTCCTGGGCATTCTTTCACCTGATTTCAGAAGCCAAGCAATCCTACAAGGGCCACTTGCCCACTTCACATCCAGGGAGCCACAGAGCTGCAAAATGACCTGGTAACTCTCTGCCTGGGCTCTTGTGAGTGTTGAGTTCTGTCGTTACATGTCCTAAGTCAAGAGCAAGAGAATAACAGATTTTTTCCTACAGGGAACAGAGTCTGCCAACACCTTGGCACTGCTCTGGGCTGGTGAAGTAGAGTTCTGACCTCTGATTGCCAGAGCCCCCGAGAAGGTGTGTTTCTGGCTTGAACTGTGGGGCACTTCGTGTGGCACTTAGATCAGCCAAAGGGAACAAACATGGCTTCCACAACTGCTCAGTCCCTGGTAAGCACAGTCATGCTAGGTGCACATGCTTCCTTGGGACCCTGGTGTACCCTCTAGTAACATGGTGCCAGGGATTTTGGTTGAGGGAACAGAGGGTCATGCCAAGAATGAGTACCAGTGAGCAGTATCCTCAGCAGCTTTAGGGAGACTTCGGGAAGTGCTGCAGAGGATATCCTTCCATCTATATTTTGGGTTATTGATACAGCAAGCCTGAGGCAGCCTCTTCCTCACCCTCATGAAGCACACTGAAGCAGATATGGATATGGCACTTCCTGGCCCCTCATGCTGAGTCTTCTGAACACGATCCTAGCTTTGATTTCACTGTCATCTGTTTTGTTGAGTCGGTGGATGGGCTGAAGAGGATCTGCAGAGGAGCAGCACTCTCACATCCTGCTGACTGCCGCAGTCCTGGTTGGGCTTTGAGGATGTCACATTCACCGTTAAAGACAAAGGCTCTATTGCAGATGGGCTTCTCTCTGAAACAAGCCACGGACCAGCCAGTGTCCAGTTAGTGAGGAATCTCAGGAGGAGAGGGAAACATCTTCACACTGTTTTTTGCTCCATCTATGAAATGTATATCTTCAGGAATGACTGAAGGTAGCTGAGACAAGAGTAATATTGGGGCACCACTGACTACATGTACTTTATGGGCACTCAGAAGTGATCAGCAGCTGATGTCATCTAGAGGAGTGTTGGATCCCTCATTGCCAGTTAGTCTTATGGTTATGGGTTTTGTGATGGCTAATATTGATTGACAAATTGACAGGATCCAGAATAATCTTGGGGACAAATGTTCTAGCATGTCTATGAGGCTTTAGTTACATTATATTAGTTGATTGGGAATACCCACCTTAACTGTAGATGCCACCATTCTCTGAGCTGCTGAAAAAGGAGAAACTTGGCACCAACATGTATCATTCTTTGCTTCCTCTGCTGTTGCATGTGATGACTGACTGCCTCTAGCTTCACCTGCCCCCTGACTTCACCATAATGGACTGTGTTCCTTTTAACCGTGAGCCAAAATAAATCCATCCATCTTGAAGTTGTCAGGGATTTTTAATCACAGCAGGAGTGAGCACTGTAGCTCTTATGATGTACATAAGTCTCAGCAGTGACAGTATGGAACATTCAGAAGGGGCCTTTCCTTCTTTGGTGGCCATTTGGTATAGAGTTTCACTAGATACCAGAGGACAGGGGTAAATGGTCATGGAAGACAGGTAGAGACTGGCTGCCAGAACTAAGGTTTTCCTGAAGAATCTGGTCTGGGCAACTGACAGGGCAGATGCCTGTTGGCTGTCCTCTCAGATCCTCATAGAATTGTAGAAGTTATTTTTAACTTATTGCCCATTTATTATGATCCTTCTAGCCAATGACCCTAAAATCTAAGGAGAAGCAAATTCAGATATTTGCATCGTCAGGGTCCCTTTAAGTTTTAGGGAAGTGTTCAAAGGGTGTAAAGAGGTACTGGGAGTTAACAAGTGTTCCATGGGTGCCATTGGAGTGCTTGGTGGTGCTGCCATTATGAAGCCTGTGGAGGCTGTGGCTGAGAAGGCCTGCGGGATGGCAGGATTTCTCTGTGACTGGCGCTGGAATCAGTAGCTGCTTCATTTGTTAGCATGTCTTAGTCAATGTCCTATTTCTGTGAAGAGACACCATGACCATGGTAACTCTTATAAAGGGAAGCATGAATCAGTAGGCAGCAGGAAGAGAGAGACTGAGCCTGGATTGAGCATTTAAAACCCCAAAGCCTACCCCGTAGTAACACACTTCCTCCAACAAAGCCACACCTCCTAATCCCTGTCAAGTAGTGTCACTTCCTAATGACCAAGCATTCAAATGTATGAGCCTGTGGGGGTCATTCCTATTCAAGCCACCACAGCATCCAAGGGTGGTGTGAAGACCAGTGACAGCAGCTGAGCTTTGTGTGATTGCCGAGATAATACATTAGATCTGCTGTGGGGGTTGAGAACCAGAGAAATCCAGAAACTCTCCTTGCCCCATCTTTGCTGACCTAGATGAACTGAATTAATGCTTCTTTTGTTTTTGTTTTTTGAAAAGAAGCTGTTGTTTCTGGGCCTTGCTAAGTTACCAGAAGAAATTAAATTTTATTTTCATGTTGGCTGTTCGTTGTAGATTGATTTTGGGGCAAAACAGCACAGAGAGTCTGGGTATGTGGGCATGTCTCCAGCCTTCCTGTGTGGGCAAATCTCTTTATCTGTTGCCAAGATGTGGCTGGATGGGGTCACAGAAAAAAGGGGCTAGGTCACACATACATGGGCATGTGAACATCTCTGGGAACTGTTCTTCTCTTGTTTTGTCCAATGTGTTGCACATTCTGTTTACTCCCGCTTATTAATCTGAACCTGTTTTGAATAGCAACCTTCTGCGTGTGGGCGAAGCTTTGTTGTGTCAGGTGAAATGCTAGTGCCCTTGTCAGTGTTGTAGTTTCTAGATCCCAGTGCCATGTGGGACGATGCACAGCAGACTTCTCTTACTACTTATGCATCTCTAAGGGACATGAAATAAATCTTGTCACTTTGCCATCTCACTAGCCCTTTGTGTAGGAAGACTGCATACCTGCAGTTCAGGAATCCTGGCTTTGAGACTCGGAGGTCATAGTAGGCTTTCAGGACTTCAGCTTTTCATATCTGCTAAACTCATGTTGCCAGTCCAAACCAAACCTGCAGAATGCTGTACTCCACAACCAGAGTCGGGCTGCCAGACAATGGGAGCTATGGGGCTTGGGGCCAGTGTTTTGCTGAAAAGAGGCTTCTGGAAAAAGGGAAAACTATGCTGAGTTTTCTTCAAAGCATTTTGCTTCAATATGCAACTCACAAGCCCTCTCTGGCACGCTATATGAACTTCAACACAAATGTAAATTGCAAAGGCAAGAGACTCTGTGAAGGCACCTTAGTCAACAAGACATTTGACAACATGGAGGGGTCTGTCTTTCAGAGTTTATATGGCTTTATGTGGTGTTCAAAACGGTTCGTGGATACACAGGTTAGTCATCACCCCTTAAAAATCATTTTTGCTCTTGAGAATTCTATACATGTATACAATTAAAATGTAATTCTATCTACCACCATGTTTTTTCCAGTCTGCATTCCTTCCTATTCCTTGTACCTTATCTCCCTTGCAACTTCATGTCTTTAAAAAAAATAACTCACTAAGTCCAGTTAGAGATGCCCATATTTACATGCATGTGGGGTCATCCACTAGAGTGTGGGAATCCTTCAAAGCCCTCCAAAAGGAGTGATTCTGCCTTTGCCAGCAACTGTCACCCGTGCATACCTTCTGGTAAGGGATGGGGCCTGGAGATTATTTCCCCCATCTGTCTTGGAGTTTTGTGGGTCTTGTGCAGGTAAATCATAGCAGCTGTGAGTCTGTAAGTGTGACCACCACATCATTTCCATAATTCCCCAGCATTCCTTCCCAACCTCTGTGTCTTACATGATTTCCTACATACATGTGAATAAACACTAGGATGTACTTCTTCTGCTCTTTTAGGATTAATGGTTTAAAAGGTTATAACAATGAGAGAAAGTTAAATAATCTGTGAGAGTCTGAGCACCTAGTCGGCCACAACAGCAATTGATCTGCAGGACTCTTCCTGTTGAATGCTTCTCACTGCAGATAGAAGCCTCTCCAACCTCAGGGGAGAGCCGCACAGAGGTATGGGTATAAACATAAGCATTTAGAGAGCTCATCAACAGTGTGGACATTTAGTGAAGCAACAATAACAGTTCTACCTAAGGGCCCATAGCCCCTCCGGTCATGGGCCTTTGAACAGGGTTAGAGTGCTAGGCATGGTGTTCCGTACTATGAAGAAGGCCTCACATCCAAAGAGAACTCAGCGATCCTGTTACAGACACGCCACTATTGCACTAGTGAGCACATCTTGCCCAGCAGGTCAGTCTTACAGCATTGAGTAAGACCGCTGAGGTCTCTTTCCCCTTTGCAGCCTGCATGGTCCCATTTAGTGCCAAGAAAGCCAGCTAGCAGGGAGAAAAACACTTCCTATCCAGTTTAGGGCTGTTTTTTCTATGTCCTGTAGCAAAAGTGTGATGTCTTCAGCAATATATTTTTGGCACGTAGTTATGGAGGGTAACCAAGGACAGTGGGAATAGCCTGGGCTGCTTTGGAGCCCCCTGCATCCTCCATGGCTGTTCCCTCATACAGCAGGCTCTGGTTTTCATTTACTATGATTTGTCCTCTGGGAGTACCATTGACTAGCCATGCAGGGTGATTCCATTCAAACCCTTCTCATCTTTTTAAGCTGTACCTTGAAATTAGGTTGCTAACCAGTGTGTTCTATGAACTGTTCTGAGATAGTTGGCTTCCACGTGGCTCTTTATGTACCCTTCCTTTGGGCTAATCCTGTCTCCACCTCCCTATTTTCCCGTATTCCAGTGCCGCTCTCCTCCCTTCATCCTTCACATCTCCAGCATTCCATCTCTCTTCTTTCACTTTACATGTAATCTACCATTCCTCCTTAATGTTCTTTTCCCAAAATTCCCCTTTCTCATTTCCCAGCTTCTACCTGGGCTCTACACAAAGCAAACAAAATGAGTTTTGAAGCTAGGATCCACACAGAAGAGAAAACACAGGGCATTTGTATTTCTGAGACTGAGTTAGGTTACTCAGTATGGTTTTACTAGTTCCATCAGTTCCATCCATTTACCTGTGAATTTTATGGTTGTGTTTTTCTTTGTGGCTGAGTAATATTCCACTGTGCAATTCCACGCCTTTCTCATGGGTTGATGTTCACCGAGCTTCCATTTTCTAGCTAGTATGAATAAAACAGCAATGGACATGGTTGTAGGGTGTCTCTGGTGGAATGTATCCCTAGAAGGTGTAGAGCTGAGTGTCTTAGTCAGGGTTGCTATTCCTGCACAAACATCATGACCAAAAAGCAAGTTGGGGAGGAAAGGGTTTATTCAGTTTACTCTTTCACGTTGCTGTTCATCACGAAAGGAAGTCAGGACTGGAACTCAAGCAGGTCAGGAAGCAGGAGCTTATGCAGAGGCCATGGAGGGATGTTAGTTACTGGCTTGCATCTCCTGGCTTGCTCAGCTGGCTTTCTTATATAGCCCAAGACTACCAACCCAGGGAATGGCACCACCCACAATGGGCCCTCCCGCCTCGATCACTAATTGAGAAAATACCTTACAACTGGATCTCATGGAGGCATTTTCTCAACTGAAGCTCCTTTCTGTGTGATAACTCCAGCTTGTGTCATGTTGACACACAAAACCAGCCAGTACACTGGGTCATGTGCAGCTCTATTTGTAGCTTTTGGAGATGCTTACAGATTGATTTCCAAGTTGGTTTACACTCTACCAACAGTGTACATTCCCTCTTTATGGGGGAGCAATGCTGTAACCCTCAAAAGTCAACCAAAACACATTCAAAGAAGCACCATGCTTGCCTTTCTTTCTTAAGCAGGGGGAGGAAGGATATGGGGAAGGACCCAAACAGGCACTTTTGTCTGGGAGGACACTAGAATTAGATCCCAGAGCTCTAAGGCTTTTTTCTCTGAGTGACAAGGAAAAGGTTTGGTAAGAAGCACATCATGGAGCCAGTTGAGAACTTAGTATGAAAACTCCAGTTTCTAAAATTATAAAGAATCAACGGGAGCTAGGTAGGTAGATGATAGATAGATAGATAGATAGATAGATAGATAGATAGATAGATAGTAGATGATAAATTATAGGTAGGTTGATGGGTATCTAGATGATGAACAGATAAAGGGCAAACAGTGGAAGAGATATAGATAAATGGCGGATAACAGCTAGATCTAGAGATGACTGAGGAGGAAACATGGGCTTGTCTTGTGCTAGAGGTGGAGAGTAGTCCTGGCTGTACATAACTGTGCAAGAAAACCTAAAACACAGTGCATTTAGAAATCATCAAAGTGGGATTTACAAAAGACAAAAAGCCAAACAAAAGCCACACTAAGGGCCTAACAGTAACCGAGCCACTGTAGCTGTTACAGCCACTAGTAAGGCCCACATTTGGGAGAGGGTCATACTTTTGTTTCCACATACTGGCTGTAGGGCCCCTGTTGTCTTTCAATGACCATGTAATCTCTACTGCTGTGATGTGGCCAGATTGCTGAGGCTGGTCTCTGACAGGGTAGATGTATACTAGACAGACTGAAGAGAATGATCTTCAGTAGGAATCTTACCAGGTGGGCAATTTCTGGAAGCTTGGTGCTAGTGTATGGGGAAGTCAGATTGCTTGGCTGTGTTTATAGGACAATTAGGGAACTCAGAAGGGCAAAGTCTACAACTAGTGACAGACCTACTTGGGCACTGGTTGGCCAGCCTATCAAGATGAGTTCTCTGTGGCTTCTAATGGCCTTTCCTGCCAGGAGGCAGTACCTGCCATCAATGGACACAGTGGCTATTGGAGGCTGTTGGTTGTGTTTTTGGGAGTAAATTCTTAAAGATTTTAACCCAAGGGAACAATAGAGAGCTCCCCTTTCTCCCTGATAATTTCCAGGGAACCCAATGTATCATATTATGTGTCCTGGTCTGGCTAGCTTCTTTGTATAAGGATTACCTGTGTGGTACTACTGACTCCTGGTAGCTATGGTGGCCACAGACTATGTGAAAGTGCAGTGCCCAGGCACCTTATATGGTTTGCTAGGGACCTTTGCACTTTCTGTGGCTGGGAAATCATTGCAAAATTGATCTTGGGCTAAATAGACATGGTTCTTGAGCCTGGCATAGCTCTAGGGACATAATTAGTCTGAAGGGAGGAAGCAGAAAGTTATGTTTGTAGAAGGTGAGATTATAGTTGATGGGCAGCTCATATCTACCCCAACTTCTCTGTGGTGATCAGATGCTATGGAGGCCACTGGAGGCTAGCTTCCCATGCCCGAGTCTGAATGCCCCACTGGCATAATGAAGATTGACAATTTGTAAAGTATTTGGGGGAACGCCATCACTATTCTAAAACTAATAATAAAGTTTTTAAAAATTAAAAGCAAAAAAATCACTGGTGCAAACACTCAAGCCAGAAGTGTTCCCCCATCAACACATCTTCTTCCTTTGGTTTACCCAGGTTCACCCAAGAAAGGTACCAGACAAACAGACTTCATCACCAGTTAGCAGCAAGAACCATACAGGTCAGATAATCTCCGGTTCTTTTTTTTTTTTTTTTTTTTTTTTTTTGGTTTTTTGAGACAGGGTTTCTCTGTGTAGCCCTGGCTGTCCAGGAACTCACTCTGTAGACCAGGCTGGCCTCGAACTCAGAAATCCACCTGCCTCTGCCTCCAGAGTGCTGGGATTAAAGGCATGCGCCACCACTGCCCGGCTAATCTCCGGTTCTAAAAATGGTAAAGTTGACCATTTTGATAATTTATAAAAATGTCAAAAAGTAGATTACTGCTTAATGCCAGTCATCATGGTAAAGG
>CM052715.1:63651490-63689186 GCA_028551405.1 Uromys caudimaculatus
TAGATCCATCCATCCATCCGTCCATCCATCCATCCTTCCTTCCTCCCTCCCTTCCTCCCATTTCTTTCCTTCCCCTCTCTCTCCCTCTTCCTTCTTTTCTTCCTCCCCTTCCTTCTTCTCTCTCCCTCCCTCCCTTTCTTCTTCTTTTCTCCTTCATTTGTTCCTTCCCTCTTCACGGACTCTTTCCTTCTACTCTTTAAACATACTTTTTCCCTCACTAATGAACCCGCCTTCACCTACTCATGTCTCTGTCCCTCCTCACCATTCACCTACCCATCCATCCCTCTGTCTTTTCCTTTCTCTGTCCATTCACATGTGTATGAGCTCCTGCAAATGGGGATGCTGCTCTGGAAGCTGAGAAATTATGTCTGTGTCTTTCTAGAGCTTATATCCCAGCAGGGAAGACGGACAGTTGGTGAATAATGACCGAGCTGCCATGGTACCGAATGAGAGAGAGCTACTGAAGTGAATCAGGGGAACAAGTGAAGGAGACGAGCTTTTGTGGGTCAGTTGAATGTCAGTTGATATTGGGAAGCTGGATTTCTTAGGATTCAGCCAGATCAGAGGATTCAGAGATGCTTAAATATGCATGTTTCTCTGAGTACCCTACACAGATGTGAGGCCCAGGCTTTGGGACAGGGTGCCGTTCTGAGATCCACATGAAGGCATTTGGACAGTCCCCCTGTTATGTCTCAGTTAGCCAGGATCTGCCCTTTGGCTGGTCCTAGGTGGATGGCCTATCTCAGTGACTGCTAAGTCACCATTCTTCTTTCTGTGGTCCATGAGGTTCTCTTGCCTGTGATGCCTAGTCAGGCTCTAGGAAGTTTCTTCTTGCAGGGGTCCAGTGAGCACATTCCTCAGGAGAAAATATTTATCGATGGGCTCTTAATCATAGGAGTTAACTGGATAAAAATAATTCCCCAGGGCTAGAAACAGCTACAATACAGGCAGCAAGAACAGAAGCCAATAACTCATTTTGGGATGTTGATAGCCTCATATGCCACCTTCATTTCGAGAAGTAACACCATCTGGTGAGGAGGTTAGTGTCTGTCTATCATCTCCTTACTGCATCCTGGGAGCCTGTGGTGTCACAGGACCACTTTATGAGAGCAATCTTGGATGTGTCCCCTTCACAGACATCCAGAGTAATGGCCACAATGATGCCAAGGCCTAGGTGGCCCGAGAGGGAGCAGCAAGGACACCTATGTTGTGGGGCAGGCCCAGGCCCATTCCTCAGGGGTGCCTCTGTCTCCATAGCTGAGGGTGTCCCTTAGGGCACTCTGTCCACCCATTAGTGTCTAGAGCTGTCTGTCAATTGTGAACTGGCTACTGGGTTATTTCATCTCAATGGGATGTCTAGACTAGACAGGGACAATGGCCATTTCCACACGAAGAGACAGTCTATCTTTCCCAAGTTTCCATAGGTAAGATTTGAAGAGCATTGTCCTTGGCCTTGGGTCTCAGTCTCTGGCCAGCCACTAGAGGCCTTGGAGTTCCCTTCTTTGCTGTCCTCTAGCTTCATTCCTGGGTGTGGTCATCATGTTTGGCAGAACTGAAGCCAGGATGGTGCCAGTAAAGATGATGCTATCCTGTGGTTTTCTCAGAGAGAGGGTGGAAGAGAATGCCTAGCAGCAGGCCAAGGAAATGCCTTCCATGAGTCCTTATGGCTGCCCTGCTGGCCTCTCCATTTGAGAACACTGCCTGGCCCTTCAGTCACATGCAGTCTTAGAGGGACCAGGTTCATGTTTGTGATGGTTTGAATATGCTTGGCCCAGGAAGTGGCGCTATTAGGAGGTGTGGCCTTGTTGGAGTAGGCGTGTCACTGTGGGCGTGGGCTTAAGACCTCTCACCCTAGCTGCCTGGGAATCAGTCTTCCACTAGCAGCCTTCAGATGAAGATGTAGAACTCTCAGCTCCTCCTGCACCATGCCTGCCTGGAGGCTGCCATGCTCCCTCCCACCTTGATGATAAGGGACTGAACCTCTGAACCTGTAAGCCAGCCACAATTAGATGTTGTCCTTATAAGAGTTGCCTTGGGCCGGGCAGTGGTGATGCACGCCTTTAATCCCAGCGTTCGGGAGGCAGAGGCAGGTGGATTTCTGAGTTCAAGGCCAGCCTGGTCTACAGAGTGAGTTCCAGGACAGCCAGGACTACACAGAGAAACCCTGTCTCAAAAAAAAAAAAAAAAAAAAAAAAAACCCAAAAAAACAAAAACAAAAACAAAACAAACAACAACAACAAAAAAGAGTTGCCTTGGTCATGGTGTCTATTCATAGCAGTATAACCCTAACTAAGACAATGTTTTTTGAGACCACATAAGCAGGACACGAGGCTTGGCCACAGTCAGGCTTTTAGGCATGACCTGTGTTGTACTCTTCCTATGAAAGACTCTGCCTAGGGCATGGTGTCACCAAAGGGTACACTGAGTAAATTACTTCAAGGGACACCATGGATTTGCCTGTGGGGTGGGAGAGGACAGGTCTAAGGCTGCTGGCTGTTAGACCGAGTGACTGTCAGGAGGAGCAGTGGTTAGGGAACAGTGGAGTACCTTGGCGGCGTCCTTCCAAGCTGTTTCTGTCCTTTAACAGTTTGCTGCTTGGACTCGTTTTACACAAGGAGAGACCCAAATAAGGATTCTGGGTAGGTCAGGAAGTTCCAGCAGGATTTGGAGGAGGCTTGGGAATGTGTATGGGGGACGTCTGTGTATGTGGACAGGGTATGAGGGGAAGGCTCTGGTATGTCTGGGGCTGGGGTTCTAGCTTTCTTCAGCTCTTGGTGTGTCAGGAACCACACTCTGGTTCTAGGGAAGAACAATATGCATTCTAAACTGCCTGTCTGCACTTGTCCTGATTCTCCTATGTCACTCGAAGGTTTCTCCATGGCCAGAAGGTGGGCACTCATCTGATAAGAAACTCCTGGCTTTCACGTGGAAAGTGAGGTAAGTTAACTCAGCTACTATGCCAGGAGAAAGCTTTCCTGAGCCTTAGAGTTCTTCCTGGGGGTGTGAAGCAGCATCATTCTGGGAAGTTTTCATGGTCTAGAGTTTGTTTGTGTGCTCTCTACCCTTAGACATTTCAATGTACACCGTTTGAGCTGTGAACCTGTGTGGGGAGAGAGGCCGTTCTGAAAAGAGCATAATAAATACCCAAGAAGAGGAAGTTTTCTCACCTCCTATACAGCCCTGGCTCCTGCCAGAGAAAAGGGTTGGACTTAGATTTCAGACACTGTAATTCTGGGACAGCCTTCCAATTCAGATGCTGGGACCATAGTGATGGGTCTCAGCCTCCGTAGTAGGTAGCAGGGAGATGATTATAGTTGGCAGAGGAAGTGAGGCTAGCTAGCCTGTCTGGCCCTGGGAGGGGCGGTGTGTGGTCTCCTTAGGCTTTGATAGTTACATTGTTGCCACTGAGAAGGTCAAGTCTCTTCCAGGAAGTATTCTGAGCAAGCCGCACATTTGGAGAACTCTCTGTAACTTTGTAAAAGCTGCCTAGAGCCTAGGACTCTCTTGTTTATTCCTGATGGACGAGTATTTGTCCTGTTTAGACTCCAGAGGGGACAAAGACTGCCACTGTCCACAAAGGACAGTAAGAGATCAAGGCATCCTAGGAGATTTTGAAATGGTCCCTCTCAGAACAACTTATGCCCTCTGTCTAGCTGGATGAGGGCAGTGGAGTATGTGACCACTGGGGCCTGCTCTGTCCTGGCTGACAGTATGCTAGTTTGTCTCCTGAGATGCCATGTGAATACAGTACTTTCTGGGTGTGGGGACACAAAGCTATGTTCCAGTTAATACCCTTGGGACAATTAACACTGTCTTTGAAATATCCTGAGAGATCAGGGTCTCATGCTGCTTGGTGGAGGTGATGCTTTGCGAAGGCAGAGAAACAGTACATTTTCACACTGTAGTACAAGTTGGCTCAGTCCAGTTTAGTCATGGTCTTTAAACAATGAAAGCGGGGCCCAGACTGACTGATGCCAAAATTAGTCAGTCCCAAGGAGAACTAGGAGCTGATTAAATCATTTTCTCAAAGAAGGAAAAGAAGCAAAGGCAGGGGACACTGGCAGTAGCCAGCAGGCTCACAACATCTGCTGGGTGAGAATTCTCCTCCCTCCTCCCCCTCATCTTTAGGACACCCAGTGTGAGACTGGTGGGAGGTGAAGTTGAGAACAGAAGTAAATTCTTTGTGGTTAGACTTGAACTGGGAGCTGGCTCTGCCGGGGGGGAGGGGGGGAGGGGGGGAGAGCGAGCAAATTATTTCAGTTCCCCGACTGAGTTTCCTCATCCTTGAAATGGGGTCTTCCACAATCTCAGAAGCAAGGCCACTGGGAGAGCTGAGATGGTTGAATAAAATATAAATAAGTGGAAGTGTGTACAGAGGTCATATGTACTCTGTAGGTGCCACGGGTCCATAGCTCACTGTAACTCTCTGTAGCCCATGCAGACTATATCACCACTGCTAGTTCCATTTGGTCAAACTGGATTTGCCATTGATAGTTCCTTCTCCCCAAGCCTGCCAGCAGCCTCTCCAGACACTGCACGTATTCTAGGGGGCGATGTACCACTTTTGAAATAGATGCCACATCTTTTTCCTCAGGTAGCATACACCCCCACAGGAATGCACCACACACCATTGTTTATGTGATAAACGCATCTCCCAGTGGTGCGAGCTTCTGCGGCCGACAACCGCTGAGAGCTACGGTGTGAGGATAGCCACATTCAGCTCTGCCAATTTGTTACCTCCTTTGCCAAGTCCTGGACTCTCAGACAAACAGCTTGGCCTTTGTGCGGGCTAAGGGTTTAAGAGGTGGCCGGGCAGATTTTCTGCTTGAGGCTTGGTGGCCTCTTTTCTCTGTATGGCTCTCATCATTCCGTTTATCATCAAATGCTCTCTGTTGGGTCTTTGACTCCTGTCTTGTACGAGTTCCTCAGCTGCTGTCAGGGAGGGAAGCCACTGTTTGTGCCTCCAGAGAGGCCTGGCCTAGAGTATAAATATTTTGTCACTTGGGAGTCACTTTTAGGGTGACTCAGGTGGCTATGCTCTGTGACAAACACAGCCTGGTACATACTGACCACATTGGAGAAGAACTTTGGGTGTTTAGTAAAAGAAAGGCAGATCACCAGTGTGACAAAAGTATATTTATGGGGTTTGCAAACACCAAATAGCTTTGAGATGAAGTTTCCTGATGCCATTCAAAGTTGAAGTACTCAGAATGCCCTGTTGTTGTGTGCCCGAATTTCCAAAAAACAAAACAAACAACAAATGATAATGGAGAAAACCAAACTTCTCTGACACACAAAGTTTACGGAAGCAACACCAAGCCTGGGAAAAATCTGGACGGGCCTAGGATTACAGAGGACGCTCATCCTCACGCCTGGCTTTTCTTTCTTCTTTCTTTCTCTTTCTTTTTCATTTTTCCTTTTCTTTCTTTCTTTTTTTTTTTGTCCTCTTCATTTTTTTTTTTTTTTTTTTTTTTTTGTACAATCCTGTGTTGTGCTCAAAACAAAAATCTGAGAATACTTCTTAAAGGACAAAACAAAGCTCAAGCCGGGCCATACATCTGTGAGTTTTGAAACAAAGGTTTGTTTGTATGCCTCAATCACTCTGCCCGTGAAAGCGGACCCTTCCTTGCAAACCTTTCCAGGGAAACACTCTAAACCAACATCCTGGTATAAATTTGCAAAACGCAATACAGGCCTGATTGTTTTTGGAGTGGATGCCGGCCGCATACGAATAGCTCTTTCTGAAACGTAATGTTCTTTGCACGGCTCAATGGCTAATGTACAATAAATCAACAAAAGAGGGCTTCAATAAAGCTATTGGGCAGCAGCAAGGCCACTGTTATTTTATCTTTTTACAGTATTTAATTGGAAGGTCTTTCCTGAAACTTTAGCCAGCCTTCAAATTACTAGACTCCACATAAGAAGAGATTGATAAGGAAAATTTTTTTCCAGGATTTTTTTTCCTTACAAGAGAGCAAGTTTTTGCAGAGGGAGAATAAAGTTACAAGTGTCTAGCGTTTTGCTGAGAGAGAATGAAATTAGATGCTGAATGGAGCGGATAGGAAGGCTGGGAAAATGCGGAGCTGGCAAGATTGCCAGGTCAGCCCAGAGCCCCCACTGTCCGCCCCTGCACCAGGTGTCCCGCATTCAAATGATACTATTATTCATAGATGGAGCAGAGTATTAAACTCCCCCCAATCATTTGCAACTGAATAAAGATATAATCCTGGAAATATAACTCTCCATTACGAGTCCTCATCAGCAACACAAGAGCTCCATTGTAAAGAAGTTATGTATATTTATCAAGTTAAAAAAAATACTTGTCTTAGTGCTTACATGTTAATAGAAAACTTTTATAGCCCCGGTTTAGAACTAGTTATGCATAGAGCATCTATTATTCTTTGGCAAACTCTTTAACTTTGACAGTGGATTGCTGATACATGAATAGTCTCTGGCTGAGGGATGCAGAGTGGCTTCCTGGCTAACCTGGTCTGCCGGCAAGTGGATGTGCACTTTTAGTGGATCTCACAAGGGACCCAGGCATCTCTCTTCAGAGCATGGCTGCCCTTCTTGGTCATCAGAACATTCAGTTTGTCCCTGGGCAGGTGCAGCTGTCACTGACTTTCCCTTTCAGTTGCACAAGATTGGCCTTAGTCTCCTGTGGCTGGGCAGTCCCTCCACAGATTCCTATGGTCTCCCACGGAGACTTGGCCAGTGTGTCAGTGTGTTGCCTCCCTTCACCCACAGACCCTCAGAGCTGCCTCAAAAGGAGCTGAAGGGAGAGAGGAAAGCAGGAGAGAACAGACCTGGAGGAAAATGAAGGAAGTCCTTCTTCAAGGACTCACTCTTCTCTTTCACAAGGGTATTTCACTTTTTACAAGCAGATGTGATCCATGGCAGAGTGGTGTGAAACTGTGACCCATTTTTGGATGGTTTTTATGGCTGTGTTCAAATTGTGTCTAGAGTTCAGCTTAAGACTGGGGGTGCTCCTCTGGGTTCATACCCTAACTGGGGATACTGGTGAATCTTGATTGGGCGAATGTGCCAGTGTTATGGGTTCAAGGAAAATATACTGGGAGACATAAGGGTTTCCTTGGGTCCGAATCCATACGGACATGTGAACCGGGCCCAGGAAACCCTCACTTCTTTTGGTTTTCTGCCTCATTGCCCCATCTAGTCTCTCTTACTTTACCTCTCTGACATCCTACCTGTAGATGTCACAGTTCTAGCCTGCATGGTGACCATAGCCATGTGGGAAACAGTTTTCACAAAGGATCAAACTTAAGACAAGGAAGTTCATGGACCCAGTTCTGCATGATGGTGTTCTAGGGGCCAGGAGACCATGGATAGATACTCCCCAGGGAATGTGTGTTGAGAGAGGAAGAGACACACTGACATGTCCATGTGCCAAGGCACCTCAAAGACACCCAGCGGCCTCCTGAGGCCAAGCAGGATTCTACAGGGATAAAGAGATCTGCTGCGGGTGTGCAGGTCCCTGGCTGGGTCTGAGAACCAAGTCTGTCAGGATCTTTACTTGAACAACCCCAACAGACAGACCTGAGAGAAATGATTTTGCCAGAGGCTTCTGTCTCTAAACTGTAGCTTTGAGACCAAGTGACATATCCCAAGTCAGAGGTGCCCAATTTGAGTGCCAGAAAGTATGGGGGAAGATCAGTTTGGGAGACCCATGGCTGTGTTTTGAAGTCAAATGGATAAAGAAAAATTTAGAAATAGTAATGAATATTTATGTGCTAAGTTTTAGAATATATGTGAGAGGAAACAAAGTCTGGAAGAAAGAGCTTTTATGCTAGTTTTGAGGACAATGTGGACAATCCTGGGGGACCAGGTGTGAACAGACAGTATAATGTGGTGGCAGTGATATCGAGTTGGTCCCAGTAATCACACTCCTCTAACCCCGTATCTTCAGGGAACACGATCACCCTTCTTCAGTATAGGACACGAATCTCACAGGAGTGTTGCATGACTTCCTGTTACGAAGGCCAGGAAGTCCAACCCATGTCCAGTGGTCAGCTCTAGGAAGAAGGTAGGAAAAGCTAAAAAATACCTTTCAGTTTCTGCCATTTGATTATAATATTGAGGTCTTATATTAGGAGGTAGTGTCCACTGAAATCCTAAATATGGGACAGTTTCTCCCTGACAGACTCAAAAATGCCAGTCTATTAGATGTGGAATTCCAGAGATGGTGAGGTAGTCACTTCTTTCCTTCTACTATCTTGGGCTATTCAGGAATCTCAGCTCCTGGAGACAGGAACAGAGATCTACGATGGTCTAGCTAAAGAGACTCACATGAGTTATCAGAGCAGGATGCACACAGCAATGGTGGAGCAGGGATCCTTAATGGAATGTTCTGTCCCTGTGTGGATGCATCTGTCCCACCATGGGCACACTCTTGTTCTACATGGTCATACCCTTGCTTGTCAAGGCACCCTTGGTCTGTACAGCCATACTTTGGCCTACATTAACAAAGTCTTGCTGAATATGGTCATGTCTTTATTACACGTGGTTACACCTTTGCTCTACAAGGCCACACCCTTGTTCTACATGGCCACGCCCTTGCTCTACTGGGCCATGCCCTTGCTCTACAGGGCCATACCTTTGTTCTACATGGCCATGCTCTTGCTCTACTGGGCCACACCCTTGCTCTACAGGGCCACACCTTTGCTCTACAAGGCCACATCCTTGCTCTAGAGAGCCACACCCTTGGTCTACATGGGCACACCCTTGCTCTACAGGCTTACACACTTGCTCAACAGGTTTACACCCTTGCTCTACAGGGCTACACCCTTATCTACAGGACAACACCCTTGCTCTACAGGACCACATTCTTGCTCTACAGGGTCACACCCTTGTCTACAGGACCACGCCCTTGCTCTACAGGGCCACACTCTTGCTCTACAGGGCCACACCCTTGCTCTAAAGGACCACACCCTTGCTCTACAGGACCACACCCTTGCTCTACAGGGTCACATCTTTGAGCTGCATGGACATACTATTCTACAAAGACAAGCTCTAACTCCCCATGTTAATACTCTCATTGTTCATATTCAGACCTTGTTACATGGTCACATCCTTACTCTGCATGAGCACACCCTTGCTATAAATGGTGACACCATTTATATTGGTATAATTCTGCTCTAATGTTCATACTTTTGTGTTACATAGTATAGCCTTTTCATGCCCTTCCTTCCCGGTAGAGAGGAAGATGGTAGGCCTTGACTTGATATCTCTTGCAAACATTCTCCACCCTGCTGGCTGATCCAAACACACAAATGCTCTCATGCACACACATACCTGAAAGTACACACATACATAAATGTATGTGCATACATACATACACACTCGTAACATCCATGAAATGTTTATGTTTTTCTTTGAATATTCTCTGAAAATGTGTGGATATATGTCACTGACTGTTGAATAGGGCCTAATATAAGAATCCTTTGTGTGATAAAGCTTGTATTCAGGGCGCTTGGACTGTCACAATCATTGTGGCCTTCCCTAGGTCTTCACTTGTTATCAGAGATGTTTGATCACAAGGAGTGTTGGGCACCCTTCATTTGAAGACTGGACACTAATACCTCCTCAAGGTCAAGGCACTCATGACAGAAGCTGGCAGCACATCTTCAGTGGTGCTGGGCCAGTTCATGGTCCTCTTCTTCATTCCCTCCTTCCGTCTGTCCGTCCATCCCTCCTTCCCTCCCATCCTTCCTTCTCCACCTCTGTGTCCTTTTTATCCCTCCCCAACTTTAATGGTTAATGGACTCAAAAGATAAAGATTACCTAACAAACAAAACAAAACCCCCAAAATTGTGTTGCTTGAAAATCCACACGTTATAGCTGGTACATTCAATGTAGAACTCTAATGAATACATACTGCTGTTTACCTGGAATGATGTCACAGCACCACTCACTACCCTGTGTGCGCCAGATACACTGATATTAGGTACTAGGGTTAGTTTGCTACTGAAGTTATTTCTTTCATCCATGTACACAGGAAAGCAGAAGTGATGAAGCCCCCACTACATTTGAAGCCCCTACTCCTGGTCTTATGGATCCACCCTTGGTCATTACCTCTGGGTAGCGAGGTGTTTCCAGTCAGCTCTAGAGCAGGTTGTATCTGAGGGACATGTCAGGAGTTTTTGTTTTTCTCTCTAACTAGCAAGTAAATTTAATTTAATCCTGGCAGCATTATGGGGAGGCCACAGTCATCCCCATGTATCTGGGGAGATACCTGTATAAAACCTAGGATTTATATGTTGCTAATTAATATCATCTATGGTGAACTAACTGCTGACATTTGAGAAGCTGGAAGGGTTAGGTGTAAACTTTGGTAAGGAAGGAAAACTGAGTCACAATTAAAGTACTAAGTAACAATCCATGAATTGTTCTCTGCATCTTTTTTGCATTGACACTGTAAAACAGCAGGGACTGGTGACTTCTAAGATCTCTGTAGTTCGTAGTCTGGGAGGCCAAAGTTCCACAGAGTACAGTGTGAGTCTGTGAGGGCCCTGTGACCTTATCATGGTGGATGGCTCACAGCAGAAACGTGGGCTGGTGAAGGATCATATGGTGAGACAAGAAGCCAGGGACCAGGGAGGGGCCAGCTTTGCTCCTTTGTAGGAACTGTCATGTGAGAACTAGTCAGGTCCAGAGAGTTACCTAAACCCTTTCAAGGCTGATGAACCCTCCTCCCGCATTCTGTGCCTCACTCTTCTGAGGTCCCACCTTTTACAGGCTCCATCTTCTTATGACTCCACTTTCTAATGGCCTCACTCTTGTCAAGGCCCCACATTTTAAAGGTCCTAGTTTCTGAAGGCCCCACTGCGTCTCTCACTACCACGGTGGGGACCAAGCACAGTTCACGACCACCTAGGATAAGCTACAACTCGAACTGGCTCAGCTGCTGTCTCCATTGCTGTCTTCTGACATATTTTCCCTCATCTTCAAGTGCACACATTGCCTGCAGCCTCTTCTGTGCCTTCTGCCTACCTGTGTCAAAATGGGGCTCTCTTAGGTAGGTGCCATGTGCCACTTTCAGAGAAGGGTTTGCAGTTGCCTCATGGTTTGGCTGTAATCCCTACATTCCAGCTGAGCTGAACATAGAGTAAACAGTCCCTCATTCTCCTAGTCACCGAGAAGATAAATGACTTGGCTATGTGTGATAGGACATAAGCTTATCAATCTGAAAAATGGAACCAGCAAATACATTTATTATGATCTAGGCCTCTAGCTTTACAGAGAAAAATCACTTTACAAGCCCTTTGCCGCACTAAGTACTGAGCAAGTTTTAAACAGGTTTCGGAAATTCAACAGTCTTGCATCAAGATACAGAGGGAAAAATCTACAATTTAATTTCTATTACTGTAAATGGAAGCCTAATGTATTTTTATGACATGTCATCAGCAGGCAAATATTCTTGGGAAGACTTTCCTTTTGATCATATGCTTCTTCAAAATCAGTAAGAAGTGTTCTGTGAAGGGCTGCATAGATTACTTAAGTAGGTCAAGCCTCCCATCCGTGTACGCAGATTACACCAGTTTGGGTGTCTGCATCCACAGCTGGCTGCGATGTACCTTTACCCCTTCCTTTGCCACTAAGCGGGGTGGGAGGAGGAACTCACCTTTTACTTTAAATGATCTGCTTGTTAAACTCTCTGCTCTCTTGCTGCTCAGATAATCTCTGGGGTTTCCTCCCCTGTCATCTTTGCTCTCTGTAGTGTGCGGAAGGAAAGCCTGTTAGGAGCATTCTGTCTGACATTACCATTCAGACAAGAAATATTTCTGTTGTTCAAGATTAATACCTCCCCACCCAAATGGATATTTTCTGCTACAGATATGTTTGGCCAGCACTGGCTGCCTGTGGTGGTCCATGTTTGAGAATTCTCCACTTACTGTTCTGTATCCTTGCTGCCCAGATTAAATAAAGCAGGCAGGTGCAGGGCTTAGAAGTTACCGGTTATTTATGGCTTTTTTGATACTTTGTGGGTTTAGCTGGTGAGAAAAGTTCTTGCTCCACCCATGCAGACAAAATCCAACCAACCGTCTGGGCTGATTAAATTCAATTGTCGCATGAGTGGATGGCAGGCAGGGGAAAATTATGGAATCTCAGTGCCCATGCCATGGTAACTGGGCAAACAGCTTGCTAAAGAAACATAGATAATAGGGAATGGCTGTATTTCTCTGTGTGTTTTCCCTCCTGACAGCTTTATGCTCACATCTGCCCTGTGTCCAGTGTGGGCGGTAGGCCATCAGGTGCCACCTTGTGCTTGGGGCTGCTCCCGCTTTTGTCATTTGTTCTACAAGCTGCCTAGAAGACTATGTGAGGTCTAGGACACACACACAAACATGCACACACATGCATGCACATGTACACACACATACACACATATACATGTATACATGCACTTGCACATAGACACACATGCCCCCCCATGTACATGCACACACACACATGTGTATGCATACATGCACAGAGTTCACTTTAGAAGTGACTGAAGATGGGCTTCTCTGCCCATTTATACGAATCCAATGCCCATGTCATTGCTTTTTATTTACTAAGATGATGCAGTGTCAAAGGCAATACAAGGACCAGGACTTGGTACAAGACAACACGAGACACAGAACTTGATGCAAGGCAGTGACCATCACCATAGGCATGGGGTTCTGTAGTGTGCCTCTGTGAGGCCCAGAAGATCACAATATAGTGTTTGTTTTTCAGTCTCCCTTTTGACTATGGAGCTGGAGGACAGAACTATCCAAGGGCCTGGGGGTGGGGTGGGGTTGTGATCTAGTGGAAGATTTGATACAAGGCAGTGCAAGAGGCCAGTACCCAGGCACTTTTCTCTTAAAGGGAAAATATGGACCATGCACACAAGAACTGGTCAGAGGCGTCCATGAGTCACAATTTTGACTTTAGGAAAAATATTGAAAAGCAAGGAGACAATTTCCAGGAGCAAACGTTGTATATGGTTATTTGAAGCACACTCTTTCTACTGTGAACCTGCAGGGGACTGGTTTCCTGTGTAGTTTTCTCCCTCCTGGAAAGCCTCTTTGGGTGAGGAGATTCAGCAGGGTTCTGAGCAGCCCCAAAGCAAGGGAGCACAGGAGTTAAGAAGTACAGACAGGCAGGACCACGGACAGCAGCCCACGTCCTGGTGAGGCCTGGTGCACCCTTTCAGAAGTGTCACCATCTGTTTTCAATCTCTTCAGATTCTACAAGCTAGTGGCAGGGATTCTGTGATTTAAAAATAAAGCCTCACAATGTATGGAGACGTGTTAGTGGATGTCCATAAGTCTTGGCTGTGTCAGGCACGTTGATGAGTGTCTGACACAGGTCAGTATAGTCATCAGTGTGTCTATTCGTCCCCGATCTGGCTTGTTTCACAGAACATCTAAGGCAGCTTGTTATCTGGGTTTGGTTCTTTTAGACTCTTTTACTAACAAACACTCATTTGTTTATGAGCCAGGACATGGATAGGCAAGCATTGGTACAGCAGTGACAGCTGCCAAAGTCCAGGGAGTTGGGTCCCGTGGTATGGTAGGACCATCATTGTGGGGTCTTGTGGCACATCACTGTAGGCAGTGGGTTCTGGGGTGTGGCCCAGATCACAGTAGGGTGTCTGTTTTGCAGCTTCCTTTCTGACTGTGGAGAGGGAGGACATGACAGAACTGTCCTGGGGATAGAGGACATAGATGTGGTTGAGGCCATAGATGAAGATAGTTTAGAGGTCCTATACCTGTGGTCCCCTGAGACACAGCTGTACACAGCCATGAGACATCATGCCTCAAAGATGATAGGACCCTAAGGTGGTAGTAGCTGGGTCACCACAGCCCCCTTCTGGCATGAGTGATTGTAGCCGTGTGAGGTTTAGCTGTGAAACACTGGAGAAGGGCTTTGGAATCCTCCTGCACCGTGCTTTGCAAGTGCCTGTGAACCTATGACTGTTTCTCTTTGAAGGCTTTAAATCTGGCTTGGAAGATAGCAGAGACAGGCAGATTCCTGTGGCTTTCTGCCCAACTACCTTACCCAAATCACTGAGCTCCAGGTTCAGGTCAAAAACTTGTCTGAAAAAGTAAGGCCAACAAGGGCTTAATAGGTTATCTGAGACCCCTGTCCTTCATGGGCACAAGTATGCCCTCACATAAATAAAACAATGAAAACAAAGAAAAAAACCTTTAAGCCATAGTAACAAAAGCAAATCTTATTTTTTGTAGTTAAAATATTTGGAGGCTTCTGAAAGCTTTTCCTTAGCATCCTTTCATTTCTCCCAACTTCGGTTAAGAAGTCTTCCCTCTAGAAATGTATCCTCTCCTGGTATCTCAAAGTATGGTCCCAGGTGCTGTGCTCCTCCGACTCAAGATGCTCAACTGTATGCCCACAGCAAAGGCTGTCTTTCCCCTGGAGCGCACAGGGATGTCTCCTTAGTGGGACATTCAGGAGCCTTCAGACTAGACATAAGGAAGCTACCCCAGGGCTCTACGCATGCTCCAACTGACAATATCGGCTTGCCAAGGGAGCCAGTCTCATGAAGGTCAGCTCCTTCTTTAGGTCTCCAGCCCCAGCCTACGTTCTCCCTGCTGCCTAGGTGAGTGCCTGCCAGGATTTGGGGATTTGGCCTGCTACTGCCAATGGCCCCAGGACAGGAGGTTTGAGCAGTGCAGCAATCAATTGTTCTATTTCAATGTTAAATTTTTAAAATCTTGGCTGGGAAGGTGATGAGGCAGCTTTGCAGTGTCATCCTATGGAGAGTGCTGCTGCCTTGCAAAACGATGCAGCCTGAGCTAAGTCTGCCTCTGCTTCACAGAAGGCAGAAGGTCATCATGGGGCTTACACTGAACAAAAGTAAGGACTCTGGAACTGGGTTTGTTGGCCATAGTAGATCTTTTACAAGATGGCAGTAAGGAGTGGAACACAAGGAGTTTGCTCCCCCTGTCCTTTTAGCAAAGCACTTCCAACAATTCTGTTCAGCCTTGAGGTACATCGCCATAGTCATGGGGTTCTGTGGTATGCCTCTGTGAGTGTCTGTTTTGCAGCTTCCCTCTGACTATGTAAACCCTTGGGGTTTTCCTCAATTTGCTGCTTATGAGTTCTTACTTTTCCCATGTCCTATCTTGGAGAAAAGGAAACTTCCGGTAATTACAGTCTCCATGCGAATAAAGTGGTTAGAGCTCAGTGTAGTCATTGTAGAGAAAATTCTGTGACCAGTCTCACTGTATTTTCAGTACGGTGAAAAACAGCTTTAGGGTAGCATTTTACAAAATACTGAGTATCTGTGCTGCTGTTCTGGAGTGCTTGCCCCAGAACTTGGTCTCACTCACAAAACACACCCATCAAATATTGCTTCACCAACATTTTATCAGCAAGGAAACGCAGAGTATATGCCTAATTTATGTGCTGGGGCTGGGAAAAATTACATTCAGGCACACTAATCATATGTTTACACGAAAGAGTTTTGCTGTCCAGAAAATTTAGAATAATCTGAATATTAAGATTTTATGAGAATGAGTTTCTGAAGGGTCCCAGTCTAATCCTAGGAGCATCAATGGGCTCTGAAACTGAGTTACACGTGTGGTGGAACCAACCAGAAGCTGTATCAAAGGCATGTCTAGGATATTCTGTTCACAAAACATCCTGTTCCCCTCTGGGCTGATCCCTTGGGCTTCAAAAATCTTCATTTCTCTTCTCGAGGCATCAGTCCCCTCAAGGATAGCTGTGTCATTGCTTTGCATCGTGTTCCTGGGACAATCAGGTGGCTGAAACTCTGCCCTAGCCCTTTCCTCAGGACTACCATTTCTCTCAAGTGTTTGGCTGTCTAGGGCTTCACCTCTTGTCTCACTGGGTCATCTAAGGCCCTGAACAATTTCCCTACAGCCAGTCTCTAGTACAGGAGACCAACTTGTCATGAAGCTTCGTGGAGGCTCCCTGGCTAGCATGTTCCAGTCATAAGAAAGGCTGATGCTGACATACTTAGGGCTAGACTGAGAACTTAGCTGAGCCATGGCAGGACTCTCCAGTAGGATGGGCTCTCTGCCCATGTTCTGATTCTCCGTGCATTCTTGGTAGACTAGCACTCACTGTCTCTAAGACTTGTCACCCTGTCTGAAACTTTAAATATCCCAAAGAACAAACAAGTTATTCTGTCCTGATTGGGCTTTAATTTGCACCATTGTTTTGTTGCTTAGTTTATAATGGGAAGAAGTCGCCACGTTTTCTTGCTGCTAACAGACACCTGCAATCACGGGAAAGGTTTTAGTTTGACAGCGGGTTCATGAAGATATTTGTCATTTTGCAAAGGTAGAGAACACTCCATTTTCCCTTGACACCCTCTTGGTGAGCATCTTGTCAAATGTCACCCAAACTCATGAGCATCGACAGACAGCAGGCTACTGCCTGCATCTGCTACCGCCTCATTCCTGGGATCACTGTGTGTTAGATCTACTGGGGTCCACAGGGTCTTTGTATGAATCACCTTCTGGATTTAGAAGTGATTTTGGAAGCATAGCTCACATTTTATTTCTTTTGTAGTTACAGAAGCGATTACATACATACTTTCGCATAGATAACACACTTGCACACATACCTTTTTTTGTGGAAACACAGAATCAGAGGGCTAGAGTTTTGCCGGACATGCTCTGCCCTTGCTAAGCTGGTTCCTAAAACTTTTGGGTCTAAAAGCAAACAGCATGAAAACAAACTGTATTGTACCTCAAAAAGTCCCCACTCTAAGCCTTTTTAAAAAAGAAGTAACAAAGTAACACAGACAGGTGCACCCACACATGGGGCAGAGTGAGTGATCCAAACGGCAAGGGCGGAGGGGGGAGACACACACACACACGCACACACACACACACACACACACACACACACACACACACACACACACACACACAGAGAGAGAGAGAGAGAGAGAGAGAGAGAGAGAGAGAGAGAGAGAGAGAGAGAGGTGTGAGTTAGTTTGTTGTTTTATTGAAAGACAGGGTTTTTCTGTGTCATCCAGACTGATTTCAAACTTATGATTTTCCTGCCTCATCCTTCAGAGTACTGAGATCATAGGTGAGCATCTGACTAACTTCATTTCTATCTATCTATCTATCTATCTATCTATCTATCTATCTATCTATCTGTCATCTGTCTGTCTGTCTATCTATTATCTTTAAAATTTTCATGCTGGCCCTCATTTCCTGAGGACGGAATGCTGCAGTCCTCTGTGAATAGGGCAACAGAACACACAGCATGGAGAGTGGGGGGACTAGGATCCAAGGACGACTTTTGAGGTTGAGAAGTGCTGAAAAGATGCCAGGATGTGGGATGCATAGCCCTCCCTGTGCTAGTCTGGCTGGGTGGGTGCTAGGGAGAGCCTGGTGTAGGACAGGCAGAAGTGTGCTGGCCTGGCCTTACGGAGAACTCCTCCTGACAGGTAAGCCCTAGTGAACTGAGCTTGTCTGTTTTTTAAACCATGGATGTCGAAATGCTGATTTCCCCGTCAAAAAAATTCAGAAACATGTTTTCCAAAGTTCCCACACTAAAAAGATTCAGGAAAAGCAACTTACCAAAAAAAAAAAAAAAAAAAAAAAAAAAAAAAAAAATTCTCTTTCACTGACCCAAAGCACTTTTTTTCTTTTTTTTTGGTAATTTATACTAAGCCCCTTCGAATGTCATATTGATCTTTTATTAGTAACCTTGGCAATATGATTAGACTCCAAAAAATGTACTTGTTATTGAATGGCTTTCATTCTCTTAACTTTAAAGAGGCTACTGAGCTATGACGGAAGCAGGCTTTAGTTTTAAGAATTTTTGCAACACAAAAGCGCAGATGGTGATAAAATATATGTTTAGATCAAGCAGTCAATTACACATATCTGTTAATAGTTAAAT
This sequence comes from Uromys caudimaculatus, assembly GCA_028551405.1. Classification (NCBI taxonomy): domain Eukaryota; kingdom Metazoa; phylum Chordata; class Mammalia; order Rodentia; family Muridae; genus Uromys; species Uromys caudimaculatus. The sequence continues at coordinate 63,669,386 of CM052715.1, forward strand.
ACATGTGGCAACGTTATAGGTTTGCTTTAACCGACTGTTTAATTCCACAATTTGGGCAGAACTCTAACTTCCATTTTCTGAATTGGAGTTGACTTTGAATTATAATTACAGACTTGATTTTGTTAAAATATAGAGTAAATGTTTGTCCTCTTAAATGTTATTTCCTCTTTATGGTGTGTGGAGTCCCATTTAGATTTTCTTATTGCTACAAATAGTATAAAGATAACTTGCTAAAGTTAAAATAATTGAGACAAATCTTTACTTATTATTTTATTAAAAGAACACAATGAAATCATTAGACACATTAATTGGAACGCGTTTGGATGGCATTGATTAAGCCCGAGGGGCAAACAGCTGCCCCCACCCCTCCAAAGAGCAGTAGTAATAACAACAACAAAAAAAATACAAAAAGAAAAGCAAAGCTCAGGGCAAGCAACTCAAACAAGCAAACAGGCAGAAAGACCACAGCGAATCCCCCACAGTCAACAATGTAACAGACAAGAGACCCAAAGCTGCAACTGTAACCTCCCCAGGAGCTCTTGGGGGAAATTCCCCACTGCCCCTCTGCAGCCCCCAGTCTCTTCACTGCCCATGTGTTATTTAAATGCTGGTGATCTCCCTTGTGCTAATTTGAATGAGCCACAGCAGACATATAATGCTTCCTGTTTTAATAGGTGCAAAGTGAGTTATTGTCACAAAGCAGATATGAAAAAAAAAAAAAAAAAAAAAAAAAAAAAAAAAAGACGTGAAGAGAGTCTTGCCTAATCCCTGTAATGCGGGTGTGTGAGGGTGCTAACATGGTCACCTGAATTATGCATGGCTATTGTGCTCCGATATCATAAATCGGTGCCTGAATACCCTCCAAATCATTTTCAGTCCGTGAACATTTATATACAGAGCTCTTGAGCACTGCAAAGACAATTAGTCATATTTGTATGCCGGAATTAATTGAGAGTGAGAAGCGGGAGGCAGAACGAGAGAACAAAGAATGCTTTTTGTCAGTTCTTCCGACTGACAGGGATAATTAGATATATGAAATTGAAATTCCTCAGCAGGGGGCTTCTGTTGACAATGAATTTCCTTTTGATTCCGTTCTGTTATTCTTTTATGCTGTCATCTGTGGCAATTTGTTATTCAGCTTGAAGCTTAAAAAACCAAAGCATTCCGCTTTTATGAGTAGATGATGTCAGTTTGTACACTGCTGGGAAATAGATATTAAATGTAATCTTTAAACTAAAAAAAAAAAAAAAAAAAAAAAAAAGAAGAAGAAAGAAAAAAAGAAGAGTAAAGAAATAAAATAAAAATCAGTTAAAGAGACAGCGTGCTGTTTACCAGGCTGCAGGAAGAAACTTCCCAAGCAGCAGCCAGAACTTGCCTAAAGTTGCTGAGGCCCTTTTAATCTGCTGGAGCGCGCAGCCAAGCCGTTCTTCCAGGCGGCTGCCTCTGTGCTGGAGCGTCTGCAGAGCCCATGTGCCACTCTGTGCGAGCTGCTAGGATTTTTCCTGTGCCTCTGCCCTTGCTTTACAACACCAGTGTGTTTGCATACAATCTCAGTCTCTTGTTTTTATCCATCAAAATCAAATGCTACTGATGAGTACGTATCCTGAGACAGGAGCTGACAGAAAGCCTCTGCCAACCCAGCAATCCTCAGTCTGCATTACTGTGTATCTAGGCTCACTGGTAAGCCTGGCTCTGAATGACCACAAATTAGAGCATAAGAAAAAACCCATGTGATTTACAGAGAGTTAGTACGAGAGGTCACTTCAACATGCCTTTGTTGTTTGTGATAAGACCCTTCCCTTAGGCTAGTGACTTTGGTAAATTGTTGGCAATTGTTAGACAATTGAACATTTTCTCCTTCACTTGTGAGGTGAGAGTTGGAATAGTTTCTGGAGAGATTCAGCACAACACCAGAAGTAGGATCCTCTCTAAGTTCACCCCTGCTTCCCTTTCTCATCACAGTTATTGCTGTCTTATACTTTAACAATTTACAGACACGCATGCACGTGTGCACACATGTACACTCTCGCGCACGAGCACACACACACATGAACACACGCACACGCGTGTGCACACACCAACACTTTTTTTCCTATTTCAATATCAGGTATTGAGCACCAAAGGTACTGTGCTTGCTCTCCAGGGTGAGTGGAGGTTCAAGATGGTCCTTGAGCTCATCTTCTGTGCCTGCTGCACACAAAGCGACAGCAGGATCCATTAAATACAGTGTCTTAGACTCTCTCTAGATAAGGACGAAGGAGAGTAAGTGATGGGGACCACCAATCATCTAGCTGGGGTTCCTACCCAGGAGTAGGTTGGGATTACTGACTCCTGGAGGGGCGTGCACTTGTGGAGACTGGTTCTCTCCTGTGCTGGGAGCCAGGCCTGCTACCTGCTTCTGCCTCACTGGTGGAAACACCCAAGCCAGAGTTGACATTTATCTAAGTGTCTTGGTGGCTGGATAGGCACAGGTGCCTTGTGTGCATGACTTTGTCTTTGGGACGGCGACAGTTCCAGGATGTTTGACACAGGTTGATAATGCACACAGCTGCACAAGGAAGAGCCTGAACCAGCACACACTCCTAAGAACATGCTTGGATGCCACACATCGATGAGAGCATAAGCCTTGTGTTCCTGCAGGTCTCAGATCCCTGATGAACAGAGTCGAGGGGCGTGGAAGCTCCTTTCCAAATGCATTCCTGTTTTACAGTCATGGATGTAGAAAATCCAGCTAACACATGGGGTGTCCAATGCTCCTCCTGCATACGTCTTCACGTCCTCTGCACCCGGCCGCTCTTTTCTGATTGTTGTTCCTGTTTCTCTCTCTCTTCCCTTTGGTGGTTTTCCATTTGTCTGGGAACCTCTGTCCCCGTGTTTCCAATTCATCCATTCAGGCTCCTCAGAGTTTGGAAGGATTATTCCCCCAAATGAATGTTCCCAAGTCAAACTCAGCACCCCGGAGACAGAATCAAAAAAGGCAACAACACAAAAATCTAATATTCGTCAAAAACAAAGATCTCATGAGGTGTTGGCCAACCCTGCATTCCAGCTCACCACTGTGCACGTAAATATATCACGTGGAAGCACTCTGAAAGAGTGATGCTGAGCACTGAGGGCCTTATTTAACTGAGGAGACATCTGACATGGATTTTAGGAAGGAAGGCCAAAAAAAGGAACGGTCACCAGTTGATTTAAGAAATTCTCAGGACGGAGGACTCAGTGGTTCACACAGCCTCTGAAAGAGTATTCAACAAATTCCAAACCAAGTAAAAGGCATACACATGTATATTCACTCTGTGTGTGTGTGTGTGTGTGTGTGTGTGTGTGTGTAGGACTGACTAAACTAAACTGAAGATTCATGTTTCTGTGGCAAATCTCCCTAGAGTGTCTAATTAAGACCTTTTGGTACCTTTATAGAGGACCCAGAAACTTTGTTATTAGTTCTAGTAGCTGGGAATTCATAAGAACACGTGGTGGTATGAGTCCTTGGGATATTGTTGATGGGCGTTGACAGTGCAAGGGAGACAAGTGAGAGCATATCTCCCATGAGCCATAGGGGCATGCACTGGGAACTCAACAGGCTCTTCAGCTGAGACTCCAGGTCAGACCAGGACTACCCCATACCTGCAGAGCCCTCCCCTGGGGTCTAAGCTCCTGTCAAGTACAGCAAGATGCTAGCACTCCCTGGCAAAAGGATTGGCATCAGTCTGTGGGCAAGCATCCGATTCTTAGTAAATGGGAACTGAGTTCAATGGTCCCTCAAGAAAGTATAGACCGATAGTCTTTAGAATGCTAAAAAAAATCACTTGCAGGTTTAACGGGTACTGCTCAGCTTGCTATCTGATTGAGAGCTTCGGGATCCAACATGATGATATGCCTTCAGAATATGGCTTTCTCAGAGGGAATAACGTAATATAGTTAACCTACATAGAAATTACTACATAATTTTATAATAGTATTTTAATTCTGGTAAAATCTATATATCTATCATCTATCTATGTATTTATGTTCTTCTATTGAGCCACCTGTCTGCAATCTGTCATCCATCTATCAGTAATTCATGCACTTATCAATTTATATGACCTTTTCCATCATATATTATGATATATAAATCTATTTAGTATTTATCTCTCTGTCTACTTGTTATTTGCCTATCTTAGCTGCCATATGTCTGTCTCTCATCTGTTTCTATCCATTGATCACATGTTATTTACTAATCATACATGTATCCTCTATCACCTATGTGTTCAATCTATAACATCCACATACCTTCCCCTTCCCTCCCTCCCTCCTTCCGTCTCTCCCTCTGTCCTTCCCTCCCTGCCATCTACCTTCATTCTCTTGAGGGGCCTTTCTCATTCTATGTGCTTTACTGCTGCAGGTGAGCACAAATTTTGTCTAGGAAGGAAGCAAGCAGTGTACAGGAAGGTAACCGCCAGTGTACAGAATGTGGTAAAGACCCAGTGCTTCCCACTCTAGCTTCCTGACTTTGGGATGCGCAGGCCTCTTAGCCACAGTTCTCTCTGTGGGAAACAGGGCTGCATCATAGCCTCCTGGCCACAGAGGTCAAATGTAATTCATGAAAGACTGGGATGGATTAGACAAGTTTTTAGGAAAACCATGCATAAAATTTGAAAGTACTATTCATTCATGGTTGACATCTTAAATGAAAACAGATTCCAGATAGATAAAAAAATTTCAGTTTAAGAGACAGAACTATGGAATCGCTCTAGAAGAAACCAAAAACCATGGGGATGTTTTAAGGACTAGTCAAAAATAGTCTTATGTTTGGAAAGATCTTAAAGTGTTGCATGAATTTCTGAAAACAGTGTTAAATTCATTCATTATTTGGCCAAAAATCAAATGCTGGCATAATAAAAAGATATATGATTCATGTTGTACCCACAAGGTTGATACTCTTCATATGTAAACATCTCCTACAAACCCAAGATGCAAAGAACAAGTACTCAGTGCAGTGGCAGGCACAAACTATGAATATGTCAGAAGAATGCAGGTGACTGCTAGATACACAAAAGGTATTCAACTTTATTCTTTTTTAAAATTAATTGACTAATTTACTTACTTTTGTTTTAGTGGAGACATGGTCTCACATAGCCTAGGGTAGCCTAGAACTCACTCTGATACCAAGTATGACTCAGTATCAGTTTAATTCTCTTGACTCTATCTCCTAGGCACTGGAATTACAAGTGTATGCCACGAAGGCTCACGCCAGCTAGGGGTTCAGCTTCATTTTTAATGAAAGAACTTTACATAGTGATAGCACTTAGCAGTTATCCTTACTGCTAAGACACAGAGAGATGTAGGAGCTTCACCAATGGGAAGGCCAGTTTTTGTACTGAAGTGTCAATTGTCTCAGCCTGATGAAAGGCTCTTGCAAGATTTATCAAAAAGGCACACACACACACTCCTGGGCTCAGTACCCATGCCTTCAGAAATGTTTCCCATAGTCACATCCACAGAGAAGCAGTGTTTGTAAAATAAAGGTTAGTCGAGGAATGGATGCCTCTCCCTGGGGACCTGGTAAGTGCTCCCTGGTGCCAGGCCATGGAATCTAATCCTTTATTTATTATTTAGGCGCCTCCACAAGGGACAATCCACAGTGCAACCAAAATGACAAGAGTGTTATGGTTGCCAGGACATAATCTTTTGGATGCCAACTAAGACAAAAGAGGGGTCAGAACAGGAAGAAGCCTATCAAGTTATGTAAAAACTATAGAAGGCTAAGAGAAAGCAGCCTCACGCTTGCAGGGTACCCCTGGGAGATCTGAGAGGTCAATGGGCCTTCTCCTCTCTGCTTTCCCTGGGAGGGAGGAGCCGGTACACAGGCATGCAAACTGCACATTTGACTCCTGTTTTTTTTTTTTTTTTTTTTTTTGAATTCTGGAAGTGAGTTGTCATTTGGTTTCATTTGTTTCTCAATTTTAAAAATAGATATTAACTTCATTTTGTGTGTGTGTGTGACTGTTGTGCCTACACGTGTGTATGTGAAGCATATGTATGCTTGGACTTTGTGGAAGTCAGAAGAGGGCATTCCGTTTTCTGGAACTGGAGTTACAGATGCTTGGGAAATGCCATCTTGGTACTGGGAATTGAACTCAGGTCCTCTGGGAAAGCAAATTCTTTTAACCGCTGAGCTATCTTTCCAGCCCTGTGACTTATCATTGAAACAGTCAGATACAGTTTGAAGGGCTTGTGGGTATCCACAATGAAGAGTGAAGTTTCTAAAAGCCTTCAGAGGTTAGGGTGTGTGTGGATACTTCAAGCAAAATCCACAGAGCTGTGACCAGCGAGCAAACCGATTGTTGGATTTGTATTGATCAAATAACTTTAAAAATCTCCTTGCCAAGCCTTCCTCTTCTTCATATAAAAGAGTTCAGACGATTGGCACAAATATTTCCCTTCTTATTTTTAGGAATAAAATTTTTATATCAACAAATAAATACCACATGTTTTCTCTCATCTGCTCATTCTGGATATTTCTTAGATACATAAAATGGATGAATGTATAGAGTATGTTGTATATAAGACATGGAGACAGAAAAAGCCAGGACTCTCTGAGGGAACAAGAAACAACTGGTGGAGGAGGATTGGGGGTCCTTATGGTCAACGTACACAACCCACACGAATGGAATGTCTTTACGACATATATCACTATGTGCAATGAATAGAGATTAATAAAATTATGTTAAAAGAAAATCCACTTCTGCCTCCCGTACGTTTAATTGTTCTAGAAAAGATATGCATCGTTGCTGCTTTAGTGCACTCAGTGTTCTTCCAGAATCAAGAGCATTCTGATCCAGGGCAGGGAGTCTTGCAGTTTGGGAGATGTTCAGAGCCATGGTTTTCAGTACGGTTTTATCCTTTTGCCATTTGCTTGGGAGGAAGAAAAGCAGCGTCCTAAGGTCGGTAGACACAAGCTCTAGCCAGGGCTCTGGGAGAGATCCTGATCTCAATTATCACCTCGTTTAATTCCTACAGCCAGGTGTGTACAGTGGGCTCAGAGGCAGAGCCTTTGACCCAACATCCCCAGCTCCTCTCCTTGCCCCCTGTTACCTGGAGTATGTTCACAAGTGGGAGCCAGGGCAGCCTGGGTACAAGGGGATGCTTTTCCTTTTTATCCTTCCTGGGGGGCGGGGGGTGTCAGCGGGTTTCTTCCACTCTCTGTCTAGGTGCTCCTGGCCCTACCTGAGTCCTGACACAAGCCAGAGCTATCTGGGAGGAGGGAATCTCAACTGAGAAAATGCTCCCATAGAAATGCATGTGTGCCTGAAGGCTTTCTTGATTAATGATCGACGTGGGAGGGTCCAGATCACTCTAGGTGGGGCCGCCTTTGGGCATATGGCTCTGGGTTCTATAAGAAAGCAGGCTGAGTGAGCCATGGGGACCAAGCCAGTAAGCAGCACCTCTTCATGGCCTCTGCATCACATCCTACCCTAGGTTCCTGCCTTGAATTCCTGCCCTGACTTTCTTCCATGATGGACTGTATTCTGCAAGGTGGAACAAACAAATGAACAAACAAAACACTTTCCTCCCCAAGTTGGTTTTTGTCAGGATTTTATCACAGCAATAGAAATAAATTATGACAGAATCTACCTTGATGGGATGTTTTCCAGAGGAATATGGTGTGTGTAAAGCCAATGGCTTCATTGTAAAGTTGGGATAGGTTACCGTGGGAGGCCAGCAGCATGGATCTCCAGGGATCCCATAAAACTGGGTGTATCTATTTGGTTGATCAGTAACTCTTGGCTGGACAAGATGGTACAGGATGTACATATGTGCATGACAGGAGGCATGGAACAAGGACACTCAGTGCCCTTGCCAGGTTACGGTAAGATTAGACACTTAGGCCATCCTGGTCTCATGGGTGGAAACCCTCACAGGGGGTCCAAAGAGAGCTGGAAGTCACCTTCTAGGCACTGTCCCTCTTGAAGAGGGTGAGTACGACAAGAAAGCCTGTCTAGGGAACTGTACTGTCCTGGTAGGTGTGTTGTGTGAACTTGGCACTTTCACCCAGAAATCATACATCCTTATCATATATATGTCACCAGACAGCACACTGCACTGACACCAAGACAAATTTCCTGACAGAAAACAAATATCCTGAGATGAATGTGCGCTGGTCCACACTTGTGATCCCAGTGTGCTCTGGTTGGAGGCAGGAGGATCACACGTTGGATGTCAGCCTAGGCTACATCGTGAGACCTTGTCTCAAAAAATGAAAAACAAAAACATCCCGGAAAAGAAATTCCAAAGATCTCCTTTCAGCTGCAAGCTTGTCTCTGCAGTTTCCAAAGGGAGAAGGTATCCAGGACCCTAGGTTGAGTGACACATGGCCACCCTCCCACATCTTGCCATTACAAAGAGGGCACAAGCATGTCATTAAAAATACATGGGCAGGAGAAAGGTACCAATTATAGTTCATATGATATGAGTGATCGATATAATTAAGAAATGACCTCCACTAAAAAGACTAATGAACAGTGTATGCTAGCCTAGCTGATATTGCATGAACCAATTAAATATTTAGCAAGTGCCGAGAATGGGGAAGATGCTGTGGGTGGGCATGCCGTCTTTCTACAGCTAAGGGGACTGTGAGTCTACATCACAGTCATACACATCGCAAGGGAGGTGTAGAATGGTTAGTGTCCTGCCCAATGGGGCAGGATGGACCAGGTGGGACAGTTGTCAAGGACTCCCCTTGTATTTTTATCCCTGTACCAAGTGCTCAGGGAGTTAGGCTCAGGGGAAGCTCAGGTGGTTAAGGGGTGGGAATGTAACTCAGTCGCATGAGTGTTTGCTAGCAGGTATGAATCCCTGCATCCCACCCCGGCACAGCATAAAACTGGGTATGGATAACAGGCCTGAAATGCCAGCACTGAAGAAGTGGGGGCAGGAGGATCAGAAATTCAAGGTCACTCTTGGCTACATAACAAGTTTGAGGTTAGTTGGGCTACATGAGACCCTGTCTGTAAAAAAATTAAGTTGTATGATCTTAAACATCTAGATCTTACAGGTTCTTGGTCATCTTTTCAGTTTAACTGTGCCCCTGACCTACATGGGAGGCAGCAAAGACTCTTCCTCTTGTTTTGAAAATAGAAATAGAAGGTGGAAATTACTAAGTTTTTCATAAAAAAAGATACCCAAAGATGGTTTGTCACGACAGGGGTGTAACCTGCACTGCTCATCTATCATTTATGATAGCCTGTTAGCTGCTACATTGAAGACCCCCTGCATCAGTGTCTGTGGTGTTTGTATTTCATCTGACATATGGTAACCCAGGGGTCCCGGCTCCTCTGATTGTGGCATTGTTATCTTTGCCATGGGGCCTCTTTGGAGTCTACTGCATCCTTTTTACTAAGTTACCAAAGAGCAGAGAGCTGTGGTGGGTAGCACCAACAGCAGTCAAGCCACCAATGCACCGGAGATAGCTTTTGCCTCTATTCACCACAAGTAAGAAACAGCTCCTGGTCCTACCTTCTGACAAGAGGCCCTCAGAGAGATGAATGGATTGCTACGTATACGGCTTATCTTTGAAATTCACCCATTCATGGATGAACAGTCTACCTACAAAAGGCAAATACAATACTCAGGGATCGTCTGCAAGAGAAGGGCTGGGAGGTGCCATTCTCCTCTGAAAGAATTCTTCCCTTTTCTTTACCCAGCTCAGCTGTTTTGAGGAACTCTCTGGAGCAGGAGGAAAACACCAAGTCATCCTTCTTTCTCCATGTCTTGTGCGTTGCATGGCGGGCTGCTCTCAGCTTGGGTGCAGATGACAGCTTGCTAACATGGAATCTGAGCCGACTCAGAAGCTGAGCTGGCTGTTCCCAGGCAGGAGTGCACACTCTCCTCTCCCTATGGATGCTGGAGAAGCTCAGAATGTGGCACTTCAGCTAAGTGATTGGGAGAACAATTCAAAATAGAGCTGCCTGGATTTCAGCTTGCACCTCTGGGGTCCAAGAGGCAAACGGAGAGCCTGGGACCCCCCTTTAGAGGACACTACAAGCTTCCATTGTGGGGCATTCCCTAGACTGCACCTTTCTGTCCTATTAGGGCTGGCTTCAGGGGAGCCTGTGGGCCCATTGGATCCAGAACTTGGCATGTCATCTTAGCAAAAGCTAAGCAGCTATGTGTCTGAGGTGCAAAGTCAGAACATGTGTGAACATAGGCTGGTGGACATTCTATGGAACATGCCTTGAGTCTTGTGGGATAAAACAGTCCCATCCCCACAGGAGCAGCCTTCATTCCATGAAGACAGATAGAAAAGGACCTAAAGGTAGAAACGGAGATGTTTGAGGCATTTCTTATCAAATGATATAGACAGTGTCCATAGCTGAAGGCCTGCCTTCCCGCACCTACTGTGGCCATGGTGTTAGAAAACCTCAGTGCAGTGTTCACTTTGCCTTCCCACGTGTTTATCTCCTTGTTAAGATGCCCGTTCATCTGAAAAATAGGTTTGCTTTCTAGAAAGAAAATCCCCTTCAACCTCCTCTGAGCCGGAGGCTTGAAACATCATGGGTGCATGATGGGTGGAATTATTTGGGGGCACCAAGGTTAGCACAGAGACACTTCTTGTCCCCAGGAACAGTTATGGAAATGGTGTTCTATCCCAGAGACCTCTCAGTCAGGCAAAGAAATGATAAACAAATAGAAATAAATAAATAAACCTCAAAAAGTAACTCACAAACATTTTTTTTTCAAATATAAAGTGCAAGAGCTATCGTATCCTGAGGGTATGGAATTAACTTGCACAATGATAATTTATATTTTATGTGGGTTTTATTTTTATACACCTGCTTTTCTTTGCAATTCATGAAAAAACATATTGATATCAAGGCAATTGTTGCTGTCACAGAATTCATAATCCTAACTGGGAGCTTTCACATCAACATGACACGTCTCTTTTATGCTAACTCTGGCAATTTAGAAAAAAAATACAGGTTATAAACAGCTAATAAAACTTCCCCATTTGAGAGTCTGATACATTTTCTTCCTCTTCGGTGGAGCCGAGTGTTCATTGGCTCTGAGGAAATCGCTGTGGTGTGGTGTGTGGAGGAGCGATGTGCACGTCCACCTGGGGGAGTTACTGCACAGCCTTCTGTTTGGCTCATCACAGACAGTTTCAGATTATGGTTCATTCCGGGGATTTAGGCCCATGGGTTTGAGAATAAAGCTTGTAAAATGTCCCCAGTATTCTACATCCGAGGTATTCATATATTTAAGGCATATGGTTGAATCAGCAACCTTGGTCTGTACAAAGCCAGCTGTGAGAGAGTTTGGACTTTGTTGGTCAGGTTGCCTGTGTGCAACAGACCCTTGAAGTATGGAAACTGCGGCCGCCACAGGCCAGCTGTTGTACTTTGAATGTGGGCTGTCTCCCATATGCCTGCGTGTTTAGGCACTGGGTCCCCAGATGATGGTGTTGTCTTGGAGACTGGAGAGCCTTTGAGAAGTGGAGTGTAGCTGGAGATTACTGGGGGTGAGACTTGAGGTTTGACAGCCCAACCTACTTCCTGTTTGCCTTCTGCTTCTGGACTAGGTATACAGTATGACTAGCCACCTATGCTTCTGATGCTTTTCCTCTGTGATAGACTGGGTGCTCTTCAACTGGGGGTTGAAGTAAACCTTTTCTTGTAAGTTTCCTTGTGTCCGGCATTGGGTTATAGAAACGAGGGCAGTAATGAATGCTTCAGCAAAGCTTGGGTGGGGAACTGACCTTGACCTCATGTAGTTCACGTGTCGTGAGATGCTGTTCTCTGTCCTTTCCATGTTGCTGAAGGTGTTTTGGTTCATGGACGATATCACAGGAGCTGGGTGCAGGATGGCATCCTGACTGCCAGCATTGGAGCCCTAGCTCTCTGCCCATGTCTCTCATTCTCTCAGTGGGAGACCTGTGTTTGCTTAACCTCTTGATCTTTGATTCAGTCTACCTGATTATCAGCTCCCACCACCCACCACAGGGATGCATGGGGTTGGGGAAGGGATGTTATCCAGATGTGACAGAACAAGTGCACAGCTGGGCTTCCTGAGGTGTAGGAGGGTACAATGCATCTGCTTCATCCCTCCTGGCTTTCTGGTCTGGGTGCCCGAACTCCCTGTCCCCTTGGTACCTTGTGACAATATAGGACAAGTCCGGCCTTGACAGGCTTGCTATTCTCATGTGAATCTAGTCAGGATCCAACTTCATAAAGCTGACCTTTATGTGCCAGGTCTCTCTTCAAGACAGAGTGGACTCTCCTCCCTGGACAGCCAGAGAGGAGAGGGGTGTGAAGTCCTCTTAGGGCATCCATGTGTCAGTCATGACTGTGAGATGTTGACACTCATGAGAGTATTGGTTAAGAGGTGTTTTGGCATGGTTTGCCACACAAAGGTCAGAACAACTGGAGTGTAGACCTCTCTGTGTCTGTCCTCCACAGCTCAAAAACAAACTCAGAAACTTGCAGGGGGACATGGCTGGAACAGCTTTCATTTCTTAAAGGAAACTTTTGGGGTTTTCTTCTCCCTGGGGAATGAGATTCCTGTAGGGAACCTGTCATTGCAAGCCTGGAGGCTACTTATGGGAACTGTAAGAATTGTACAATTCGCTTAGGGCTCAATTGATTGCATCATGACCTCCACTTTTGGAGAACACAATGGACTCCACATAGGTTCTGTGTTCATCCCCGGCACTGAAAGAAAGAAAGATGAAGACAACACAAGATAGACCGCATCAGCAGCAACTGAAGTATGTTCTGGGATGGGGCATCCATCTTACTGTGAAATTCAGTTGGACTCTCTTGAGGGATAGACAAAAAACTCACTATTGTTCAATTGTTGACAGTGGCCTGATGCCACAGAAGGCAAGGCCGGTCTTTGACACCCTGAGAGTTTGAAGGGACTGTGGCCTCTGAGGTCTGGGAGTGACACTTCATACTGGAGACTTGCTCCTCACTCACAGATTCTGGGTGACACTGTGTCTGTTCCTCCTTCAATGCTCTTCTGTCAATCACTGAGCTGTCAACTCCATCTTAGTCATGTCACAAGGAGCAGAGGCTTCATCTGCAAGAAACTGTCCTTCCCTTTGTCCCAACACCCTTCTCTGAAGCATCCATGTTCTTCTATTCTACATGGCTGTGTCTCTTCTCGGGCATTTGCCTCTGACTTCTGCATCCTCAGAAAATTCTGCGTATTCTAGTATATTCTCTGATCTTACCTAGCTCATGCCTGGGTCTCCAGTCAGAGGCTGGTTGGGGTGATGTGAGGCCTTCCCTCCGGGCAGGCCAGGTCCACAGGTGTCTTTCACACTGTCCTCAGACACATATGTTTTCTTCATGTTACAATACAAATACCTGCTTTGCTCATCCATTGCCGAAGGAAAAGAAGAAGAAAGGTGTGAAGAGGAGAGGTGTAAAGAGAGAGGAAGTGGGGACACCAGGGTGGGAGTCCCAAGAAAGTGGTTGTAGTCTGGAGGAGCAGGGTGGCCAGGCTGTCTCAGGCAATGGGATAGAGTTTGGCCTGTCAAGTATGCTTCCTCTGGAACCCAGCCATGGGGGAAGGGGAGAAAATGGAGCATTGGGAGCATCAGACAAAGACCTAGGTTACTTACTACTCTGATGCTACGTGTTTGCTCTCCAGACAAAAAGCACAAACATGAAAAGTTACTTTTGAAGTGAACTTCAAAACTCATTTCAAAGTGATGTGTCTAGTCTAGAGAGTCAAGGACAATCCCAGCTTCCCAGTATTTTGTGGAAATGAACCTGCCCCATGGGCCTAGCATTGCAGACTCGAACCCCAAACCCTCAGTCACGTGCAAAACTCACTCCGTGCTTTGATGGTCTGGAGCACTTAGTCCTCATCTGGAAGAGCTGAGACGGAGAGTCACTTGAGGGACACAACGCCCAGTGCCCATACCCTCTGCAAAGGCAGTGCAGGGACAGGCAGGAGCCTACCAACTGCTCTCTCAGGATCACAACTTTCCCCTTTCCCAGGAAAAAGTAGTGTTATTATTATATTTTTAATTCCCTAATGTGTGACCCAGCGGCCCGTATCATCTTACAGAGGCTGAAGGGAAGGGATGGGGCCGGGCTGTGCGGTCAGTGTTTTCAATATCCCCCCTGCCAGCCATTACATCACCCAGCTCCGTCTCTAAGAGGATTTTCAGCAGGATTGGCTTCGTTATTAAAATAGTAATTAATTTTTTCCTCTCCACAAAACCCGGGACCTTCAGATGCGGCCTTGGGAGAGAGGGCGATCTCCTTTGAAAGTGGTCTTTCTGGCAGCTGTAATCGGCTCTCCAGCCTGCGGTACACATGTTCCCCCGTAAATGTGATTAAAGAGCCACACAAAAACCCCCTTGCAGAAAATTAATTCAGTTTCCAGAATAAAAAGTCTGATAAAGTTGTGCGATGGTCCGGTGACAACGCATAATAGAAGGGTAGAGTTTGATCCCCTTGACGGATAAATGAACGGCCAGAAAGGTCTGAGAGTTCCCAGAGTAAAAACATCTGCTGCAGCTAATTCACTTTAGCTTGGGGTGGGGAGGTTCATTAGCCATATTAGGCTACAGAGTCTCAAATGCCACCAGGAAGTCCCGTTTCTCAGGCTGGGACACCATGTGACCTCCAGGCCTGTTGTGAGGGCCTGACTCACTCCACACTGGGGACAGACATCTCCTAGAGAACCTGGAAGCTGTTGGGCTGCTTGTGACTAGTGGTGCACCCTTGGCGCCTGGGGCTGACTTCCCAGTTGGCTTCTGTCACCTGTGTAGGCAGGGACTAGCAGAGAGTCTCATCCTGTCACTTAGCAGCAGCATGACTTCTTGAGTTTTCTAATGTAGGTTTTTGTTTCCTGCTCCGTGGGCAGGTTGATGACACCTGTCCCTGTCCTGAGGATTAGGAGAGATGCCTGTCCCAGTGTTTAGTGATGATTTGGAATGGAGACTCAGAGCCTGTCCTTCTTCATACTGGGAAGATGTTAAAGGGAGAGGAAGCCATGCCTCTGACACACCCTGGAGCCCTTGAGGTGATTGATTAGCACTTTGAAGTTCCCCTGCACCTTAGACTTCAGAATATGAATTACTTGGAAAAGGTTTATTTTTTGCAGGGTTATTAGCCAAGGACCTCCAAGGTGACATTATCCCAAATTTTGGGTAACTTCTGGGTTCTATAAGAAAAGGAAAGGCCATAGCAATACAGAGAACTCATGTGATGATGAAGGCAGAGGTCTGGGTGATGCAGCTACAGGCCGAGAAAGATCTTGGGTGGTAGGAACTGGAAGAGGCCAGAAGGTCCTGTATGGATTCCCCCAGGGGACATCTGTTCCTGTAGATTCCTTGTGTCTGAACTTGACCCATGGAGCTGTTAGGGAGCAACCCTCTATTATGTTTAGTGCCACACTACCAAGTTTCAGTCTCAAATGGACAAAAATAGGGGCCACCCATGACCCACAAACTCGGGGTCTCAGGTTTTCTTGAATCCCTGTAAGCAGGTGACAGGGGACCTCAGGCCCCCCTGTATTCTCAACCCCACGAAATGGATGCAGTCTCTGTGTCTCCCTGCCTTTCTTTAAGCATAAATATGAAGTAAAAGTTAAAAAGTTGCCACTGACATTGAAAACCGGGGAAAGAAACGCAATTCCAACCCCAAGTCCTCTGTCATTTAGAAGGCGTTTACCATTTCTACTTTCATATAAAATAGTGTAGCCTTCTCAGACAGGATCGAGTTAGAGGAGATCCATGAAGCCACGAGCCACAGTGGCTTTACATGAGGCTCACTTCCTAAGATCAGAGGTAAAAACAGCCTTGCCAGATATTCTTCCTGCTCTAGAGGAGATGAGGAGACCCAGGGTAACGCGTATCTTACAGCGGCAGCTTCTGTACTGAAATAATAATTGTTAATACAATTGAGTGAGAGGGTGCCCTTCCACAGTAAGCCCTGGTCTCGGCAACCTCGCACATTTAAACACAATGATCACTGACAATCATCCACTTGAAATCACTCCAGGTTTTTGTGTTCGTGTAGGAATGCATGAGAAATAAAAATGGGATTTGCATTTTTTGCTTTGCATCTGGATTGGAAACCTTCAGAGCTGGAAGGGGTGAGATCCTTCCCCTTTGGTTTAATCCACTGATTGGCCTGCAGAGAAGTCTGTCTGACGGCATATGTGGATCCAGGCTCCAACCTGTGTGGGGACACAGCCTGGGGACATTGTGGCTTGAGTACATGGCAGCTTGGGCACATGCTACCAAGGCAGATCAGAGGGTTTAGTTTTTCCAGAGTATGTCCTAGCACTGAAAGGCTCTGTGCTACAACTGAAGTCATTTGCCTTTGTGGAGCGGTCTTGGCAAAGCCATGTCATGAGGTCTCTGTGTGCACAGTTTGGGATCTACAGGAGTGTCGCACACTCTTTGAGGCCAGTGCTTCTTTGCAGCAGCTAGCAGGGTACCATGTGGCAGCTCAGCTGTTCAGTGCCTCTGTGCAGTGACTGTGCCTCCTCCTGGCCACACCAAGTCTCACATAGGTGTAAACTGTGAGTAAATTCTCTCTCATAGTTCTTGTCATATTAGTAACCAAAACTACACATGTCTACCAGGTTTCACTCAGACACCCCTAATTCTCCCTCACCGAAAAAGATGCAGGCTGCGAAGTTAAGCCTGCTGCTCTGAATAACACTGGGAAGGAAGTCACTGACTGTCCGTTATCAGAGAGGAGTGCTCCTTTAAGGTCTCCTGCTCCTCAGCAGCCCCATTCAGGGTCTGCAGGTATGGGCTAATTGTTCAATTACAAGTGGAGGAGAGATGAAAGGGCAGGAAATAGCTGTCATGGCCCAGGAGGTAACATCTGCAGAAAAGGGAGTGCGCCGGAAAATGAAGTGCTAATGAAGGTCCAGCCTCAGCTCAGATAGATGCAGGGATCACCACAGTGTGCAGGCAAACCCCCTTCCTGTGGCTGAGGGCCTTGGTGGATCAGGAGTCAGACAGGACAGCTTTTCATGTGTAGGTCCTTAGGTCTGGGCAGTGGAGGGCTCCAGGGCCCCTGCAGTTCAGGTTCATCATTTGCCTTTTGGAGGCTCCTCTGCCTTCCTTTGCCTTGAGGGCAGCTCTTCACCTGAGGGCCCTTTCTCTGCTCCTTTCAACTTTCCCAGGCTTGCAGATGGAAGTTCACTTCTATGGCTTTGAGAGATTTGCAGAGAGGGTTATGTAGTATACCAGAGGAGCCTTCTATAGGAAAAGGACCCTTGATTTTAAACTTTCAGTGGGAAACGTCTCAAACTTTTACATAAATGACAAGAAAAAGGTTAAATTAAAAATTATCTTATTAAGAAAATTTAAGTTACATAGCGCTTGTGCACACCTTTCTTCTCAACACTTTCTAGGCAGAGGCAGGCACATCTCCGAGTTCAAGGCCGGCCTGGTCTACAGAGAGAGGTCCAGAACAGCAATGGTTACAACAGAAAAACCCGGTCTTGAAAAATAAAAGTGTGTGTGTGTGTGTGTGTGTGTGTGTGTCTGTGTGTCTGTGTGTATTCCACATGTATGCAATGCAGGTCCTCACGGAATCCCTGGAGCTGGACTCAGAGGTAGTTGTGAAATTTGTGAGATGCCTGAGAGGAGTTCGGGGAACTTACTTTGGGCCCACTGAGCCATGTCTCCAGCCCTGAGTGTATATTTAAAGATAAAAATACAGGAAGTGCTACCATTGCCTGTTCTTTTTATTATATGGCATTGCTGCCATGTGGGTGGGGTAGGCTTGGGCTGAGGGATGGAGGGAGGAGGGAGAGGTTAATCATTCCTCTGCTTTTATATAGCATCTTCTGCATTGTGGAGATCTAATGACCATGAGCCGATATATTCAAATTTCAGCATCAGGTGGGCAAGGAGAATATGCAAAAAAGGGTAGGTTTGTCCTCAGACTTGGTGCTCACTGCAGGTGCCTTCCTGCAACTGTGTGAGAACAAGCATCCGATAGCCCTGTGTCAAGAGATTCTTGAATCCAGCTGCAGATCAGGCCATGGAGGACCTCATGACATCATGTCAGGGTGGGGCGCTTGGATAGTGGCCATTTAAGGCGGACAGTCAGCTGCCGGCTCCATTTCACTGTTGACTCCTCATGCTGTTGATTGTGAATATGGCCCCAGCTCAGAGAAAGCCCTGCCTCTGCGATCTTGCAATTGGTGCCACGTCTGACTTAAATGTGTTGCCAGGGAACAAAGAAAAGCCTCCATTAGGCAGGGAATGTCACGATAATTATTTCTGGTGTGAGCATCTGAGAATCACATCTTAAGGTAGACTTTCTGGGAGGCGCTGACGAGTGAATGCCGGCTGTAATAATCTGACGTGAAGCCTTTGTGATCTGACCAAATGAATGTCTAAGAGGAGAATTTATGGTGAAGTCAGATCGTGCGCTACCTCATGAATGCGTTCCTTTTCGAATGTAAATGACAGAAAAATTATTCATTTATACCTATAATCAAACTACAAGTTTAACAGATAATGAACATGCACACAACTATTAAAATGACACCAGAAATATGGCTTCAATCAACAAAAGGGAAGACGTTCAAAGTGAGTCTCGAGAACTTTAACACACAAAAAACCCTGCCTTCATTATGTTGGATTGGGACTCTGGAATGGCGGGGGTGGTTTAATGGGCTGCAGATACTCCATAGAAAATCATGCCCCGGGAGAGTGTCTCTATGGAGCCCCCCTTCACTTCCGCCATGATCTGAGTACTGCAGAGGGCATCACAGAATAATTGAGGAGCAAAGTCTCAAATCAAAAGCTTTAAGTCCTGTCCTGACTCAACCAGGAGAGCGGTGACTCCCGGGCGTGTAACTGGGGTGCTGGAGGAAACTGAGCCATTCCCAGTTTTTTGCTTTCCACTTCAGTTTTGGGATTTGTATTCTTATTTTCTAGTCTTTGCTTTGTCTCATGAAACATACCTGATGTTCATGTCCACCTGCTACTGTCCCCCCTGATGTCTGTGTCCACCTGCTGGGGTCCCCCTGATGTCCATGTCCACCTGCCTCTGTTTCCCCTGATGTCTGTGTCTACCTCCTGCTGTACTTCTTCTTTTTTTTTAATTTTTCTTTTTTGATACTTTATTTACATTTCAAATGTTTCTCCCTTTCCAGGCCTCCACTTTGGAAACACCCCCTCCCCTCTCTTCTCCCCCCCCCACCTCTGTGAGGATATTCCCCCTCCCACTCACCTGCCCACCCACTTCCATCATTCCCCTATACTGGGGCATCTAACACCCTCAGGCCCGAGGGTCTCTCTTCCCCCTGATGGCCAACAAGGCCCTTCCCTGCCACATATGTGGTCTGAACCATGGGTCCCTCCATGTGTATTCTTTGGTTGGTGGTCCAGTCTCCAGGAGGACTGGGGAGGGGGTCAGGCCAGTTGACACTGTTGCTCCCTCCATGGGACTGCAAACTCCCTCAGCTCCTTCAGTCCCTTCTCCAACTCCTCCATCTGGGACCTCACACTCAGTCCAACGATTACTGTGAAGTGAAACTTGGGTATTCCGAACTTTTGGGCTAATATCCACTTATCAGTGAGTACATACCATGTTGGTTCTTTTGTGACTGAGTTACCTCGCTCAGGATGATATTTTCAAGTTCCATCCATTTGCCTGCGAATTTCATGAAGTCATTGTTTTTAATAGCTGGGAAGTATTCCATCGTGTAAATGTACCACATTTTCTGTATCCATTCCTCTGATGAGGGACATCTGGGTTGTTTCCAGCTTCTGGCTATTATAAATACGGCTGCTATAAACATAGTGGAACATGTGTCTTTATTACAT
>CM052715.1:63689686-63729968 GCA_028551405.1 Uromys caudimaculatus
AGTCTCTGGTGAGAAGTCTGGTGTAATTCTGATAGGTCTGCCTTTATATGTTACTTGACCTCTTTCCCCTACTGCTTTTCATATTCTTTCCTTGTTTTGTGTATTTGGTGTTCTCACTATAGTGTGACAGGAGGAATTTCTTTTCTAGTCCAGTCCATTTGGAGTTTGGTAGGCTTCTTGTACATTTATGTTCATCTTTTTCTTTAGGTTAGGGAAGTTTTCTTCTTTAATTTTTTCTTTTTTTCTTTTTTCAAGACAGGGTTTCTCTGTGTAGCCCTGGCTGTCCTGGAACTCCCTCTGTAGACCAGGCTGGCCTTGAACTCAGAAATCCACCTGCCTCTGCCTCCCAAGTGCTGGGATTAAAGGCATGCGCCACCACTGCCCGACTTCTTCTATAATTTTGTTGAAGATATTTACTTGTCCTTTAAGTTGGGAATCTTCACTCTCCTCTATACCTATTGTCCATAGGTTCTGTCTTCTCATTGTGTCATGGATTTCTTGGATGTTTTGGGTTAGGAGCTTCTTGCATTTTGCATTTTCTTTGACTGTTGTGTCAATGTTTTCTATGGTATCTTCTGCACCTGAGATTCTCTCTTCTATCTCTTGTATTCTGTTGGTGATGCTTGCATCAGTGACTCCTGATCTCTTTCCTAGGTTTTCTAACTCCAGGGTTGTCTCCCTTTGTGATTTCTTTATTGTTTCTATTTCTATTTTTAGTTCCTGGATGGTTTTGTTCATTTCCTTCATCTGTTTGATTGTGTTTTCCTGTAATTCTGCCTGTTTGATTGTTTTTTCCTTTAATTCTTTAATGGGTTTTTGTGTTTCCTCTTTAAGGGCTTCTAGTTGTTTACCTGTGTTCTCTTGTATTTCTTTAAGGGAGTTATTTCTTTCTTTCTTAGAGTCTTCTATCTTCATCACGAAAAATGATTTTAAATCTGAGTCTTGCTTTTCTCATGTGTTGGGGTATCCAGGGCTTGCTGTGGTGGGAGAGCTGGGTTCTGATGATGCCAAGTAGCCTTGATTTCTGTTCCTTATGTTCTTGCCCCTTTCTTTCGCCATCTGGTTATCTCTGGTGTTAGGTGGTCTTACTCTTTCTGGCTGTGGGTTGTCCTTCCTTCAAGCCTCTGTGTCAATACTCCTTGAAGACCAGCTCTCTCTGAGAGGAATTTGGGTTTGTAGAGCTGTGGCACAGGGTCAGCTCTGGGGTGCAGACAGAAACCAGAACAATCTTGTCCCCAGCTGTCCCTTAGTTCCTGTGTCCTGATGGCTCTGCTAGGGTCCCTCTTGATCCAGTGAATTTGAACAGTAGTGGTGATCTTGCTTGTGCTCGAAGGTGTGTCGGCACTCCTGGGATACCAGCTCTCTCCTGGCACTATTTGAGTATGGAGCCCTGTGTCACAGGATTAGCTCCCTGGCCGCCGGAAGAAACCAGAAGACCACTCCTCAGTCACTGTGTACTGGGATTCCAGGTGGGTCCCTCTGAGCAGACAGGCTTGTCCAGATTCCTGGGAGTCGAGCTTTCTCTGGCACTATTTGTCTATGGAGCCCTGGTGGCCCAGGCAGAGGTCTCCAGCCACAGATGGAAACCGGAAGGCTCCTGTCCCAGGCTTTTTCTCTGTCCCTGTGTCCTGAGGATTCAGGGCAGGTCCCGCTGAGCAGTGGTGCTCATCTTAACCCCACTCACAGCTTTTCCACAGTCCTGGGAGGGTAGCTTTCTCTTGACACTATTTGGCTATTGAGCCTTGGTGGCCCAGGCAGAGGTCTCCCACCACAGATGGAAACTGCCCTGCTGTACTTCTTGTATTTGGTGGCCTCACATGGCCTCACAGCCAGAGAGAAAAGCTGACCAGATACATTTAACAATGAGGACAAACCATAACTCTAGGAAGACAGTAAGCAGGTCTCCTCTCTGTGCCTTACAGTGTGGACATCTTTGATTTCCTGTTTTTAATATGAAGGCTTTATCCACTCCAAGCCAGCTGTTGCCTTGTCTAGTTTCTTAGGAACAGCTGAGCATTGATTGTTGTAAGTGTGTGTGTGTGTGTGTGTGTGTGTGTGTGTGTGTGTGAACACTCCCTTCCCTTTCAATAATAAAAGAAGAGACTCTGGCCTTTCCATATTAGTTTTTTCTTGATGAATATTTCTCTCTCCTTCAACATTAAAGAGTTAAATGTTGGTGTGCTTTGTTGGCCCTTTCTTCCCTCTGATACATTCCCATCAACCTCCAGGTCTCCTGTGTAACCCCTTCTACTTCCCCCACATAGGTGCACACTACCTCTTAATGCCAGGCTTTCCTCAGAATTCCACCTGCACCATCTACTCTGTATTTAGAATGTGGCTATGCCTCATGGCTTCCTAGCCTGTACTAGCTACTCTTCCTTCACCTCATCCTGCTGCTCCCAAATACTATCCTTGGGCAAACAACACTGGCATCTACCCCCATGCTCCAAGCAAGTGTCAGATGGACTAGACGGGCATCTCACAATGGCACCTGGAACCTGTGACTGTGACCCTATTAGGAGAAGGAACATTTGCAGTGCTGGAGCCAAGATCATCCTGGATTCCCCAAGGGGCACCTAATCTGATGATGTAGGTCTTTACTGAGTCAGGAGGATTAGGAGTTCAAGACCATCCTTGGATACAGAGCAAGTTCAAGGAAAAATGAGACTTCAAGGAATGAAAAACAAAAACCAGGAATACATCCTGTCTGTACATATGGGAGGGAGGTAGATGCAGGATGACCAGGGACCAGGTTCAAAGTTAGCTTTAGCTACATAGTGAGTTCAAGGCCGGTTTGTGCTCTCAGAAGCTCTGTTGACAGAGGAGACAGCCAGAAGACTGAGGCAGAACTGGAGTGAAGCTATAGCCAAGGATGTCCTGCAGACCTCCATGACAGAATAGTCCGTAATCACGAGATGACATTTGTCTGCCTCTTGGTCTCTGGAATACCACAGCCCTCAAAGGAAGGCTGGGCTGGTAAGTTGGAGCATGGTTGGCTGTTATTCTTTCTGTTCCTTGGTCATTCCTATTTTGGCTTGTGGCTAGCAGTGTCCCGATTGTTGTCTGCATGGGGCTATGTGGGCTCTTTGGTAGCTGGAACAGGGACCATCTCAAACATCAGGTCCTCATGGCTCAGAGACATCCTTAGGTATGTGAGCCTGCTCATTGGCTCAGAACTGAAGGCTCTCCCACTGGAGGACTAACTTTGGCAGTTGCTCTAGACGGAGCTCTCCTCTCCTGGAGTCACAGAGGAGGCACTGAGAGCGAACAGTGAGGAAGGCGATCAGAATTCCTGAGTAAGCAGAAATGACAGCCAGAGGCTTATAGAGGCCTGGAGAGCCACCAGCTCCTCTCTACCCTTACACTTTTGCATGATCAGTGGCTCTGAGTAGGCTGAGACCATCTTCTTTCTCATCCCATTGCCCTGTCCCTTTATCATTTTGGTAGCCAGGGTGCAGGTAGTACCACCTCCATGCTATCTGTAGAGGGCAGGGAGTAGTTACCAGAAGGGCCCATCCATTGTAATGCATTTGGAGTAACAGTGTTTGGGTTCTTTCAGTAGGAGGTACAGTTATGTGGCCCTACCTATTATGGGCAAGCTAGTCACCACTCCATCTTTATCCTCTTGCTTTCCTATAGGACATTGTATGGCTTCGAGTGTCTTCCCTGAATCCCAACCTGAAGATGGGCTGGGAACCCAGCTTGTCCTGAGCTACACTGAAGCGTCTGGTTTCTAGATGCCAATCTGCATGAAGCCAGAGCCCAGTTCTTACTGTGACACTCTCTGCCTTGGGGGATTGATTAAAGCTCTATGGAGCTGTCCCAGGGTCCCTAGGAAGAAAAAATTAATTCTACCTTGTATGTCCTAATTACCTTATTAATTATGGTGCAGATATCAACTAAATGTGTGTATGTGTTCATGTGTGTTTATGTGGGTGCATGCTTGGATATAAAGGACAAAGGTCAATATGTCATTCCTTTGGTGCTGCCCACCTGTTTTTGAGACCTCATTGTCTCTAGCTTGCAAATTGTCAACTAAAGCAGGAGGCTAGGCACTGAGTCTCAGGGATCTATCTGTCTGTCTACCCAGGGATTGCAAGTTTTCATCTTCACCTGTGTATTTTTTTTTTTTTCAAAAACGTGAGTTCTGGGGATCAAACTTAGGTCCCCATACTTGCAAGACAGTCACTGAGCCACCTTCTTAGCCCTGGATTGTGAAACATTTGCTAATAAGCTGCAAGGATTGACAATAGACATGCAGATCACTAGAGCAGGCTGGCTGTTTGAATAGCTTCAGGTTCAGTGAGAAACCCTGTCCCCAAAACCAAGGTGGAAAGTAGCTGAGGAAGCGCTCTGGCCTGCACATGTCCGTGCACACCTATACCCACTGCCGTGCATGGCAAGCCGCTATCACCATGTGTGCAGAGTCAGGCCCTGCTCCTACCTCCTGATTCTCCACTTTCGCAGTGCCCTGCTTGCCTCTGTCACCTGCTACTGCTTGATGTCCTCCCCCTTCCACAACTTTGTTCTCAGGTCTCCTTTCTCGATATCTATATCTATATCATCTATATCTATATCTATATCTATATCTATATCTATATCTATATCTATATCTATATCTATATCTATATCTATATCTATATCTATATCTATATCTATATCTATATCTATATCTATATCTATATCTATATCTATATCTATATCTATAGTTTCTCTTTGAAGAAGCTGCCTCCTGCTCTCAGGACCAGGCAGCAGCTGTGACAGTGACTCTCTAGGTGGTTGCTGGTGCCTGCTCTAGGACAGTGGGAAGGAAATGGCTGGTTACATGAAGACCTCTTTGAAAGCTGTGCACCCAGCAGCACTGGGCTAACAAGGGGATATTTGAACACAGGTCCCTCTGCACAGGCCACCCTAGGAAGCCACACCACCCACAAGCCTGTTCTCTCTTGCTGCATGCTTTTTTGCCTGTAACATTTTCTTTCGGTACCTTATACTCTGTAAACTGACAGCTCTCTTTCAAGCTCTCCTAAATCTGTTCTGAAACACAGACTTTAAAAAGTATAAATCCATCTTAAAGTTTGTCTAAGATGTTAGTTAATTCTAGGACGTTAGCTTTACGGTTTTTCCAAAGAAAGAGTTATCCAGAGGAGGATAATTTTCATGGATTTAATTTGGGTAAATGTAGACATTTACCCTCCAAAATATTTTACAACTAGATTTCACAAAAAAGCTTGTGACAGAAATATATATACATATGCATTTGCAGTTGTTTGTCTTATTCGGTCATTATAGAGGAGTGGAACCAAACAATGCAGGTGGAAAAGTTGAAGGCTCCCCTTATCTGATCTTCTCTTTCAACAAAAGTATTTAAGTATTTATTCACAAAGTTACTCCCTTTTATATTTCAGGCCATTCTTTCTATTTTAACATTTCCTGCATTCAAAAGCATTCATCTATATCTTTATCTTCATAGAGATGTATTTTAGACAATATTTGTACCCACATATGAATACCTATATGTCATAGAAAAATTGCTGAGGGGACTGAAGACATGGTTAAGTGGTTAAGAGTACTGCCTGCTCTTATAGAGGACCCAGTAGGACCCACATGGAAGCTCACGCTGGTCTGTAACTCCAGTTGCAGGGGATTTGACACCACACCCCTTTCCGGTCTCCATGGGCATGAGGCACACACCCGGTGCCCAGACATATGGGCAAGCAAAGCTCCCATACACATTAAAGCTAATGAAAATATCTAATTTCTTGAAGGGAAAGAAAGGGTTCATATTGGAACTACCCCCAAATAAACATTTCTGCTTTTGCCTACACATGATGCATTAATTTTTAGCCATTTCTACACACTGTAGGGTAATTTTACAGAGACAGCTGGTAGCTATCTTAAACGTTCATTTGCAAAGACTCACTAAATGAGGGCATTCAAGTGGAAAAATTGGTTTTGTGACTCGGGACTTCAGAAGTGAAATCCATTTGTCAGTCAGTCAGCTTCCCCTCTGGTGAGGACATCTGCCCACCTGTTTCCCTCACACAAACATCTCTGGAAACAATCCAGTTTAGGAGACTTCTGGGGCTTTGGGGAAGACCTAGTTTGTGGAAAAATTATGACACAGGAGGAGGGAAAAGCAAGAAAACCCAGAGCTGAGAGTGACCTGATAGTTCTTCCTTCCCTCCCTCTAAGAGGCCTTAATGAAAGTGGGCAGGTTCACAGAGCCTGGGAAACTCAATGCCAGAGATTCAAGTACAGGTAGAGACAAAGTTAAACCATCCACGAGTTGAGAGTAAGTGTGTATGTGTGTGTGTGTGTGTACAAGGAAAAACATGCACGTATGTGTGTGCCAGAGATGGACACTGGGTGTGTCTTCCTCAGCTACTTCTCACCTTAGTTCTTGCAGCAGGGTCTCTCATTGAGTCCACAACTCAGCTCTGCTAACCAGCAAGCTCTAAAGATCTATCTGCCCCTGCTTCTCTAGTTAGGACTATAGGCACATGCCACTACATCCAGCTTTGTGCATGGTACAGAGGAATTCAAATTCATGTCTTCCTGCTGTTCAGCAAGCACTCTATCTACTCACTGCGACGTCTTCCACGTGCCTGTCCGTGGGTTTGATGCCGGTTTTCCCACCTCCAACAATGTGCCTGTGGACAGTGCATACGCGGTGGTGTCTGAAGAATCAGACAGAACATGCAATACTGGAAAACAGAGGAAAGAACTTGAGTATGTGTGGTCTGGAAGGAATCAGAGCTTCCAGAACACATGGGTGACGAGACTGTGGTGGGAAGGAGGGCATTTAGGATACTTTGGGCACTAAGACACGGATGGTGGGGCTTGGCAGCATGCACAGCTTGGCCTGGGCAGCAGGATCCCTCCCTGATGGCAGGTCAGAGGTCAACGTGAGAACTTCAAACAATACAAGAAGTCAGGGGGCGTCTGAGGAAGCAACGTTCACCCACCTCAAGTCAGCTCTGCATGGTGTGTGTGTGTGTGTGTGTGTGTGCGCACGCGCCTGTGAGTGGGTGCGCGTGTATGTGCGCACCTGTGTGTTTGAGATCAAGGCACAAAATAATCAGACAAAGATTACTGGAAATTATGACAAAGCATCTCCAGGGCTTCTATAGCACTCTCGAAATAAACATAGACTGTAGTAAGAAGACCAAGTTTGCTTGCTGAGAGAACATACCACCCTGGTCTGTCTCAGAGGCTCTGTTTCAATTCTGCAAAGGGGAACCCCAGAGACAGGGCCAGAGACTCAATGCTGATGCTGTGGCAATTTCAACCCTGTCCTGTCAC
Source organism: Uromys caudimaculatus (assembly GCA_028551405.1). Classification (NCBI taxonomy): domain Eukaryota; kingdom Metazoa; phylum Chordata; class Mammalia; order Rodentia; family Muridae; genus Uromys; species Uromys caudimaculatus. The sequence goes on from CM052715.1 coordinate 63,696,992, forward strand.
ACACTGCAGTGAATCCGGAAGGAGAAAAACCACTGCGGGTGGCCTCCAAGGGCCGTTCCCCTCCGGAGCTCCTCCCAGGGGGAGAGCCCATGGACATGGCTGCAGATGCCTCTGGGCAGCAGCTCCACCACCTGGCCAGCCACAGCTCACACATGTGCCCCCCCCCCCCCCGGAGTACTTTTGTCGTACTGTTGATGGGTCAGTAGTTGTCCACGCTACTCCTCACCGCATGGAAGGTGGCCACCATGGGCAAACAGGATTTCCCCTTTAGAACCAATGAACACCTGATGGCCAGGCCTGGATCTTGAACAGCGAGGTCCATAGGCAATTTGATGATCTGTTGGAGGTGCAGGGCTGAAGGAAGAAGGCATCCCTGGGATGATTCAGGAGACTTTATCCTGGGGTGTCATTCCAGTGGCCACTGCTCGTCCGACACGTCCTGATCATGCTTATGGCTGTTAGGTAAGTTGGGGACGGAGCTGGCATGAGTAGTAGCTGTGGCGGGCTCTGCATTTTCAAATGCCCCCAGAGCAGGCCCTAGATGGGTAGCTACAGGGTCAAGCCTTGCAGCTTGTCATTCTGCACATGGGTGACAAGTGGCACAGCACACGAGAAAACAAAGCACCCACTGGGAGAGCAGATAGTCTGTGATGCTACAGGGCCAGTTCTGCACAGGCCATGCACAGCCTGGGTGGGTCTGAAGATACCCAGGAAGTGATCTGTGGGATTCAGCTATGCCATGTCAGAGCACCAGATTTGGGGAAGAAGCTGCCTTCCCCATATCCTGCCACCTTCTTTGCCCATAGCTGGCATGCCCTTTACTTTGCACGAGTGTGGGAACCACAGGTGTTCCACACTCAGCAATGAGTCTGCACACTCGCCTGATGTAGGAGGCCCCTCGGCCCCTCTTCCCTTCCCCCCTTGACACCACCCTCGGCAAGAAGCTGGTGTTTTTGCATGCGATCTGCTCCTTAGAAAGCAGGTTCTATGAGTATGAATTGTTAATTAGGACTGTTATCACTATTTTGCGTTGCATACAGATTAGTCATTTGAACCTTGTTCTCCTTCACTGTAGAAGGAAGCTGAATAAAACAACACGGTTTCACCCATGAATTATGGAAGGGCCGAGTTGGTGTTACTGCCGTGTAAGATGCAAGCTGAGCAGTAGTGGAGAAAAAAAAATAAAGATAGACCAGTCGGTGTTAACTGCACCATCAGAAATCAGAATCTCCTGGATCATCATTGCGTAAGGTAGTGAATTAGTGTCTACACTGTTCTGTTCTTATCCACACATCTGAGCATGAGAACTGGGCTCTGGGATTCGGGGATCCATCTGTGGAGCACAGGCCACTATCACTCTGCTTGTACATGTTTGCCTTTGGATCTATTCCCACTCTGTTGTCTCCTGTTCCCTCTTCTCTGTGCTGACCTCTTCCTTCTCGATGTCAAAGTAACTTTTCAAAAGGCGGCAGTAGTGAAGTATAAGTACACTAATAAACTACGTATATTTATATTTACATATGTATACATACACAAGCATATTTAAATATATAATGTGATAAGCTAGGTATGCACATGCCTGAGAAGCCACTGCCACCATCAAATAAATGGGCCATTTCCTTAGGGGGGGGAAAATGTTCTTTATACTTCCTTCCTTCTCTTTTTGTCTGTCAAAATCAAACTGTTTGTTTGAATTTCCATAGCGTTAACTGCACAGGACCTGCTGGCTGGCATGTGCTATGGGAGCGGCTTCAGTGTCTTTCTTAGATCCATGTGTGCTGCAGTATGCACCGCCCAACGTTCTTTGCTACCGAGCATCCCCTAGAATGGAAAGCCAGTCTGCTGATCACCTACGGATGGATAACTGGGAATCCTCCAGGCTCAGGCCATTACAAACAAATCTGAGACGAACATTCACGCACAGGCTTTTGTGTGGGCATATTGATTGATTTCTCTTGAGTACAGAGCACATGTAACCTGAGGCAGGGTGGCCCAGCTGCTGGCTCACTGACTTTGCAGGGATACCATGGAAACTGAAGCTCACTCCCATCATCTCTGCTCCCACTGTCCAAGTAGGTGAAGGGCTGGTAAGGGCACAGTGGGTCATGTGACCATAGCTATGTCTGCTACACTCAGCCATTGCTGATGCTGCCAGGACTTCCAGACAGATGTGTCACCTGTCCTTATTGTCCCCTGAGGTATGGACAATGGACTTGAGTCCTAGAATGATGATGTCATGAAACTTCCTGTAGAGATTCCCTGGCAGCACACACAGCTATTTCATGGCCAGAAGTTGAATTGAAAGTACCAAGTATTGAAGTGTGAATTTCAGCAGAGGCCTGGCTACTCTCTGAAGAGGTGTCTGTTCTGAGTTAGGGTGCAAACAAACCTGGCTTTTTCTTGTCTGCCTGTTGTTGGCTTGCCCTGGGACCGATGGCCCTTGGGGTCACTAAATCTCCTTGTTTCGATACCCCAGGACAAGTTCATGGTCACTACACTGTTTAATTCCAGTCCTTCAGAGAAGTAAGGAGAGGCACCTGGGCTCAGTGGGGCAAAGTTGTGGGGTGGGATGGGATCCAGCTCTCAGATGCAAAAGACATTCCAACTCAGCATGCTCTGGATCCTGGGGAATTTTCTTGGCTGCTTACCTACCTAAACTACATTTTAAAAACTTCCACTGCTAACAAACATCTCAGTTATGGAGAAATCTGAAGTTCAATTCTCTAGAATATAAAACACAAACTCAAAATAATTAGGAAAAGAGGTAACATTAACCCCTGTATTTGCTGTTAAAGGGATGAAACAGAATTTGAAAAAAGGTTTAAGTAATCCCAATTAACACCTTGTTTAGTGACCCACAGGATGTAACCTGTGTCATATCTGTGAATACACACACTTTCTTCTGAGGTGTACCCTTGCCTTAATGCAGGCTGCAGTTTTGATAGTCCAGAGCTTATTAGCATTTCTATGTATTGTGATCTACTTCATCAAGTAGGTTTACAGCGGTCTCCCTAACATGTTCCTGGCACCATGAACACATCTGCTTTTCCGCCAAGACCGTCACTGGACAGTTGTGCTGGGGATGGGGGGGGGACAACATCTGGTCAGAGAGCAAGAACACTCAAGAGGAGAGAATAACCATGAGGTAGAATATGGAACTCTGATGTGGTGAGCTGTCTTTATTTAAACAGAGTATGCATAGTCTTTCACTTCCCATCATGTTCCTTAAGCCTCTGTTGTATGTATGCATATCTGTCCTTCCCCACAAAACGATACCCCCCAGCCTCAACCTCAGAGATGGCATACGGGGAAGCAGGGTAGACTGAGCTATAGAGGACTTAGCTCTGTCAAGCTAACCCCATGGGCCTGCACACACCTATCAGCGCTGGAAGGGACTGATGGGCTGCCTACCTTGGGCACACAAGGGCACAAGGACATCCAAGCTAGGTGCTATAGGTTGGGTGTTAAATGTCCCCCACAGGCTCTTTAGTTTGGACTTGGGGTCTCCAGGGGCTGTTTTGGGAGGTTGAGGTTGGCTTGGAGATTATTGCTTGTTTTCCTTTTGGGTTTATTCCCGGCTTCCTGTACGGCCAAGACATAAAGCAATGAGTCCTAGCTTTATACCTGCACACTCCTGCCCTTCTATGAAGCCACACACCTGACAGGTGGGATTGTATTCCCAATAACTGTGAGCCAAAATAAATTCTTCTACCTTGAAGATGTGTAAAGCAGGTTCTTTATCACAGAAATAAGAAAAGCAATACACCATGCCTTGGTTTTGAGGCTCAACTGGACTCTCATTGTCTCATTGATCTGGTGATTAGATCTGGGTAGGAAGGTCTGGGTAAAAAATATAATTTTGCTGGAATATTTTCCTGAAGAACAGGAAGAGAAAGCATGTCAGGAGAATATGTGAGTCAGATGGTGTATAATCGCTGGGATTTAATAACAGATTCAGCCATGAGCCTCGGGTGTACGCTAGGTGTGGAACCCCACTCTACCTACTCCTCCCATGAGCTCTTGTGCAGGTATTCCTATCATGGCTGTTGTCCAGTTCTTTCCTGTGACCCTTATCCATGACAGTAGGGGTGGTTATGTGGAGATGTGAACCTCCAGATCCTAGCAAATTGTCTGTACTGTGTCTATACTTGGCTCATGGCCCCCTCACTGGGATGGCTCACATCCTTCCCATTTGTCTTTATATCTGTAAGAAGAATGAAAAATAGCCTAGCATGTCAGTGTGTGCTTGACATCTCAGAACCTCAGAGGTGAAGACACGTGCAAGGTCACTTTAGGTTCCAGACAAACAAACAATTTCCTCTCCACACCCTTCGAGCTCCAGATAGTCTGAAGGAATGATACACCATCCTCTTCATTGTGAACAAATAAATCACCCAGGCAGATCAATTTAAGAGAGGGACGACTTCATGGCACATGTTTCAGAGATTTCAGACAGTGGTTAGTTGACTCCATCGCAGTAGGCCTTTGGTGAGGCAGGAAATCATGGCAGCATGTTATAGAGGATGCTCTTGACACTCCACATGGCCAGCAGGCAGCTCAACAACCAGAGGAAGAGACCAGGGACCAGGTGTGCCCTTCAAAACTGCACCCCTAGGGATCTACTTCCTCCAGATGGGCCATACCTTCTAATAGCATGTGAACTTACCAGTTGGTTAGCCCATTGGCCATTAGCATCTCTCAATAGTGCCACCAGTTGGGGGCCAAGTCTCTATCACATGATCCTCTTGCTTTCTACCCAAGTTATGCCAGAAGAAAAGCTGGTAAATTTTATGATATCAGTGAATGCATAAACAACTTGCTTCAGTATAGTTACTTGGGCAGAACTGCTAGAGTGTATGTCCCTTAAGCATCCCCCTAGCTGCTCACCCCCATAGGTGGTTGAGTCAAGAGCTGCCCTCCCTAGCAACAGGTCCTGGCTGAGGGGTTTTTTGGAATGAGAACAGTGTTAGTCAATTTTCTTGTTATTTTGACAAAATACCAGACAAAGGCAACTGGAAGAAAGAAGTGGTTCCATTGACTTACAGTTTTGGAAGGGACCCAGTCTACCATGGGGGGAAGTCACTGCAGTGGAAGCATGGCTGCTTACATTCTGTATGCAGTGTGAAAACAGAAAGAGGTGGCTGTCAGTCCTCACCTCTCTTCCTCCTATGCTGTTCAGCCTGGGTCCACATTCTGGGTGGGTTTTCCTTTGTCAGTTAGGCTTCTCTGGAGACCCCCCTCACAGACACACTCAGAGTTGTGTTTCCTGGCGGTTCCATCCAGTCAAGTTAGCAGTGAAGATGAATCCTCACAGGGACACTTAGCAAACTGAAACACTGGTTCCTGAATCCCTTTGCCTTTATTCCCTGCCCCAGTGTATGCCTTCCTGCCTCACTCATCTCTCTGAGATATTATCAGCATCTAGCGTCTTGCATTTACTCATGTTATCTTTTGTCTCTGATACATAGTCCTAGGACAACAGGGATTTTTTTCTGCTGTGCTCACATCTATGTTCCTGGCTCCTGGTAGAGCATATGCTACATAGAGCTACGTCACTGGGACTTAATAAAGGCTCATCAAGTGAGCAAATGTTGATAGGGTCACCCTATATTCTCACTAACCTTTAATCCACCCAAACGCAGACCATGGTAGGTATCTTCCTGAACCAAGTGACATGTCACCCAGGCTCCACCTTTCCTCCAAACCCACTCATGACATCTGGGCATCTGTTCTGATGCCCCTTAAACAGATCAGGTACATCTCTGACATCCAGGTTCTATGGTCACACAGCTGTCACCAGCCCAGGTTTGGAGCTTAGGATTTACATGAAAGCAAACCCAAGGAGATCTCCATCTAGCAGAAACAGCTGACACAGCATGCTGTTTCATTATTCTCCGATTATTTCGGAATTTGAATTTGAGATATTCTTTTTATGAAAGTGTGGTGATTGGAATAAGCACGGCCCCCATAGGCTCATAGTCTAAGGCTTAGTCACCAGGACTGATGCTGTTTGAAAGGACTAAGAAGTGTGGCCTTCTTAGAGTAGATGTGGCCTTGTTGGAGGAAGTGTGTCATCTGGGGTGGACTTTGAGGTTTCATAAGCTCATGCCAGGCCCAATGGCACTTTCTTTTCCTGCTGCCTGTGAATCTAGATTTAGAACTTTCAACTGCCTCTCCAGCACCATGTCTGCCTGCATGCTGCCATGCTTCCTGCCATGATGATAATGGACTGAACCTCTGAAACTGTAAGCCAGCCCCAAGTAAATGTTTTCCTTTATAAGAGTTTCTGTGGTCATAGTGTCTCTTCGCAACAGTAGAACACTGACTAAGTCAGGAAGCCTCCTGCCCAGTGACTTTGATGTGGTTCTAGGTGGATTTCTTCTTTATTATTTGTTGGTATGTTTAGGACATGTTGGGGTACAGATCCCAGAAAAGTAAATAAACACTGGATTAGTTATGGGTCAGATCCTATCCTTTAACCAACTTTTCATTGGTCAAAAGAGCTTTCTGAGAGTCCTGTCTCCTGAGTGAGTGGGCAGGGAAAAAACATCTATCACCTTGACCTTGGTTCCCACCTTACACATAGACATCTTTCTACACACAACCTGCTCCCCCCTCCCCATGTATGGATTTGAAGGTTGAGTGGGAAGTTGGTTGGTCCTAGCTCCTCTTTGTCTACAGGAGCATGATGAGTCTCAGTGTGGAGCTCAACTCTTCAAGCTTCCTAGGTGGTGAAAGGAAGAAACTAGTGGGAGGCATCGGCCATGTTTAGGGAGGAGGAAGAGTTAGGGAGGAGGGAGACTTAGGGAGGACGGAGAGCTACCAAAGCATGAGTGAGCTTCCTGCTCCTTTCTCCTCTCCCCTGGACTGAGGACTGTGAGGATGGGCTATGCACAGACAGAGGTATCCAAATTATCTGCAGTCTTAGTAGAGTCCAGGAACATGTAGGGTGATGATGAGGGACATGGAGTCAAAGAGAACCAGGTGCCATTGCTGGATTATCGGAGTTCAGCTGGGAACATCACTGGGTCTGCCTAGGCAGCAATGACAGGAGCTTCTTCAAATAAACTTTCGCAAAAATGCCACCAAAAGAGAAGAGTGACACCATGTTTGTAGATAATAAGCCATCCTGGTGGCATTTGTTTTCGAAGGGATAAAGCAGAGCCTCCCCCTAGGAGCACGTACACTTCCTCTCAAGCAAGGGCAGGGGTGCCTAAAGTCTGCGCAATGCTTCTGCGTTTCACCTGCAGTGTGCATGAATGGAAGGAAGGGTAGAGTTAGGACAGGACTCTGGAGATGGAAAACAATGGTGTCAGCTGCAAGGGCTGTACCATGCTTGACTGCTAGGGCTCACAGAGACATCCTCTTCTAATAACCCAGCATGCATCTCCCCTGAGAACCTTCAGATATGTTTATTTACTAGTAGGTGTGTCCAGCCTTTTCACACTGTGAAGAGATTGTCATTTATGGAGTTCACACTAAGTTTCACATTGTGGCATGAGATTATCATGTAGAGAGCTGTACAATTAATCCACCCCCTCTCCACAAAAAAAAGGAAAAGAAAATATAAAAGAAAAAAAAAGGTTTTACACTTTAAGTAGTTTATGATATTGTGTTGGGCCATGTCACAGCTATTCCGGTGACACATAACAGTCTTCAGGCCTCAAGTTGGACACACCTGAGAACGTATCTATGACATTGGGTTATTTTCATATATCAAAATCACAAAATGGTCTAAAGCTTTGAATCCCAGGATCGTGTTGGTACCATTCAAAGCCAAAGCCAGTCAAGATCGGAGGCACATGTACTCCGTGTGTTCAAAGCCAAAGCCAGTCAAGATCAAAGGCACATGTACTCCGTGTGTTCAAAGTCAAAGCCAGTCAAGATCGGAGGCACATGTACTCCGTGTGTTTGGGGAGGGATGGGAAGAAAACAGCCAACCCAATGCTTGAGAAGGAAGCTTGCAGTACTGTGGTGAGTTTGGACTTTATCTGTAACACCAATGACAGTGTGACCTTAAGCAAAATGCTCTCCTGCCAATCTTATCCGTTCCAATTTCTATGTAAAGTAACACCATAGAAACGGCAGGGTATGGGCTGGGGAGATGGTTCAGTGGGAAAAACTCGCTGAGCAAGCACAAGGACCTGAGTTCTGATCTCCAGGACACATGCTAAATATCAGGCACACTGCTGGGTAGCTGGAGGCAGAAGGGTACCTGGGACTCATGGGTGAGCTTTCCAGTTTAACTGAAGCCATAAACTGCCTGTTCAGTAAGAGAGCCTGTGTCCAAAATCAAGGTAAGATGAGGTTGAGGAAGATACCTACATCACCACACACATAGGCACTTGCAATCTCTCATATACAAATATATATATGTTTATATATGTGTGTGTATACACACACACACACACACACATATATATATATGCAGTGAATAAGATTAGGGATGATTGCCACTGCTATTATCAACTGCCATTCTTACAGCTTTATTATGTTGCAGTAATTTCCCAGGAGACAAAAGGTTCAAAATGCACACAGTTTGCCTCTCTACTGAGGCTGCCTAGAAAGAGGCTACAAGGGAAGCTTGCACAAGGCTGCCTGAGTGCAGCTTCCCAGCACAGAGTGTGGGTGTCATGTTGGTGCCAGACCCTGTGGCTCTCCTTTGTGGAAAGTGACGGTTTCCCAAGGGGCTATGCCTTGGCAAGGGTTGAGGGACACCGACTGTGCGTCCCCTCCCAGCTGCAGGTGAGACTCTATGAGAGCAGCAGCTGCTGGCATGTGAGACAACAGACATCATGAGGGAAACAGACTAACGACAGCAAAACAACCAGGAGATGCCATTTATAATTAGGGAAGGCTTTGTGCATGTCGGAACTTAGCCCCTGTCCACTGCAGCAGTTTCATGCATTGGACATGGAGACCCTCCACAACCGTGTCTGAACGAGCTAGCCTTTTCTCATTGCAGGCAGATAGCCAGTGAAACTGACTGGTTTCCCTAAGGGCATCAGAGTCTACCTTTTGTCCTCATGGCCAAATTCCTGCTGACCTTGCTCCCTGGACCTCAGACAGCTAGCCAGGGCAACCAGAGCCTCATACCTCTTGTGACCTCCAGTGTTTTCTTGCTAAATGCTTCTTTGAGCCTCAGCAGGGCCCTAGAGGGCTCCTTTTGTGCCAAGAGCATGTTTCTGGAACAAACGAGTACAGATTTCCCACATTTTGCCTTTTTACCAATCAGCATGGCCTTCTGTAATTTCAGACCAAACTTGGGAACATGGAGGAAGAAAACAAAGGACGAGAGAGAGAGAGAGAGAGAGAGAGAGAGAGAGAGAGAGAGAGAGAGAGAGAGAGAGAGAGAGAGAGAGGAGGATGCACCACTGAAGCTGGGCATTATCCTCTGGGCCGCTGGCCATGAGGCTGCTTCCGGCATGAGCCGGTTAGGGAATCTGTGCTGATAAACCCGATACAGTAAGTTAACCCCCAGGGGAAACCTTTGCTAATGTGGGTTTAATCTGCAAGGTAGGCCTCCTGAAAGACCTGTGACTGCTCAGGTGACATGGGAATGTTTCTTACTTGTTCATGAGGAAATATGGGTGTACAAATAATGTCCACAGGACAGAGTGGGACACTGAGACTTGTCTGTGGACTTCAGGACTTCGGCCTATGTCCCAAGAATGGCTTTCCCCAGTCATCACCTGGACTCTCATCAGGGCTATCTGTGGTCTTCAGGACTGAGACACACGGCTGTGGTCTACATGGGTGTTTTATTCAGGACTCTGGAAGCTGTTGTCTCTACAACTGGAATCTTTGTGGTCAGGCTTTCAGAGTTAGGCTTGTCATGGCTGTTGTTTTCAGGGCATCGGATACCGACGGAGGACTATGGTCTTCAGGACTGTAATTTTTGTGGCCATGCTGTGTAGGACAGAGGTCTCGGAGACCCTATCCTTAGCTTCATAGACTTATAGCTCTGACTTCAGGACTATGGTCCTCAGGACCTCAGTGTTTTTCAAGGCTGTGAGTGTCAGGACTCTGGTACTCAGGTCTATTTTCTTTGGGTCATTGCTCTTCGTGGATGTGGACTTCATGGCTGTAGTGTTAAGGTCTTTGGTCTTCAGAGCTAATGTCCTGAGAGCTGTTGTCCTTAGGACAGTTGCCATAGGTGTAGGGTCCTTAAGAGTGTCATCCTCCTGGATGGGGCCTTCAGGTCCAAGGTTCTCAGGGCCATCCTCAGTACTGTGCTCCTCACCTCTGTTGCCCTCAGAGTGTCAGGTTTTCAGAGCAATGGCCTTCCAGACTGTGGTCTTGGATGGAGCTCTCTGGGGCTGATTTCTTCAGGGATATGGTTTTCAGTACTGTAATCTTCCTCTATGATCTTCAGAGCTGTAGTCCTCATGGCTAGGCTGGATGGACAGTGAACCTTTGGGATGCACCCATCCCTCCTCCCCACCATACACACCACTGTGCTGCCTAAGCTTTTTATTATATGTTTCTGGGACTGAACTCAAGTCCTCAAGTTTGCAAAGCAAACACTTTACCCAGTGAGCTAATTTGCTATGCCACGGTTTTTGTCTTTGGGGCTGTGTTTCCACAGTCTGCTCTTCTGGGCAGTGTTCTCTGGGACTGTAGTCATCCCATCTGTACTGCGGTCCTTAGGACTATCATTTTGGACTATCATTGTGGGCTTCTTGACTGTGATGTTGAGGGTCTGAGTCCTGAGGTTTACAGTCTTCATGGTTTTTAGGTCTGCAATCTTCATGGCCCTGAGGGTTGTGGTCTTCTACACAATGGTCATTAGGAGTGCAGTAGTACCTGTGTTCTTAATGTTTATGGATCTCATGGTCAAAGCTGTGGAATTTGTAACTGAAGCTCTGACAATAGTGGAATCTGAACTTTGGGGCCGTAGTCCTCATCTCTTATTCAATGCTTCTGTCTTGCCCTGCTGTGTATACTACTTCCCATTATCTTCCCAGCCTCCAAGGAACAGGCAATTAATTAGTTCTTAAAAGAGATAGTCTCTCACCACTCTGCACCCCACACTGAACCTCAAAACACAGTAGAGAGGACCTATGGTCTCCAATAGGAAGGCTGAATATCTGTGTGTCTCATAAAATAAAGATGCTTACGCTGAAGTTTAATTTCTAGACTCAAGTCTGGCCTGTGCTAATGCAAAATACATGGCCTTGGACAAGTAGCCAATGCTGCCTATCTCTTTGGTCGACTGTAGTGGGGTTAGAAGGAGTGCTGACCCTGGGAGTTATTGTGAGCATCGGAGGAGAATGTTGTGAAGTGTCCAGTATTGTCAGAACACACGCTCTAGCTTTGCAGGCAATGCGTTGCATTCTTGTTTTGACATGGGCCTTGCGTGACTCTAGTTTTACAGCGTTTCTAGTTTCTCAGTGGGAGACTCTGGGGTTAAATGAAGAAGTGCCCTTCAGCTGAGAAGCCCCAGATGGAGGCACCTGGATTGGGAGGCAGAGATAGACAGGAGGATGGTCACCAGTGGCAGTAGACTCACCTGGTAACTGCAGAAATTGCTGTGTTCCTGCTGCACTGAGTCAAGCATGGACATGTGGCTTACCCATGCCTGGCCAACCAAGTCTTCATGATTATCTAGGACCAGACTAGAATCTGAACACTCCCTAAGCTTTGTTGGTGTTGTTGAGGATCTGGTGGTGTCTAGGGCTCTGTTGGATGTCTCTGAGTGGCTTGAGGTAGAGCTTATAGGGAAGGGGGTGGAGCCACGGAGCAGTCAGAAGATCCAGCAGATAGGCAGTAGAGGACACTTTGGTGAATGGAAACCTTCTGTATGGAGGATGGTGTGCAGAATACAGGAAGCTGGGAAATGCGGAGAACCACACTTGAACTTATGTGTCCTTCAAATCATGGTGACTGTCCCTCCTCAGTGCCTCAAACTGGCGCCTGTTCTGAGCTGCTTTCGGTTCTGTGGTGGTTCACTGACTAACAGTTAAAGACCAGTCCCCTAGAGCCAAGGCTTCTGCAGGGAAGGGATGCGTGGAGAAGTAGGTCAGAGACAGGCCTTGTGCTGTTCACAGGGACTGATGCCAACAGTTTGGAGAGGGCTTTGGAGTCATCAGCCCAGGTAAATCCAAATGAGATGTGCTGATAGTGCTAGTGGTCCCCAGTTGTCTCATAGCTGCAGCAAGCCATGTAAAACAGCCCAATGGTAGCAGCCAACAGGCTGAAATGGAACCTTGGATGAAGGGGTTAAGTGAGGTAGACTAATAAGAAATGTCACATCCCTGGCTTTTAATGGAGCTACTAGAAAATGTACAAATGACACTTGGCCCAAGTTCTCACCTCTCACAGTGTTCTGTCAGGCTATACCAGCAGCAGCGGTCAGTGAACTGGCCATGGGCCACTATCTGAGGGGTCCCAGGAAGCCCACATTTCAGAGTGCTGAGCTGGGGTGGTTTTCACAGCATCCATTGAAGCAGTGGTTCTTAACCTCTGAATTATGATCACTTTGGGGGTTGAATGACCCTTTTACAGGGGTCACCTAAGACCACCTGAAATATCAGATATTCACAGTATGATTCATAAGAATAGCAAAATTACAGCTATATAGTAGCAACAAGAATAATTTTATGGCTGGGGGTCACCACAACATGAGGAATTGTATTAAAGGGTTGCAACATTGAGAAGGTTGAGAACCGCTGCTCTGGTGGGCTCCATTAAATACCCTCCCACGTCAGGGGAGCTGTTATCACTTGGGTACTGAAGCATCCTGAAGACTGTTTCCCAGAGCAGTGCCAACCAGTCTATGACAGGATCCTGGCTTGTGTGAGGGCACACATGGAGGTATGTGAGGAAGAAGCATTTAAGATTTCTATTCTTTCTTTTCTTTCCACAGAAGCCCTTCCTTACAGAATTCCCTTCGTATATCTGCCCCCCCCCCCGTCCTCTATGTGCTATAACAGACCGCTCCTCTCTCCCGGAAACTAGGCATGCAGTGCCCACTGTCTTCGGCCTTTGATCCAGGGTTGGGTTCTTAAAATGTTTTCCTGCGTACCTCCTGAGCATGCCCTGATACAGTGACACCCACCCACGCTGGGAGCCCTAAGTAACTCTGACCTGGACCCTACCCTCTCTGAGCCTTCAGTGAAAGGCCAGTTCAAAGTGCAGGGAATGGGGTCTCTTGGGAAGGTGTTGTGCCAGATCTTTGGGTCTAAGGAGCCTAGGCTTGTAGTCTGACACATGGCTAGTGCTGTCCTGACAGCTAGTAAGAAAATGGTTTAGGAGGGGCTTGACTCTGTCACTGTTTTAAAGACACACAGGCTTGGCTAGTCAGCACCTCCATTTGCATTGCCCTGTGCCTGGCATGGGGTGGTGGCTGGGCAGATTCTCCTCAGGCCCTTTAGTTGCCACCGAAACACAACTCAGCAAGACACAGTCACTCCCATAGAGCTGTGCTGCAAGCTTTCTCTAGACTCAGGGTCACTTAGGCTGCCTGGTGTCCTGGGAATGTTGGCTTGGGGACAATGTCCATAAGTGTGAATGTATGTATTAGACAGCCATTTCTATAGAAATGGCACACATACACACACACACACACACACACACACACACACACACACACACACACACACACACACACATACGGAATTTATTAGATTAGATTCTGCAATGACTTCCTGCTGTCTAGAGAAGTGGAGAACCTGGCAGCTACTCAGTCTAGGAGGCCAGACAGCCCAGTGATCTCCCATTCAGCACTGGGAGGCTAGGAGCTCATGGAGGTGTTGCTGGAGTTTACTATATTGGGAGGCCTAGGAGGCTGGACCCTGATGTCAGCAGCAGTGATAAACACACACTCTCAAGAAGACAAGCGGGCTCATGCTCCTTTCTCCCAGAACTTTTTATATCTAGGATGCCTGCTAAAAAACTCCACTTACGCTGAGGGTGAAGCTTGGCCCTTGTTTCCTCTGTCACATTCTTCTTTCCTGAAATGCCCTGCAAGATAACCAAGCTGCCTCCTATGTGATTTTCAACCCTGTTGAGTAGAGAAACAAGACCAAACATCATAGCACATGATACTGTGCACAGCCTATGTGCCTATGTGAGCGTGCACATCGGAGCATAAGGGTGAAAGCAGAATTTTCTGCACAGAATCTTTGTGACCCCCAAAGTCTCTCTGAGATGGTAGAGTCCCAGCCCCAGGGGACATAGGAGAGCTGCTTTCCGGAGTTTTCTGTGAGATGGTTCATCTGGCTCCGTATCACTAACCCCACTGTGAACAAGTACATTATTCAAGATAAGGTAGTTCTCTAGTATAAATCTCCCCTCTGAGTAGGACACCGTCTATGGGATATCTGAGGGATGGAGCTTGCCCTTGCTCTCCAGGTCTCTCCTTGTATATACTCACACTGATTTAGCACCTAGTCATTCTGTGTGCAATGCAGTGTCCCCAGGGAAGATGGTGGAAGAAGACCCCAGCTTCTGAGTCCCCTGCACTGAAACTGGGAAGCAAATCCAAGAATCATTTGAAAGAGAGATTGATATCATCTCCCTGACACCAATGAGAGCCAAAGCAGAGTACAAGCAAACCAGCAGCAGATTTATAATCCCCCCTTTCAACTTTACTTTTAAAATGTCCAGAAGTGAACTTAAAACTCTCCCTGTTGAAAAATACTAACGGGAGAGAGTCAGGCACATTTAGTTTTGTCTCACTTATTCATTTATCACTATATCATCACGTGCAGCCAACCTGTTGGCATCAAGCATAGATCGTGTATTCAAATGCACGTGCAAAGGTGTGCCGCAAAAAGAAATGGAAAAGTAAAGCAGATGTAACCGTAAGGCTGGGGTTTCCTGTTGCCACTTGCTGGCCCCGTGGACCCTGGCCTGTGCGCATGTCTCCATGGCTTGCTCTCTTCATCTCTTACAGACCACATTCTGACTTTTCACCACTCTCTCCTAGGTCATTGCTCTTGTCAAAAGACATTAAACGCCTCCAGATTGCTATTCTGCATGTGTGTTTGAATTCAGCAATTGCAAGTGGAGTGCCTGCCGTTAAGTTCTGTCTCGGTCAAAGTCTGTGCTTCACTGCTGCTGTCAAGACATCTGAAGACGAAAGGCCCTCAGCATCGCAGGCACTGCTTGGTGTGTGGGAGCTTGCTGGCTGCCATTGCAACCCTTAAAAAGCGGAGACCAGAGTCTGTGGGTTGCCTCAGGGAACATGGTTAGGAAAGGTTGAGGTTCAAACCAGTGCTGACACTCCAAGACTTCTGCTGGCTTAGACTCGGTTCACCCTTCTAGGTTGTGACCCAAAGGCATAAATAAAGGAAGATGAAGTGTTCGGTGTTCCAGAGACAGTGTGCCAAGTTAAGGAAATGGCAGGCTTCTAGTGACCCTGGTCCATGCTTCCAACCTTCACCTGAGATGCCTCTGAAACTTGCTTCCCCATAAGGCTTCTTCTGGTTGATGGGGTCACACACCACCTTCTGCTTGTTGCCTGGTGGCACACTGCCATTTGGTTCTACATGACCAGCCCATACTAGCATGGAGTAGAGGCCTTGGGGATAGCCTTTGCTTACCGTGGCTGTTTGTGTACTCACCTAGTTCTGTACCAAGCTAGTGCTCAGGTCTGGTCCCATGCACTGCCAGGAGGGCAGGTTATACGTAGCTCCTCAGGACATGGCTGCTTTTTCTGCCAGGCAGAGCTAGCCCACACTGAGAAAGGTGGGCAAACACTAAGAGTCCATTATCACCCCAGCAGATTTCTGTGGAGAGCCTTGAGGTAGCCACTTCCTCCAGACTGTTTCACAAGATCAGCCCAGTCTGTAGGCCACAGAGGGTCCTGTCGATAGGCACTGGGAATCCATGTTCAATGCTAGCTCACACTCGACAGGATGTCCAGTCTCATCACAGTTGTCCTGATTAGCATGACTTCAGCATGAACATGTGGCTACCTGCCCAACAGTCTGCCTTGGCTGCTGAAGATTACCAGATCCCAAACTAAAACACCCAGGATCCAGACAGATTCTTGTTTCTGAGTCCACCTCCTCTAGTGCCCTCCAGCGAGCTGAATGCCCCTTGACCACCTCTCACACATTCACCCACTACTCAGCGGCAAGTTTTACATCTAGACACCTTCCAGTCATCTGTCCCACCCCAACATGTGTCCTGTTGCCACGCTCCCCCCATGCCCTGTCTTGTCTGGCTAATAATGAATTGCAGACAGATGAATGACAAAAAGAGTGATATTGTATTTTTTAAATTTTAATTGCAATATTATATTCATTATGGGTCTAATTCCACTTATTTGAACTGACATCCCAATAGAGTTTTTACGCAGAGAGAATATTGATTCTCTAGAAAAATATATAGCCAAAGAATTATGGAAATAAAAGATTTTTACATGACTGTGCTGTTAAAGTGATTGCCTCTCAAATATCATCTATATTGGGGATTAATGGCATGATATGCAATTTGGAGGCACCAGTTAATTTGATAGAATCATTTTGTCAGATTTTCTAGGAAAATAATGCTTTAAATCTTTTTAAATGATCAAAACACCTTAAAATATTTGAGAAATGTCCAGCTGTGTGAAGATTGCTATACGAAATTAGGCTTGCCCATTTTTTTCCCCTCCATTTATGGGCATGTGCACGCACACACACCTCCTCCCCATTGTGTCTTCACATCCTGGGGCTGCTATCACACGCTTAAATCAGAGGTGAAGTCGTGGTTACTGTCACACACAGACAGCTGGACCTAAAATGTCAAGTACACATAGATGGCTATTGTTCCTTCAGATAGAGAAGTAGGAACTTTCTAGTTAGACATAATGGCTAATGCCTGCAGTCCCAGCACAGGCCAGGCTCAGGCAGGAGGTTTGCTAAGCATTTAAAGCCAGTCTAAGATACACGGTGAATGAGTTCCAGGCTTGCCTGGGCTAAAGTTTGAGACCTGTCTCAAGAAATCTACCAGGGAATAAGTGACAGAGAGTTGTCCATCCCCAAGTGGGACATCTATAGCACAACTCTTACACCGAACGCTCTGGGGACATCATGGGAGTGGGCAGATTCTAAGAGCCCTGAGGACTAAGATTATCACTGTGAAATAGTATCGTCTTCAGGGGACAAGAATGTTGCTCAGGAACTCCCAGCAATGTGGCTGCCTGTACAAGAGCTGCAGAGACCACACCACTCTACTTACCAAATGGGGTAAAAATCACAAGAGCCCAGCTCCAGATGAAGATTCCCCAGGTAATGAATGGCAGCTGAGAGATGGAGAACCAGTTTCTTTCTTTTTCATGATCGGAGCTCAGCTCTAAGTGGTTAGCAATGAACACGCAAATAAGGGCAGTACTAGTTGGACTCAGTACTTTGCTTGCTCTCTCTCTGTTTCTTTCTCTGTCTCTCTCTGTGTGTTTGTCTGTCTGTCTCTCTCTTCTCTCTCACATTCTTAGAATAGAGAAGTTATGAATTTGAGAGCTGCCAAGGGACTTGAGAAATAACAGTAGTGGAAATGACATAAATACAGTGTATTCCTTTGTGAATTTTTTAAATAAATTGAAAAGAAGGTAGAAACTTCCAGACTGATCAATGGGATGGATGACAATCTACTTCCTGTATTCTTCCTTCACAGTTTTTGTTTTATAAATCTTACCCATAAAGAGTCCTGAATTTTCTCCTACTTGGGTGGCTTCTGGGGTAACTGCTCTGTCACTGGGAAACAGAGACTGCTGCACCTGAGGAAGTTGGACTCAACAGGTGGCATCTTTACCTGGTGCCTTGTGGCTGGAGGAGAGAACTCCAGGACAGCAGTCTCCATCTTGCCTCTACCTCTCACTGCTGCACAGCCCCTTGGTTCACCGGCCCCAGTCACTCTAAGGCTCACTCCCTGGAGACATTGCCATTTCTGCCTTTTTATGAGACTGGCTCCTGAATCACCATACCATTATTGCAGAGAGGGCAATGTACACAATCCTCACAAAACAGCAGCAATATCTGATTCTTCAGAGCATCAGAACCAGCCATTCCAACAGTAGCATTATCCTAAAAGGGTCTCCCAGGACAACAAACAGATTCCTGGGCCTTTGTCACCGACCATGGGGCTTCCTGGGCTAACAGATGCTCTGAGGACATTTCATTCATAACTTAGGAACTGTGTGGTTCTGACACATATCTATTTTGCACATGGATGACAGGATTCAGAAGAGTGCAGGCTAGAGTGTGTCCTGGTCAGCAGGTTTATGATCTCACCCCAGAGGTAAGGCTACTTCTGTGCGTTTGCGGGTGTGACTATGAAGAGATGCCCTAAATCAACCCAAGGGAGTCTGTTACTGCATGAGCATGAAACGGTCTAGACATAATGGGATGTTTCAGGCTGGCTTTACTCCAGCATTGCCGTGATGAAGAGAGATGATAAAAGTTTACATCCATTGTTTTGCTTGAGATTGCAAGCCATAATGTATCACACAGAAATTGTTTTGAGCTGTAGTGGAGTAACTGAGACCCAAAATAAACACATGTCTTAAAGAAATCATCAGTTTCTCGTGGTAAGAGATCTGGAAATAACATACTGTCAGTTCAAGGTCAATATGGCAGGTCTGCGACACCCCCAGGACAGACCGGGGTCCTTTCATCATTGTCCCATTGTCCTGCAAACATGCTCACGGACTTGCCTCATTGTCTCACAAAGATCTGTGTCTTCTGGGTTGTCTCCACTGCTGAGCCAGCCCAGTTGCCTGATTTGCCACTCTGCACTGGAGATTCAGCACTACCACCCCCACTATGATCTTTCCATGGGAATTCATCTTTTTACTGAGAAGTCAGTGCCTCCAGAGTGGGAGATGCTTTGAATTCTGACTGGCTTCTAGAGAGCATAGAACTCTTTCTGTCATCCAGGCAAATTTCCAGTGTTCCTCCTCATGCGGAGATATACTGTGGGTAGCCATATACACAGGGCCATGATATAGAGATGCACAGGTGGGAAATATCAGGATTTGGGGGAACTATATTTTGGGGCCTATGTCCCCAACTGGAGGTAAGCTATGCACATGTACACCTAGCTCCTATGCAGCTTAGATCAGAAGAAAGCCAACTTTCTGATGGCTAGCAAGTGACCCCTGACTTTAACAGCTAGCACCCTGGATGGCTGTCATCATCCCCAAATGAGCTTTTGGCTCTCTTCCCCACCAGCAAACACACCCAGTCTCTCTCCAGTCCCCAATCTGTTTTACAGCTGCTTACGTGACTAAAAAAAAGGGGGGGGGGACATTCAGGAGCCCTCTGTGTGGTCTCATAAAATATTAATGGATTCTGAAAGGAAACGTGAAATCAAAACGCTCCTGCATGCTCAGGCCTGTGTGGACTCATGTGCTGTGGGGGATGTTGCATGCTTGCTTGGCATGTGGCTGGGCACAGCTCAGAGCCATGGACTATGCTCACCAGTGTAGTGGCTGCCCAGTGGGAAACATGGAGTGCTAAGGTTCATTCCAAAGGTTATGGGTGACGTGGGGGTGCCTGGCATGGTTGCCATGACAGGGAACTCCAGAAAAATCCCAGCAGACCCTTCCCTCAGCACAGTCTCCTTAAAGGCTCCTCTTGGCCACGCCCCTTCCATGATGGTAGTAGCTTCTTATTATGTGCTGCTCAGAGGATCTCTGAGTGGGCATGAGTTTCAGGTTATAGTGACTCCAAACCCTGTTCCAGTCACTTTACTGCTACTGTACCACAAAGGGACATGGTTTTTTCTATGTGCCCCTTGGATGGTCTCAGAGCATGGCCGGAGCAGATGCCCCACCTATCCGCCCAATCCCCTGCCCTGTGCCCACAATAGTCCTAGTAAGTGATACCAGTGTTAGGACAGGAACGAGTGTCTACAGCTGTGTATACTTTGGTCTTAATGACAGAAACCCAAAGGTGACTTTTCAAAGAAGTTTCTGGACTCATTGCCTGGTTAGGGCAGGAACATCTGGGAGACCTGAGATCAGTGTCAAAGCCTGAGTAAGAAGCAGTTATGCACCAGGTGAGCTGTCCAGGGTGGTCCTGAAACCTGTGCTGAAAACTGGCTATGCGGAACCCTTGCTTCTGTTCCCTGGCAGAGCCAGGTCCTCCTACCGCATCCATGCCAGCCCCTCCTGCAGCTGTCTACAAGAGGTCCAGTGTGCAATTGACTACTTAAATACTTCATCAATCAATGCTCTCTCAATGGGTGGCCTGATGATTGGTGGGAAGGCCGCCATCCATCTTCCCTTTGCCGGTCTCTGCTTCGGGAAGCTAACTCCAATTGTTTTCTCTCTCGCTTGGTTGTGTTCAACCACAGTGAGGCAGCCTGGGCAGCCCTGCCTGCAGAGAGGGCCAGCAGCAACCTGTTAAGGCCTGTCTCCAGTGTCAGCCCACAGAGCGGGGCTCTGTGAGGATCTGTAGCTACCTCATCACCTGTGGCAGGGCCCGGGTGGGAATGAGGCAAGGGCGGCCTTCAGACAGAGGCAGGAAGCACCTGCAGGACGGTGTTTGCCTGGCAGTCAGAGCTGTGGCTTGTAAAGGAAGTGATAAACCCCACAACTCAAACAGGAGTCTAGAGGGAAGGGAGAGTGCATGCGGATGAAAGGGAGATGAAAGGAAGGCAGAAGCCGTGCGTGGACATGCTGGTGCATGCCACAGTGGGCTTCACCATGACAGGCGCTCTCTCTCTCTCTCGCTCTCTCGCTCTCTCGCTCTCTCTCTCTCTCAAAGTGCATTTTGATGACACATATTTCCCTTATGTAACTCCCTCCTCCTGATGGTCTCTTTCCTCTTCCCAACTAATTGTCTGCTTTAACTCCCCCACCCCACCCCAATTTTGTAAGCCAGTGAGCTTCATTAAGCTCACTTCATGAAGAGCATCTTACCGTTGGCTGCAGCACTGAATGTCTGTCTCCCCACAAACTGTACGCTCCATAAAGATCTCAGGGAGGATGGGGATGCTGTGAGCCCCTCCGTGCTCTGTGGCAGTGTCGGCAGGCCCAATCTTGAGCAGGTTTCCCGTGGGTAGTCATAGCTACCTAGAATTCAGAGGGCGACAGCGGTGCCATGCTTGGAAGGCTATGTCCCATGACACTCAGGTCTGTTTTCTAAGGGAAGCGGATAGCCTTTTGCGGAAGGCGCAGTGTCTTGTTGCTGAGTGGGCTGCTGGGTCCCACACTTTTTCTTGGGGGATCCTGGGGCTGCAGCTCCCTCTGAGTGGGGTTCAAGTTTAGCTGCAGTTATAGCTCCTGGCTGTGAGGGGCAGGCACTGACATCATGGAAAATGTTGGGGAACTGCAGTCTCAGGGACCACCTGGTTCCATCACTGGTGCCCATGTTCATTTCTTTCCAGACAATGATCCTGAACAGAGCCTGGAGCTCTTGAGCCTGATCTTGGATCCTCATGAGGTTCCATCCTTATTGTCAGAATGCCAGAAGACCCCCGTCTTTCCCAGTCCACTCTGACCTCTACCCTGGGAGCCTTGGGGATCATCTCAAGTCATTCAGGGGTTCTTTAGGGCTTGAGGATGACGGGGCCTGAGGGAAGGAGAGAGCGGGCCTGTGAGATTGTGTCTCTTGTTGGCTTGGCATCTCGGTTGCTTACAGAGCAGATGGAGGCCTGTGCTCGCTCCTCTGCAGGTTGCTGGGCACACTGCCACTTGAAGGGATGTCAGAACCTTCCATGGTAGCAGATAGACTGGAAGGAAGATTTAGGTGCTGTTTCTGGTGTTGAGAAAGAATTTGTGTGTAGGGGGTATGAATGCCTCAGCATGCATGTGTAGATCAGAGGACCACACTGTGGAGTCTCCCCCACCTCTGTGTGGATTCCAGGGATCAAACTCAAGCCCAAGGCTTTCCTGACAAGAGCTATCCCCTTTGATGACTGAGGCCCTTCAGAGCTGAATGCCCAGGTTCCTCCGAAGGTGAGGGTGCATACCTGCTGTCAGCCTGCAGCTTCCAGTCTTCTAGAAACAAAACAGATACAGACTGCATCAGAGCCACAGGGCACAGCTAGTCTCTGTACTTCTTGTTAATGGATGGGATATCTCAAGATCCTGTCATCTGAAAAGAAAATGAAAAAGAAAGTACTCCAAGAACCACCAATAGAGTGCTAACAGAATCCCGGGAAGCCCATGGGACAGAACCACTAGATCCAGCTTGTCCTCAGCAACCAAAGGAGCCACTCCATCCAAAGCACATGATAGGCAGCTCACTTTGGGAGCACAGCTGGGAGCTGGCTGCCTGAGGGTCTGGGGTCTTAATCCATAAATCTAGAGGAAGCTTCTCCTCTTACTGCATTCAGGATATGGTTACCGAGCAGCGTGTAGCTCCCAGACACTGTGAGGTGTCCTAACCTAGCTACTTTGTGGAATCCGGTAGCAGTTCTGTGTACAGACAACACAAGGGTCAGCCTAGGACAAGGAATAAAATGGACACTGGCATGATGTCATAGGGAGTCGAGGCTCTATGGTTTTGACAAGAGAAGGAGTAGAAAGACTGCCTGAGAGAAAACAGGAATTGGTGGGGGCCTGAGGGGTGAGAAGGACTTTATCAGTGAAGAAAGAATAGAGGGTCCAC
Organism: Uromys caudimaculatus; assembly: GCA_028551405.1. Taxonomy (NCBI): domain Eukaryota; kingdom Metazoa; phylum Chordata; class Mammalia; order Rodentia; family Muridae; genus Uromys; species Uromys caudimaculatus. The sequence goes on from CM052715.1 coordinate 63,719,539, forward strand.
TTTTGTGTTCATACACTACCCAGCCAAGGAAGCTAAGGGGAACTGGGGGAGTAAGTACAGTTCACGGGGTGCAAGGGATGGTGTCAGCTGGAGAAAGGGACCCATACTTGTGGGATGCTGTCACAGGACACACAGAGTGGTGCTGTGGGGATTTGAGAGTAACAAGCTGGTGGGGGTGGTGCTAAGAAGGGAAAGCACCAGAACACCTGACCACCTGAGAGAGACTTGTTTCCTGAGGTTTGTGGGTGAGAGACCCTGGCAACTGGTGTGTGTGTGTGTGCGTGTGTGTGTGTGTGTGTGTGTGTGTGTGTGTGCGCGCGCGCATGCGTGTGTATGAGTGTGTGTGCACGCGTGCACATGCGTGTGCGTGTGCATGCATGTGTGTGTGCACGTGTGCACGTGCGTGTGCGTGTGTGTATGTGTGTGTGTATGAGTGTGTGTGCACGCGTGCACATGCGTGTGCATGCGTGTATGTGTGTGTGTATGAGTGTGTGTGCATGCGTGCACGTGTGTGTGCATGTGTGTGTGTGTGTGTGTGTGTGTGTGTGTATGTGAAACAGGGAAGAAAAGCATGGTGCTCCCATCAAAGTCAGCAAGGGCTGCTCAGCTGCACAGAGGCCTCAGGGTGCTGATATCTTTTCTTCTCTGTTGGACATGAGAACGCTTACCTCACATCCACACCCCAGGAGGGTTCTCTAGCAGCTCGACAGAGGATCTACTCACTGCAGGGCCCATCCTGACACCTCGGTTCAACCTTGGTGTCTGCTGGAGTTGTCATACTGAGATCTCTAGGGAAGCATTGAACTGTGGCACCATTGCTGTGTCTCATGTGTCACTCACCACACATTTGCCTGTTCTTTATCATGAGTACAGTGAGTTTGCCAGAGAGAAGGTGTGTGTGTGTGTGTGTGTGTGTGTGTGTGTGTGCGTGTGTGTGTGTGTCTGCGTGTGTGCAACTGAGAGGGTTCTATGCTGCCATCACTGTCCCCAGCAAGTCCAGCTGGGGACCCAGAAGGGATCCCAGAGCAAGCTTGTCTGACAGGGAGGGAGGAGGCATGGTTTAACTTGGTACTTCTGAGTCTACTGAGTTTAGACAGACCTCTGTCACCTTCTGACTCCAGAGTTACAGTGTCCAGGAGAAGGTCACTTGTAACCAGCCTGGAGATTAGAGCTAATGCACGTGTCTGTGGAAAAAGAGAAGAGCCCCTTTCTTGAGAAGGAAGCCAGTCAGGTGGCCTGACAAGGTGTGATCCTTTGTGGAACACTTGGTGGCAGCAGGAGGCACGAACACCTGACTTTCCATGAATGTCACCTGTTAGTATTCAGCTTAAGAAGTTTGTTGGCTCTGCAAGGGGGCATGTACAAAGGTGTTCTTATGGGCATTTCCATGTTGGGTCATTGTGTTCTACTATTCATTGTCATACAACAGGGGAATTTTCAGAAAGTCCATCCCCAGCCCTGAAGTCTGTATAGCCCAGGACTTCTTGTTTATGGCAGAGAAGGACAGACATTGCCATCTGCAGAGGTACCTGGGGGAGGAGGGTATACATATCGAGTGTCTCTTTGTGTTTGGGGACATTGGAGGTAGTCGTGGGGGGGGGGGGAGAGGCAGAGGCAGGTGAGGGGACACTGCACAGCTACCTCCTGGAGAAGGCACAGGCTGCACTTTTGCACTGAAACTGCAGCAGCGAGGATTATCTGGCCTGAAACTGCGGAGGGACTTCCCTGATGCGCCGCTAGCAGTCTTAAGCAATGAAGAACAGACAGGTCTGGTGTGTAGGGGTGCTGATGATTCTAAAATGTAATGGTCTCCTTGTGACTGTGGCTGAGATGAGTTCAGGCTGTAGCCCAGAGCACCAGCACCCAGCTGTTTCCCACAGAACAGCTAAACCATGTGTGCACATCTGTGAGCATTTATGCAGGATTGAGGTCCACCCCGAGTGTCTTCCTCAGGTTCTCTCTGCCTTAGTTTTTGAGACAGGGTCTCAGACTAAACTTAGAAGTTATTAATCTGCTAGATCCCTGTGTCTGTCCTAGATGGATGCTTCCACACTGAGATTTCCATTCACATGGGCACTAGGATGAAACTTAGGTTCCTATGCTTGCGCAGCCGCCCTGCTTGTGCCCAGCCTTCTTTGTCAAGTGTATTTGATGAGGTCGGATGGCCTGCGGTACTCCGCTCCGTCATCTGGACCTCAGTCACCTGATCCACAGAGTGAAACTATTGAGCATCATGTCACTGTGCGGGTCCTCTGGGGCCCTGTATCCCATGTCCACGCCACTCTGTTCCAGCCTGGTTTCTTCCTGCCCAAGTGCTAGTGCAGAATTGTTTTCATTCTGTGGAGATTCCATTTGCTGATATTCCACAGCAAGCGTAAAGCTGCACCTCTAACGCTTTAGTATGACGAGGAAAACCTCTTGTGGAATGCAGTGGCCAATTCAGTCCTGCTAGATAGAAACCTTGAGCTGTGTTTGCATGCTCAGCTGGCTGGACACTGCTGGTGTGTCTACTCTATAGACAGTGCAATCCTTATTCACCATCCCCAGGAACTTATGATGGCAGGTGGCATCTTGGGATACCTTTAGTCCTGCCCAGGGCTTCAGGAGTAGGCAGTTCAGTCATTGTTCATCCCGGTGTCGGTTTTGGCTGCTTCTGTGGAGCTCCATGTGTCTCCCACAGAATGACAGAGAGCTGAATGGAGCACCGCCTGGCAGTCCTCTTCCCAGATCAATACCAGGGGAGGATTCTGTAGTCAGGCCTTGGGGTGTATGTAGGTTTGGTCTGCACTCATGCCAGAGTGAGATTATAGGAATCCTCCTCAGGACTCCCCCCTCTCACTTCCTCTGAATTAAAAGGAAGTGGTGGGGGATAAAATCCAGGCCCCCATGAATGCTTGCTGCATGCTACCACTGCTCTTTATCTCCAGACTTCTTGAGGCAGGGTCTCTCCATAGAAGATGCCTAGGCTGGCCTCGAACTTGCAATCCTCCTGACTCTGCTTCTCGAGTAGTTGGTAGCTGGGCTAGCAGCTCTGTGCCACCTGGGCCACTTCCTCTCTGCTTTGGTCACTTAATTGGCAACAATTTCCCAGGACAATTTCTTCGTATTTCAAAATATTACTCTGAATTTATTTTTAGAAAATTAAGAATAATGAAAGACTTAACATTAAAAAGTAAGATTTATTTTCTTGGCCTGTGGGTTATTATGGCTTCATTTGTGGCAGCACTTAGCAGCCGACAGCATAACTGTTAATTTTAACAGTTAAATTTACAGTTTTAAACAGTTTTTATGATGCCCAGCTCCATCAACTTGACAAGTCTACTGTTAAAATAACTGTTTAAACACTGTATTTACAGTTCAAAACATTCGTGGTTACTGCTAAATTACTTAGTTCAACTATTTATTGTCAAAAACATTTTTATAAAAATGATAGCATGAAGACAGCAGATCCTGTAAGTTTGAAATGTTTGGATCACATCGAAGCATCTCATTTAAAACAATTCCTATTTCAAAAAAGCGGGAAAGTTAAGTATGACATTTATGGGAGAAGCTAGTCATTGACACAAGTGAGGAGAATTTACTGAGTGTACCTGGGCACCCAACGGCAAGGCGTCTTGCATGAAGGTTCTGTCAGTTTCAAGTTTGGGGTGAGGTGTCTTTGGTTTCTGCTTAGATATCTAGCTTAACTTCAATAAGGAAAAGTAGACCTAAACTTTAGCATCACCAGTCAACAGTTGGAGAGAGTGAGGGAGCGAGGGAGGGAAAGGAGGGAAGGAGGGAGGGAGGGAGAGAGAGAGAGAGAGAGAGGTGCTTTAAAGATGTGACTTTTGGTAGGTCGATCATGCTCTGGTGGATGGCTCCACATCTAGGAATATAAGGGTAACACAAATTTGGATCTGTGGCTTACAAAAGAAAAAGAAGACTCAAAGCTGGGAGCAGGCAGAGTACAGGAATAGACCTGGGAACAGGCAGGGAGAGGGTGGAGCGCTGGAGGGCTGTGGTGTGAGCAAAACACACTATGAAATTCCTAAAGAACTGATATATTTAAAAAATCATTGTCATCAATAATGAATGTCACACAGTGAACACCGTGATGCCACAGAGAAGCTGTTCGCACTGAGTTCACAGCGATGCAAGAGAACTATTTGGGACATGTTTTAAAAGGCCAAGATCAGGACAGTGGCATGGTTGTATAATGTGTCTAGATGCTGACCTCCTGCTTAGGAGACCCCTGCTTCTGTGACACTCTGTCATCCACACACACAGAAGTGACCGACTGAGATTCTTATTTTTCAACAGCTTTTACAACTTGGAACTTCTCAATAATCCTTTCAGTAGGTTTCCTTCCCAACTGTTGGGTTGTCTCCATTTCATGGTGGTTTCCAGTAGACACCAAGTCACTCAAGGGGATCACCGGCATGTATGTAATTGGAAAGACGAGTAGAGCTCCTCATTGTGCTGTCGAGGGAGAGAGTATGTGTGGGGTTGCGTGTGCCCTCAACCACTGTACCCTTAACATTTCAGAGAGAGGTAAAAATTCATGAACACCCGGAGTAAATGGTGGGCTACGTGCACTGGGTGTCATGCTACTGTAGATGGCTTTCTTTGTCAGACTCTGAGAAACCCTGTAGAGGTGTCCGTTCCATCCTGTGGCAGAGGAGATGCTTCAGGAATCATCATCCTGCTAATGTTTATATTAAACTCAGAGCATAGGCCAGCTCACACAGGACCTGCGGGCACTGAACTCAGATAAAACGAAATATGGTGGTCACACTGGGATAAAGCTTCGGGAAAGGACAGACAGACTAGGGGTGGGCAGACCCGTAGGAAATATAGAGAAAGAAAACTAAGACGAAAAGAATCAACTCAGAGTTTCTGATGAAGAGCCAATGAGTTTTTGATTGCAAGTCTTAATCATGAGGTTCCTGGTAGGTTTTCTGGGTTTGCGACATGTATTCTGATGGGGTACACTCTCAACCATGTCAGTGTTTATGGCTAGAAGCCAAACCACAGGCTGGAGTTAATTACCTGGCTCACTTGGGTTATGTCAGCATTTGAATCAGGGTGAATATGTGGAGATTTCCACCTCGACTTTGGGACCATTCACCTGTTTGGGTATCATAGCCTGGCTGCTTGCAGCCCTGTTGCCCTCCTAGGGTTCACACTGACATTCTCTGCTATGCCTCTTCTCTACTTTCCCCAGGTCACAGTGTCCTTAGTCCACATTCCTGCTGTCTGTCTTCCTGTTCCCTTTACAGACCCACTGTGGCCTCACTCCAGCATGACACCATCAACCAGGCTGCACTTTCCTCTCCACCCAAGCTATGCACAAACTGCTAACTCAGCTGTTAGCCGGGCGGGGGATGGGCTTGACTTCACTGAAGTGTCTTTTAGCAGGGATAATTCTTGCCATTGTCTGCCCCTTCTCCTAGTAGCACCACCATGGGTCCACGGCAGGACCAAGGGCTGTTCTCGCTGTTTGCTGTCACATGCCAGTCCCCTACTGGAGAAAGGAACCAAGCCAACTCTCCAGGCTGGATCATCTATAGACTTGTTGCAGAAACAGCAAGCGTGCTAGCCTCTGCTTCTCCCTACTTCTTAGCAAGTGTGCTAGCCTCTGCTTCTCCCTACTTCTTTCCCTGCCTCCATCTGAGAAGACATTTCACATCCAATCCAAACACTTATACACACCCTCTGTTTGGTGCTATGTAAAATCTGCACACCGACTCATTGGTCTAGCTTTGAAAAGTACTTGATCATTATAAACTTTTGAATGCAAGCAAAACAAAGCATTGCATTAAATATTACCCCACCCCCTGCTTGAATTTTCCCTGCAGATCTCTCTCTCTCTTTCTCTCTCTCTATATATAATATAACATATATAATATATATATTATATATATATTATACCCCACCCTTCTCTACTCCACCATTGTTCCTGCTAAACAATAGAAGAAGCAGGTTAATAAAACCCAATGAGAGACCAGAGAAAGCACTTTGTAGTGGTTCAGATAGAATATCCACTTTTGAATAATTAGTATAATGAATGCATTCTGCAAGGAATTTCAAGATGTGTCCTGTTCAAGATGTCTTAATGAGTTTCATGGGGCTTGGCTCCCAACTATGCTGTGGACCTGATCTTGTACTGTGTAGTGAACACAGTTTGAAATAACAGGAAAAGGAAGTCTATGGGAGTTACATGAAAATACAGTCCTGACTCCTTCAATTGGTAGACCTTGCAAACATGGCTCTTGTATTTCACGTAGTGACCTAGTGGCTTGGTCATCTCTGGATGTGTCTGAATTCTCATCTGGGCACCAGGCTGGTACCCACGTGATAAGCCAGAACAAATAAACCTTGGGAGTATGTGGACTCAGTTCAAGCATCCATTGGTTGTGCTGTGTGTACCCCTGATCTAAGCAGACACTTTCCTTAAATACTGACTGAACCAAATGAGCAATTAAAAAGTGTGTAGGAAGAATGAGCCTTTGATCTCCAGCTTTCTGGACAGATTGCTCCATTCTCCTTACCTAGGGCTTCATGTGTTTCCTGGTGCAGAGAACCATCATAGGCCACTCCTCGTCTTTTGCTTCCTGCCCATGGTTATGCTCATGGTCTCTCTGCAAGGAAGGGCCTGTTTCTGGCACCTTGTGTTTATCTAATTGTAGGCCCAGAGATTTGTTTTTTAAGAACAGATCCCAAGCTGTGCAGGGTAGTGGATGACTGTAATTCCAGTACTAGTGAGGCTGAAACAGGGGGATTGCTGCAAGTTTGAGGCCAACCTGTGCTCATAGTGAGACTCTGTTTCAAACACAAAAAGATAGAAAGATAGAAAGAAAGAAAGAAAGAAAGAAAGAAAGAAAGAAAGAAGAGGGGAGAGGGAAGAGGAGAGAGAGAGAGAGAGAGAGAGAGAGAGAGAGAGAGAGAGAGAGAGATAGATAGATAGATTTTGGTATAGGAAGGCTTCTAAGGCAGTGCTTCCTGGCCTTGTCCTCTCTCTCCCAGTCCAGAGGCAAAGCAAATGGGTCCACTGAGGGTCTCCAGAGAAGTGCAGCTATCTGCTGCTGTGCTGGGCTCATTCTGAATCCAGAGATCAGAGCTCCTGAGAAGCTGTGTTGAAAATCTCAGGCCAGGCCAAGGGCAGAAGACCTATTCAGTTTAGCAAATAGGGCCACTCTCCTCTTTCCACAGTCTGTTCTGCTTGAGCCCAGTGAAGAGGACACAGTCACCCACCCCAGACTGGGTGACCAGTTCCACCAAATGTCCAGATTCAAAGGCTAATCTTATTCCAAGTCCTTCCCATTAACCCCCCAGAGATCATGGCCACAGAGATGAAGGCTTCTGGGAACAGCTACACTGTCTTAGCCAGTGTGCTCACAGGCTCTTTTGTCGCCTCAAGTGAGTCAGGGTTTAGTGATTCCTCCTGAGAAAAGAACAGGGTGCCCCTCCCTGTGGCCACACTGCCCTCTTACTCCGAGGCCACAGCACTTAGGGGACATCTCGCAAGGTTACTTGATGTAACCAGCAGACAAGAGGCAGTGGATTTCTCAAGTGAGGCACCTGCGCATGCGCACTACCATGCCTGCTCCTTGGGTCACTATGGAGACTAACCCTAGCCTGACCTGGGGTGGATCCCCTACTGTCTTCTTGAAGGCCACACACTGGCTTCCAATGGAGGGAGTGGATCCAAACCGTTTATTATCAGTCTCCTGAAATAGTCGCTAGGTCCCCACATAAGTTTCCACCCGTGATTTGACTCAGAAGGTAGTTACTGCAGGTATGAGATCCGCTGTCACATACTCAGCTTAGCGAATGGCAAATAGTCCATTTGTATAGACATACATGATACAGTAATGCGGTTAGACAGCGAAGCTGATAACAAGCAGCACCAGCTTCTACCTTATTTATTTATTTATTTATTTATTTATTTATTTATTTATTTATTTATTTATTTATTTTTATTTAATTATTTCTGTGTATGTGTTAACACATATGTGTTGTGGATTGCCCTGGTGCTGGTTTTTTTTTTTTTTTTTTTTTTTTTTTTTTTTTTGAGACAGGGTTTCTCTGTGTAACCCTGGCTGTCCTGGAACTCACTCTGTAGACCAGGCTGGCCTCGAACTCAGAAATCCACCTGCCTCTGCCTCCCAAGTGCTGTGATTAAAGGTGTGCGCCACCACTGCCTGACTGCTGTTTGTATTTTGATGCTAATTCCGCTTCCCCAAGAGGGGTTGCCTTGGACGAGGAGCAAATCACATACTCAGGTGACTTCATGTGAACCTTCCCCTAATGAATAAAGATTTCAAGGAACTAATCACTGGGTGAGTAGGTGGGACTTCTGGGTTGGAGAAAGGGACTGAGGAGAGGAGAGTTGGCTGGTGGACAGGAGATGATGGAGACAAAAATGTAGGTGGTGGAGGAGCCGCCCCTCCCATCCCATTCAAGTGTCGGATCCACCAGGGTCGGCTGTTGGAGGAATTATAACTTAAAATAGTTTACACCATAAGGATGCTAGTTGTTGCACCCAGGGATTGTGTTGCCTTTTGATTCTAAACTAAGATTGTGTGGTGTTTTCCTTTGTGAGGCGACTCAACTGAGTTCCAGAGAAAACGTATGGTGGCGGAGCACCCCAGCCAGCCACGGGAATAAAGAAGCGTGGGGCTGGTGTGGCAGCGGCCCGCCATGGGAATTTATCAAGCCAGGTGGAGAGATGGGTCAGAGTCTGCTGGGCTGAGAGCAGGCCAGCCTGCCCGCTGGTGCCTTGCCGGCAGGAGTGTGGGTGCTATTATTTTATATTTCACACTATACATGTGTGTATGCGGGTGTGTGTGCACCCAGTAGAAGTGTACATGGAGACCAAAAGTTGACATCAGCTGTCTTCCTCAATTACCCCTACTTTAGGTTTTGAGATAGGGTTCGTTGCTGAATCTGAAGCTCACTGGTTTGGTTGATGGGCTACCCAGCAAATTCCAGAAGTCCTTCTGTCATTGTCTCTCCAGTAAGGGGATAACAGAAACACACATGCCACATGGGTGCTGGAGACCAAAGTGAGTGCATGCATGGCAAGCCCTTTATTAACAGAGCCATCTCCCACCCCACACTTATTAACTGAGCTATCTCCCACCCCACACTTATTAACTGAGCCATCTCCCACCCCACACTTACTTAGAATCACTGTGTTTGAAGACTTACCTTCACACTGGGAATCACAGTTCATGGACGCATGAAATGCAAGTAGATGTGAAAAACCCAGACGTAGCATCCAGCCTGGAACAGTTTAACGGAGACAGGGTTCCTTGTTGGGAGCCGGACACTTGAAAGAGACTGTGAAACCCACCGCCAGTCTCTTCGCTGCTTCAAGGCTGGCTCACAAACTCTGCTTGTTTCCTATTTTTTCAGGGCTTTAAGCTATGTGACTAAAATAACGAGATGCGGTGGTTATGAGTGAAACCCGTTTTTTTTTCCTGGTGGAAGTAAATCTCTGTAAGTCTTCCTGAGAAGCTGTTGCAGTTAGAAGGAAAGAGTATGTCCCCTGGAACATGTAGAGCTCTGTGAGAGGTTTGGAGACAGGAGGTGTAGCCAAAGGTTATATTCGTCTAAGGTAAATCTCTAGCCTCAGGCCAGAATTTGCTTGGGGGAAGGTCCACACTGGCTCCTGTACCATTTGTCTTCCTTCTTCTGTCTTTTCATTCTGTCTTGGTTATTCATACCTGGAAATGGACAAATTCAAACAGAGGCAGTTATTTATATAGTCAGCTGAAGTATAACTCACATTCCATGAAATCTGTGGTGTTTTGAGTGAGGATGGTTCCCATAAGCTCATATATTTTGTCTCAGTCAGGATTTTTATTCCTGCACAAACATCATGAAGCAAGTTGGGGAGGAAAGGGTTTATTCAGCTTACACTTCCATGCTGCTGTTCATCACCAAAGAAAGTCAGAACAGGAACTCACACAGGGCAGGAACTTGGAGGCAGGAGCTGATGCAGAGGTCATGGAGGGGTGCTGCTTACTGGATTGCTTCCCCTGGCTTGCTCAGCTTGCTTTCTTATAGAACCCCAGACCACCAGCCCAGGGATGGCACCACCCACAATGCTCTGGGCCATTCCCCCTTGATCACTAATTGAGAAAATGCCTTACAGCTGGATCTCATGGAGGCATTTCCTCCAGGGAGGCTTCCTTCTCTGTGATAACTCCAGCTTGTGTCAAGTTGACACACAAAACCAGCCAGTACAACTTGGACACTTGATATCCAGTTGGTAGAACTGTTTTGCAGGGGCTAGGAGGCATGGACTTATTGGAAGAGGCATGTCACTGGGCCTTTGGGTTCAAATGTCTTACAGCAGTAATGGAGTACTATTCAGCTATTAAAAACAATGACTTAATGAAATTTGCAGGCAAATGGATGGAACTTGAAAATATCATCCTGAG
>CM052715.1:63736749-63794482 GCA_028551405.1 Uromys caudimaculatus
ACAGTTATACAGTGTGAGTTCATCTTTCACAAAAAAGTCCTGATGATTCATAAAGCCCTCCATGTTGGCGCACACTTTCAATCCCACCACTTGGGAGACAGAAGCAGGCAGATGTCTGTGAACTTGAGCCCAGTCTGGGCTTACCTATCAAACTCCAGAGCTACACAAAGGGACACTGTCTCCACCTTACCTCTGAAAAAGAAATCTTGAATTCTTTTCTAAAGCTACTAATTTGTCTTTTTCCAAGAATTAAGATATTCTATAATTTGTATGTACATGTGTCTGAATACGAGATATGTGTCTCTATATACATACATACACAGACTACACACATACACACACATTTTATATGTATATACACATCATAGATACACACATTATATTATGTATAGATGTTATTTATACATCTATTCTTGCATGTACACACACACACACACACACACACACATTTCTACAACACAAACCATATACATGCATAACCATTGGGTCAGTCTTTAAAACTGTGCACCTTGTGGAGTGTGGGGACAGGGTCCACAGGCCACATCTGCCCCCTGCTGGCTGCATGGCCCTGGTACATCCCTTTCCACACACCCTTGGTTTCCTCATCTGCAGTACTGTGTCACAACAGACACCTTGCTGGGCTGTGATAGGGGTTAGACATGACATCTTAATCAGAGCCTATGTTTCATTCTCTGTGCCCTTTTCCCCAGTAGCTTCTTCAAATGAATCAATGTAGGGACTCCATATGATAAAAATGCAAACTGAAATGAATATGTTGCATGCTCCTTTCATATTTAAATGCTCTGAGATCTAATGATGGCACAAGGCAGGGATCTTTGCCTCAGGAGCATGCAGTCCAGAAGAGGGGGCTTCATTCAGCAAGTACAACTCCTCACGGAGTGTAGGTTTGCACAGTGGCAATCTACACAGGCATACAACACTAGGTCTAGATTGAATGGTGCTTTTCCAGCTGCACTCCTCTAACAGGAGAACAGAGACAAGAACAGAATTTGAAGAGAAGAAATTGCACAGGCATGCATTTCTGAGCAGTGTTTTGGAGATCGTAAATCCTTGCAATGCATGCGTGAGACTTTAAACAGCCCACAGAAGGGAGGAAGCCCCGTAGTTAGAGACTAGATCATCAGGAGCCCGGCCTTCTGAGGATGCTAGTCAAGCAACAGAGTTGAGGGACTGCTTCTGATGATGGACTCTGATAGCTTCTCTCAGGAGGACAGGGCTGGTGAGCTTCTCCCCCTCACAGAAATGTGTACTATACTAGTGGTCTATGGGAGCATCTGTGCCACATTCCACAAGCAGCTTGTTGGTATTGAGCTGGCCAGGCATTGCACCCAGATGGCTCAATGCCTGTAAATCTTTTCTGACACGAACAGCCTAAAGAAGACTGTTTCTCTCGGTCGAATCAAGAGGTCCTCCCTAGCACAGCTGATCTCTGGAGCTCAAAGTATCACAGTGGGGTCTGTGTTTCTGCTGTTTTCCTTTGTCTTCTTCCTGTTGGAAAGATTGTGACTTTTTACTTATTTAGAATTAAGAAGTGAAAATCATTCCCATTCCCTACTAATGTGATATTTTGGTGATCAAACATGTAACCAGGAAGTGCATGTTATGGTTTGTATCTGCTTGGCCCAAGGAGTGGCACTATTAGAAGATGGAGCCCTGTGACCCTGTTGGAGTAGGTGTGGCCTTGTTGGAGGAGGTGTGTCACTGTGGGTGTGGGCTTTAAGACTCTCATCCTAGCTGCTTGTAAGTCAGTATTCTGCTAGCAGCCTTCAGATGAAGATGTAGAACTCTTAGCTCCTCCTGATGCCTGCCTGGATGCTGCCATGTTTCCACCTTGATGATAACTGAACTTCTGAACCTGTAAGCCAGTCCCAATTAAATGCTGTCCTCGTAAGAGTTGCTTTGGTCATGGTGTCTGTCTGTTCGCAGCAGTAAAACCCTAATGAAGACAGTGTGTTAGCTTCTCTGGGGCACATGCTAGGCTCCAGATGTGAGGCTCCAACCCTATGACATGTCTGAGTAGAGTCCTCAGATAAAGGACAGGCCTCATTCCAGCCAGGCTCATGAAGTTATGTTCACGGTTGCCTGACAGAAGCTAGAGTTATCTGAAAGGGGGGAGCTTCAATTGAGAAAATGCCTCCATAAGACCCAGCTGTAGGGGATCTTATTAATTAATGATTGATGGGAAAAGGCCCAGTCCATTGTGGTGGTGCCATCTCTGGGCTGGTGGTCCTGGTTCTATTAGATAACAGGCTGAGGGAGCCATAAGGAGCAAGCCAGTAAGCAGCACCCCTTCCTGGCCTCTGCATCAGTTCCTGTCTCCAGGATCCTGTCCTGTTTGAGTTCCTGCCCTGACTTCCTTCAATGATGGACTTGAGTGTGGAAGTATAATTGAAATAAACATTGAAATCTAAATAGCATTTTATCATGGCTAAAACTGGCTTGATTGTAAGCCTTTCAAACATAACTGAAGAATATCCAAGGAACCTGTATGGCCCTGTGTTGGGAGAATAATCTTTAGAAGCTCCAGGTTGGAACTGGGACCAAAAGTGACAGGGTCTACAGAATACCCTCCCTGATGGCTACAATGCCAGGTGCGACTTCAAAAGAACCAATTTGCAACCAGACCATCGTGTAATCCATGAGGAGCCTGACTCCTTGAGCAACAGCAGACATGAGCCGAGTACTGCAGAAAAGATGTCCCAGGAAAGCAAGGCTGGGGCAACGGTGTGTTTTGCAGACTCCATGCAGAGGGCACAGAGGAAACTGCAGGACATTTATGTCCCAAATCATGAAAACCGCCGAGGGACACTGACCGGTGCTCTGCTGCACAGTGCTAGACTGTGTAGTAAACTTGAACCTCAAGAAGACCCAAAGATTCTGAAATCGTATGTCCTGATGTTCCGTTCAGACTTAAGTTTCTTTTAAAATGTGCGTACAGTAGTGAATATTTACCTGCCTACGCTTTGTGTATATGTCTATAGACGGTGTATGAGTGTATTTGTTTATGTGTATGTGTGTGTGTGTGTGTATGGTGTGTGTGTGTGGTATGTATATGGCATGTGTTTGTGTGTATGTGTGCATATGTGTATACGTGGTGTGTGTGTGTGTGTGCGTGCGTATGTGGAGTGTGTGTATGTATGTAGTGTATATGTATGTGCGCATGTTGTGTGTGTGTGCCTGTGCTTGTGTGTGTGTGTGTGTGTGTGTGTGTGTGTGTGTGTGTGTGTGTATAGGTCAGAGGTCAATATCAGGTGCTGACCTCTGCTCTTCACCGTTTAAAACTTATGTGATTTCAGCTAAGGTCATCCCATTGAGTGCTGGGAGCGCTCATATCCCATGTCTCTGGGACATTTTAGTGGTCCCCCTGCCCCCACCTCTCGAAGCTGATATGTCCATTCATTCTCCTGGCCCTCTGGGCTTCTCTCCTGTCTCCCCCTATACCTGATCCTGCCCCCTTTGCCCTTGCCCTTCCCCCTCCTACCCAAGTCCCTCACTCCCTTTGCCTACCACGATTACTGTGTGCCCTCTTCTAAGGGGGACTGAAGCATCTTCACTTGAGCCTTCCTTCTTGTTAAACTTTGTCTGTGAGTTGTATCATGGGTATTCTGTACTTTTTGGCTAATATCCACTTATCAGTTCATACATACCATACATGTCCTTTGGGTTCTGGGTTATCTCACTCAGGATGATATTTTCTAGTTCCATCTATTTGCCTGCAAAATTCATAATATCCTTGTTTTTAATAGCTGAATAGTATTCCATTGTGTAAATGAACCACATTTTCTGTATCCATTCTTCTGTTGTGGGACATCTGCGTTGTTTCCAGCTTCCGGCTATCACAAATAAGGCTGCTATGAACATAGTGGAGCACGTGTCCTTGTGGTATGGTGGAACATCTTTTAGGTATATTCCCAGGAGTTATAGATGGGTCCTCAGGAAGAACTATTTCCAGTTTTCTGAGAAACTGCTAGATTGATTTCCAGAGTGGTTGTACCAGTTTGAAACCCCACCAGCAATGGAGGAGTGTTCCTCTTTCTCCACATCCTCATAAGCATCTGTTGTCACCTGAGTTTTTGATCTTAGCCATTCTGACTGGTGTGAGGTGGAATCTCAGGGTCATTTTCATTTCCCTGATGACTAAGGATGTTGAAAATTTCCTTAAGTGCTTCACAATTTGAGATTCCTCTGTTGAAAATTCTCTGTTTAGCTCTGTACCCCATTTTTAAAAATTGGGTTATTTGTTTTTTTGGAGTCAAACTTCTTGAGTTCCTTATATTTTTTTGGATATTAGACCTCTATCCAATGTAGGGTCAGTGAAGATCTTTTCCCAATCTGTAGGTTGAGTTTTGTTTTATTGACAGTGTCCTTTGCCTGACAGAAGATTTTTCAGTTCCATGAGGTCCCAATTGTCAATTGTTGATCTTAGAGCCAGCACCATTGGAGTTCTGTTCAGGAAATTTTCACCTGTGCCAATGCGTTCAAGGTTATTTCTCACTTTCTCTTCTATTAGATTCAACAGTGGGGAGATGGAACCTGAAGAGACCACCTTCAGCAGATAGACATGGCCCCTAGTGGAGGGACCGGGCCACCCACCCATCTTCAAAATTTTTGACCCAGAATTATTCCTGTTTAAAGGAAATGCAGGGACAAAATTGGAGCAGAGACCAAAATGGCCACCCAGTGACTGCCCCAACTTGGGATCCATCCCATGCTCAGGCACCAAACCTTGACACTACTGCTGACGCTACACTGTGCTTGCAGACTGGAGCCCAGCATGGCTGTCCTCTGAGGGGCTCTACCAGCAGCTGACTGAGACAGATGCAGATACTTACAGCCAACCATTGGACTAAGGAAGAGTTAGGGGAAGGACTGAAGGAGCTGAAGGGGATGGCAACCCCACAGGAAGACCAACAGTGTCAACTCAGCTGGACCCCTCAGAGCTCCCAGAGGCTAAGCCACCAACCAAAGAGCATACACGGGCTGGCCCACCACCCCAACACATGTGCAGCAGAGGGCTGTCTTGTCTGGCCTCCGTGAGAGAGGGTGTGCCTAATCCTGTAAAGACTTGAAGTCCCAGGGAAGGGGGATGCTGGGGAGGAGGGGGAGGTGTGACTAGGTGGGTGGATGGGGGAGCACCCTCTCAGAGGCAAAAGGGAGAGGAAATGGGGTGAGGAACACTAGGAGGGGGACCTGGAAGGGTTGACATTTGGAACATAAAATATTTTAATAAAAAATAAAAAATATTACATGATTTTATTTTATTCTCTCTCTCTCTCTCTCTCTCTCTCTCTCTCTCTCTCTCTCTCTCTCTCTGTCTGTGAGTATGTGTGTGCCATTGTATGTGTTTGGAGGTCAGAAGACAGCCTATGGATCGAGGTTGGTTCTCTCTTTCTGAGGATGGAACTCAAATTGTCACCCTTGACAGTGAGTGCTGTCACCTGCTGAACCATTTTGCCAGGATTTCACCTTGCTTTTTGCACCACGGTTTCTCCCTGAATCTGGAGATTACCAGTTTGACAAGACTAGTTAGTTGGTCATTTGTTCTAGGAAGGCTGCTGTCTGCTGCCTCTGTCTCTTGAGTGTTAGGATCACAGGTAGGTGCCACCACACCTGGCTTTTGCTTGTGGGTGCTGAAGCTCTGAACTCAGTCCTCTTGTATGGCACCAGCTGGGCCATCTCCTCAGCCTCTCCACGGTACTTCTGAAATCAGTCTTAGTATCTTGCTCCACCCATTAGTTAACATGGCAAAAAGACATGACTGACCACGGCCGCATCTACTGTGTGAACGAGGCGGCTAGCATGAATTTGAAATGGACTCCAGGGAACACAGAGCAGGGCATATTGTGTGCTATGGATTAAAAATGTGGAATAAATTAGGTATCTAAATTGTGACACAGAAAAGAATAGTAGCCAGCCTCATAATTTAATATCCTTTAGGATATAATGCATGTTTTGTTTAACAAGTGAGAGTCAGGCAAACAGGATGACATAAAACACAAATTAGCATGATTCTAAAACAAACACAGATATTTGCGCATCTCATTGTGCAATCAGGTGCTGGCAGAGCTGGCATGTGGCTGGCAGGGCCTGTGTGCTTCTAATTAAGAGAGTACCACATAGAACAGTTATGCTTAACATGAGAGAGAGAAAAAAAAACCTAAAACCTCGATAAAATCTTCCAAGCAGCTTACTTATAACAGGGCGATTGATTTTCCTGCAGACTGGCCACACTATGGATCTGCGCGATATGACTTATCGATTATTGCTCTCAGTGCTCCTAGCACTATTGACAGGTGGAAGATACACAGAACCCACTTTGCCATGATCTCCTCGCTGTACGGGAAACTGCACATCTGGTTTCTTTCAGCTCCGTGGCTCTCCTTGGGGAGGGTTTTCAGAGTGAAGCCTGGCCTTTTAGGAAGTGACTTAATTAGGGTTGCTTTCACACTTTTTCTTTGGTTTCATTGCAATCTTTGCACTTGTACGATGGCTTTTAAATATCACTTGCTCCTTGGGTCTGCCTTTGGGAGCCATGTGGATGTCTGTCCTCAGGGCAGGGGTCTTCATGAGGTCGTTTAGAGCTCACAGAGGTGAGGGGTGACGGGTCCTTTTGAGAGCCCAGGAAGTCAGTCACTGTTTACTTTATGGTGGATTTCTTCCCCTCCTCAAAATATGTGTGTATTATGTGTGTACACATATGAACATATATATACACACATATACTATATATATATAGACACATACACATACATATTCGTAATGATGAAAAATAAGCCTGAACCTCTCTACTTAAACTTTGAAGGATATTTTATTCTTGGTCACTAGCTATGATTTATTGGTAAGGACAAAAACCCATTTTTTTTTCAAAAATAACATTTATTACCCCCTGAAAGTTTTATATTATTCTTTCATTCTTAATTTAGCAAGGTTCAAGTCTGGCCCAGCGATGACGAAATTAATTTTGGCATCATAATTTAACAAGTTGAGACCAATCACAGACCTTGCCACACTCTTTGACGGAGGGATATTGCACACATCCGGGTTTCCCCAGAACCCTGTTTGCAAATGCTGTGTGGAACTTGGTGCTCGCAGACCAGGCTGCACACACACACAGTGAGGGCAAAACACATTTCGCATCTGACAAGTCAGATGAAGCTTAAATGCACTTTAAGTGCTATTATGGGGTGAAGCATAATTAATTTTAAAATCATATTTAAGTAATTTTTAGTCTGTGATCTCCTGGCTTGTTTAATGAGAAAGGAACGCCATAAATCACTCTGTGCGTCTGAAATGGTTTCTCCGCAGGTCTTTGTGCTCTTATTTCCTTTCTTCCTTCTAGACTGTTCTGTGGTCAGGGCGATTACATCGTAAACTGTTTAAAAGCCCCTGTTCACAAGGCATCCTGTAGGAATGCCAGGGCTCTGACTCACTCTCTTTAGTACTTTGGTCAGATTTCTGTAGCTGGAAACAGGATGGACTCTCCTTGTGGCTTGTGTGGGAATTCTCTCTTCCTTCTCCTGCCTCCTCTTGCTCCCACCTGCTGCTTTCGTTTTACTGCAGTTCCTTCCAGACATAACTTCCCCATGTTTGAACAGGAGGAAGATCAACAGTAAAGGTAAAGTCTGAAGAGGGAGCCAGAGAGATGGCCAGCGGTTCTCAACCTGTGGGTTGTAACTCCTTTGGGGTGTGGGGGTCCCATAGCCGATATCCCATATCAGATATTTACATTACAATTCACAACAGTAGCAAAATTACAGATATGAATTAGCAATGAAATAATTTTCTGGTTGGGAGGGTCTCCACAACATTAAAGGATCACAGCATGAGGGAGGTTGAGAACTGCTGGCGTAGTTGTTAGGAATGGCCCCGTTGCTCTTACAAAGGATTCAAGTTTGGTTCCCATCACCCAACTCACCACCGCCTGTGACTCCAGCTGTAGGGGATATGGCGCCCTCTTCTGGCCTCCTCAGGCACCTGCATGTAAGTGCAAATACCCACAGACTCAAATGTAACTTAAAACAAACTTTAAGGAGAAAATATGAATACAGTTGGCTGACTCAGATTGGATCGTGCGTTTTGAGATGCTCAGGTGAAAAAATTCACTTGTGTCAAGTCTCAAAATCTGCAAAGCAACTAAAGTCAGAAGGAGCCCCCTCCCTCCCCCCTTTCTCTAAAGTGTGTGTTTTTCACACCGAGTATAGTTGAAGCTTGTGTTGTTTTTTTTCTTGGTTAGTTTGGCTTCCTTTATTCATTTTTTTTTTTTTTTTTTTTTTTTTTTTTTTTTACAAATATCTACCTTGATAATCTGTTTTCAGTGGAACACTTTTTCCATTGACATTTAATTCGGTTATTGGTAAGTGACCATTCATCACAAGGTACCCTACAAATCCAAACTCTACTATGTTCTCCCAGGGAACTGAGAGGATGGCAGCGCAGCACCCCAAAACTCAGTTTTATCAAGACAAACCTGCAATTTTTGTGTAGTCTTCTGCTAGGGGTTAGGGTGGGTGAGGGAACTGTGTTCTGTTGCCCCTGCTACCTTCCCTCCTATGACCCTACAGTTCTAACGAAGATGAGCTACCTTGAACCCATTGCTGTGACATCACAGTCAAGGCTGAGACCTACCCTTCCTTCTGGAGTTAGGGGATGAAATTGGTCCCAGAAAAACTTTGAACACTGGTGACACCAGAGAGGGAAGAAGACCCTCAGCAACAACGACAATAACGACGACGACAACAATGACAACAGGTAAGAAACCAAACTTAGCAAAAATGGTTGGAATTGACCTTTTCAGAGCTCTGAGAATTGGTGAAGCATTTTCAGCAATCTGAGGAGCAATCTGCTAAAGAAAAGGGGGGAAGGACCTGGGGATAACCAGAGCTCTCTAGCACTAGCTGGCCTTGCCCCCACACAGTCCCCAGCCGAGTAGTGTCCCAATGAGAACAACATGCAGCACCCTGAGTAGCAAGAGAGCTCGTCCACACTCATGCCTGCCTTCCTAGGCCAGCCGCAGGCCCCCCCCCGGAAGGACCCCACAGACAAGGCTGTCTTTATCTGCCTGACTCATAGTTCACACAGTGGGAAAGCCTTTGCCTGGAGGTGTGTTTAGTTTCTGTTTGCAACACTTCTCCTCTCCTGAGCTAAAAGACAACTGCGGGAAGCAATAATTAGGAATATGTGTTGATAGGCATGCAATATGCAAAGGTATAATTTGTGTGACAATAACGGCCCAAAGGACAGTGGAAAAAATGGATTTATACTGTCTTTGAACGCTATTGAGACCAAATTGCTATTTTATGTTTTGTGTCATTTTGTTCTTTTATTTTATTGCTTTCTTTGAAGTTAAATAGATGTGTGTGTGTGTTGATTTAATGCCTTTGTCTTTTCTCGTAATTTATTTTAAGGCTTTTTCTTTTATTGGTTGCCTTGAAGATTATAACTAGTATAGTGTGTACGTGTGTGTGCTCATGTGTGTGTGCATGGGTGTATGTGGCATATTCGTACGTGAATGCATGTGTACAGTCGTACATGCCTGTGCATGCACACGTAGACATTATCATCGGGTGTCCTGGCCGGCCACTTTCCATCTTATGTTTTGAGACGTTCCTCACTGAATTTGGAGCTTACTAATACAACTATCCTGGCTGGCCAGGGCGCCTTTGGGGTTTTCCTGTCTCTGTATTCCAGCATTGGAGTTACAAGCACAGGGCACCAAATAAATTAACATGAACCTAAGCTAGATAAGATAAGTGGAAAACAACCACCACAGTGAAGGATTTCAAGCAAGGTGAGGGGTGGGGACTGTCGCTGAGGCCCGGGGTATGGGAAAGTAGAACGCTCATGGCATCTTGCACTGCTGAGTTAAGGTGACACAGAGCGTCACATGGAAACTTCAGAGTTTCTGAAGACTTGTGCACCGTCCAGGTTCCTGGGTGCACCACTCTGGAAATGCTCGAGCCCTTCCTGCAATGTTCTTTGCTCCTGTTGATTTTTGCTATTTAGATGATTATTCTTAGCCTCGCTAAAGAATAGGACGGTTTGGTTGGCAGCCGAAAGTAGAATCGTTTTGTGTCTCACCACGGGACAAGTAAAATTGACATCCTCCCCCTTCCTAGTGAGGCATAATTAGAAATTAGAGTCACATCAAACTGTTCACTGCAGCTGTAAACTCTGGCAGGGAAGTGATGGGCACCTTGGAACCCCGTCAGCCATGGGCTTACTGTGGATATGCATGTGTGCATGTGTGTGTGCACAGGACTGTACACACGTGCTCACGTGTTTGCTCATGCACACCTCTGTGAATGTGAGTATGTTAGCTATGCCGGTTTATGCTTGCTTCCTATAAGCAATCAAGGCAGAAGCTGGATTTCGAGGTCCTTCTTAGGACATCTGAGAGTCCGCTTTTTTTTAGTGGGAAAGCATTGAGCTCCACTTGTTGAAGCTGGTGCTGCCTACAGTTAGCCCCATAGATATCAGCTTTGGCTTTTGCAGAGTCAGTCTGAGTGGCTCCAAGGCTCAGGATGGTGTTCATGAGCCACACCCTGTGAGCATGGATAAAATACACGGTACTTTGGCCAGTGGCTGTGGCCGGCTTGCGTACCTGCTCAATACATCATGTCTGTGTGCGTTCTGTTGGAAGACTACAAGGCCACCAGAGAGTTTGTGTTGTGAACACTCACTGCCTGCCATTGTCTGACAAGTGGAGGTTGGATAAAAGTTTAGTTCATTGTGAGTTTTTAAATTATAGGTTTCAACTGAGGTTTTGATTAATTTTTTCCACGAGAAATTATATGACTATATGCATGGCTTTATAAAATATGAAACATTGCAAGCATTTTTTTTTGAAAACTCTGAATTCTATCAACATAGCTGTGTGGGGGAATAGATGTAGATAATTGCTCAGGTAACAATAAAGCCCTGTAGTTGAATGCTCACTTAGGTGCATGTCAGCAAGGGCGGCAGAGATGCATGCCCTGGCCTTTTGCTGCTCCTGCATGGTGAAGCTCTGCACCTCTGCTTTGGACTCCAGAGAACCAGATCCTTTTCATTCCTGGTTCCTGTGACCAACTCTCCCCGGCACCATCACCTGAGAGGTCTTTTCATAGTCTGTTGCTGAAGATCAATCCTTATTCTTCCTGTGTGGCATGCAGAGCTCGCATGGCACAGGGGGAGTCTCCATGATGTTACACACCTGCATTTCCCACAGCAGCTAGGGAATGAAAGGCATGGTCTGTTGCCAGTCTCTGACATTTGCCGAGGATGCGGAGTATTTCAGGGTGTGAGTGGTGACACTTTCCATGAAGGTTAAATGTGCCCTGGGGAGGCTGCATGTGGCGGAGTAAACCTTTAATCTCAGCACTCGGGAGGCAGAGGCAGGCCTGGTCTACATAGTGAATTCTAAGACAGCCAGACAGGGCTACAAAGAGAGTCCATGTTTCAAAACAAACAAACAAACAAACAAACAACAAAAACAAAACCCCCACAAACAAACAAAGGACTTAGGATGGTTACTTCGTATTTTATGGATAGTGGGACAACGCCACTTATAAGGGAAGGGGTGCTCTCCCTTGTTGCCCCTGAGTGAGAAAAAAAATCACAGTAGCACCTGTTTGCCAAGACCCAGTGACAGGAGTTGGGGGGAGACTAGCCTGGCTTGCTCTGTGTCTCTAGGAAGATTCCCAGACACCCATGGTTCCATTTCCTTATCACTGAAACCAGCCAGGAAGCTTAGGTCATGGGCTTGTTCCACAGAGCAGACGCCATCATCTTGGGGTTTAGATGGACAGATGTAGGTCTAGAGGTCACATGTCATTCTAGGAGGAACACAAGGGAAGCAGGTGAAAGGTACAGGAGACTCAGCCTCGGTCACGATGGAGGCAGCTTGTCCAAGCGTGATCTCCTTTACACACTGTTCCCTCCCAGGAGGGGATCAGAGGTGTCCCTCCCTCAAGGGGCTCCCTTTCGCCTTGAATGACAGCACTGTGCAGAAGGGATATCCTTTCTGTGAGCTAGGCTTCTCTAATCCCAGGAGCAATTCTTAGTAGATTTTAGATTTTAGACATTAGACTTTAGTAAACATTAGATTTTCTACTCTCCCTGGAGACAACTTGTTTAAATGTGAAATGTCCTCAACAGGTCCATGTGTTGTGTGATTGGTCCCCAGCTAGTCATGTGGTTTGGGGAGGTGCTTGAAACTTTAGGGGTGGAGTCTAGTGAGTGGATGATGAGGTCAACTTGTCATGCTCCTCCCTCTCCCTCCCCCTTTTCCTCTTCCTTTCCTCCCTTTTCCCCCTCCCTCCCTCCCTTGCCGCCATGAAGTGAGCAACACTGCTGCCTTGCATTGAAACGAAAACAACAGAATCAGGAAATTATGGACTTGTTTTCTTTAAGCTGCTCTGGTCAAATTCTTGTTACAGTGACAGAAAAGGCGGCCAACACAGTGAGAAGGACACACTGAAGCCTTTGGGAGTTGACACACTGGGAAACTGAGCTTAGTTATGAGGGCAGCAAGTGGGATGGGGAGACTCTGAGGGTGCTGGTACCTTTAAAGAAACCACAGGACCTGTGTCTTTCTCTGCCCTTTCACAGGCAGGGGTTTCCTGTTCCTGGTCATTTTAGGGCCAAGAGGCCACTGTCTAAGCATCTTCTGGGAAGACTGGGGGTGGAGACCTGGGATTTTCCCGCATGCCATCTGGGCCCAGTTTTGCTGCCAGTCCCTGGACTTCTGTATCTAACCCAGGTTAGGTTGAAGGACAACATCTGCTACGGGGACTCTCGAGTCAGCTGGTGCCCTTTGGTGGGCCTAAGGAGAAGGGCAGAATAAGAGAGGGCAAAGGAAGAGTTGAAACAACCCACCTGGCATGTGCCTGGGTCAGCCTACTGAGGTCAATCGTCACTGTGGAGGATCTTGGACAGGACCAGTGCTCCTTAAACAGAGGGACTTCAACTTAGGGCCAGATCTCAGACTACACTGAGCTCAGGGTGATCTGCTTCCTCAGTGTTCCTACCGCATCCTCTTGCAACCCAGAAGGTGGCAGGATGGAGGAAAGCTATGGGCAGGACACAAATCCTCCTTGCCCAGCAGAGCTCTCCTGGGGGTCTTCATAGTGCCGACAAAGGCCTTTCT
This sequence comes from Uromys caudimaculatus, assembly GCA_028551405.1. Taxonomy (NCBI): domain Eukaryota; kingdom Metazoa; phylum Chordata; class Mammalia; order Rodentia; family Muridae; genus Uromys; species Uromys caudimaculatus. Next base: position 63,749,897 of record CM052715.1, read on the forward strand.
CTTCCATGCTTGTCTCTAGACTTTCCACTGCAGGTAGCCTTGTCCCCCATCTCTCTCCATTCTTGCAGAGATGTTTCTGCCCCATGGCAGGAGACAGAAAAGGTGTATGAGGGGATGTGCCTAAGGGTGGGAAGATAGGAATCGGGAGACAGAGGTAAGGTGACCATGAATCCCGTGGCCGACCACACAGGTGTGACAGTAGGCTCACAGGAGCTCACCATGCCTCCGAGCTTTAAATTACATGATGTAGGTACGTCCGAGGTAAGTAAATACCAGCTCAAAAACACTCCTGACAAAGAAGACAGCTCTACACTAATTTCAGCAGAGTTTTGGGGGGTTTGTATGTGTCTTGAGGGTTATGGGCAGTGCAAGCAGAGTAATCCTGCTGGGCAGGGAACGGAGGGGCAGGGAACGGAGGACCTCCCACCGGCTAGGAATGCAAAGATGTTGCCCCTGAGGCTCTTCTAGCACCAACAATCTCTACCCTGTTGTCACAGAGGTATGTCCCACTTGGGGGAGACTGGGGGGGGGGCTCAAGAAGTGTATTCCAGTGTTAAAGAGGCTGCCAGGTAAAGACAAGACATGCATTGCTACTGATGCTTACTGGGCCAGAGCAGTCAATCTTCCTTCAAACGTGTCCCTTTATGGGTGTGATATGTACAGCATCTCAGTTGATCTTGTTTTTTGATAAAGTAGTCGGACGTGGAGAAAGAGGGGAACACATAGCTCAGGCACTGCTCACGACTGTCAGAAGTAAAATTCTGCCCTCTGGTTGGCTGACCTCACAGCTCAGTGGGGCTGACAGCATATGGTACCCATTCCAGAGTAGAGAGGCCCTTTAGTGGCTTGACTAGGGACGCCTCACCTTAGCAGGAAACACTCTCCGCTCGTAGAATCCCAGCACAGCACACAGCAGTTTGGCAGCAGGCATCTCTGGTAAGCGGAGGAGGTTGGCACTGAAAGAATATAGGCACAGAGCCACAGGCTCCCAGCCTCAGCGTCTCTGGATATGAGCAGAGGGAATGGTTTCCAAAGCCACTGCAGCCTCTGGCATCCCAGCTCTTGGTGTCCCTTCTGCCTGCCGTGGCTTTGCTGAAAATAACACATTTCATCATTTGTCATAATTACAAGCATCTGATGACATGAAACGCAGGCCCGCCTCCCAGCCTTGCCAAGACCGTGACAATACAGGGAGCGTGGGCGTGTGAGCCTGTCACCCTGAGTTCCGCAAAAGGTCACATGCGACCGTGGAGAGCATCCCTCCCAAATGCTTACAACAGAACTAACAATTACCAGGTCTTCATCCCACTCTTCTCTGCAATGGAATTTCCTGCCGTGTGAAGGCCTCGCGTGCAGGAGTAAATTGGTGAACCCTAAGCTCACCAGGACTCTGCAGGTGCGGCTCCCGCCTCCTGCATTGTCTGCACCCCTGAGGGGGGTTTCCCTAGACAGTCAACCGCTACCAAGTTGGCTTTATTTGCCTTTTGTTTGGATTTTTTAAAAATCTCATTTTCAAGAAATCTTTTTTTTTTTTTTTTGGGGGGGGGGTTTCGAGACAGGGTTTCTCTGTGTAGCCCTGGCTGTCCTGGAACTCACTCTGTAGACCAGGCTGACCTCGAACTCAGAAATCCGCCTGTCTCTGCCTCCCAAGTGCTGGGATTAAAGGTGTGCGCCACTACTGTCCTGCTTCAAGAAATCTTAATGTCTTACATTCCTCCTTTTTCTGTTTCTTTTACATGGATTTTGACTACAAGGGGCTAACTTTAGGGTTTCCCTCAAGATAACCAAATCCACACCAACATGAGAACTTTTATCTCCAGAGGGTTTCTGACCTCTCGTCCAAAGTTTCTTCCACTTTCTCATCCTTGGCTTGGGGTCTATGAGTATCCATAGTACCAAGGAGTCCAGTGTAGACGCCTACTCTCCTGAGCATCCTTGAAGGAGTCTCCTCAGTTCTTAGATCAGCACAGTTACTGTGTCGCTATTGGCTGTGAAACAGGGTTTATTGCTTAAAGCAGTGGTTCTCAACCTTCCTAATGGTGCGACCCTTTAACACTGCTCCTCATGTTGTGGTGACCCCCAACCATAAAGATTTTTTTTTTTGTTACTACTTATAACTGTAATTTTGCCTCTCTTCTGAATCCCAATGTAAATATATTTGTTTTCAGATGGTCTTAGGTGACCCCAGTGAAAGGGTCATTCGACCCCCTAAAGGGGTCATGACCCACAGGTGAGAACCACTGGCTTACAGAGAAGACAGAGGTGGGTGCTACACACTGTGAGACTGGGAAGCTTCTGTGGGTAACCTAGGTAACCTCATTCTCATCCTGGGGACCACTGGGTGAGGTGCCCAGTCCAGCTCTCCCACTCAGTTAGTTTTCCAGGAGCTGCTTTGACTCAGTGGTCAATTATAAGAATGAACTAGAATTTCTTGGGCTCTATGCTAGTGACCTACCAGGGCCAGTGCATCAACATCTCAACATTCCTCAGGCTGATAGTGTAAGACCTGCATGCTACAAGGATGCCCTGTGAGGTTTCTCTCCTTGACTTAGATGGCGTACTTTTCTTTGTCCTCATGGGGCCCTCCCCTATGCATGTGTGCTTTATTGACCCCAGACACATGTTGATTTAGGCCAATATTGACCCCACCCTTTGTAAAGAGTGTTTTCAGATGAGACTACACTTACAGGTTTGGCGGGGACATTGCAAGAATCTATTATTCTTTGGAAAAAGATGAAATGTGACTTTCTTCATCCTCAGCTCCTTACCAGCTACCTCAGATGTCTCCGTCACTCGAGAAAGGGCTCACTGCATACCTTCATCACTGTGGCTATGACTGTAGCTCAAGCAAGAGCCAGGCTGACATGAGTGGTATGCTGCTCTCAAGGCTCTGGCTACCAGTTCTCCCTCAAAAGGCTGCAGAGGCTAAGTCCCAATAGGCATAGTTATTGCCTAGCTATTGACTGTGAAAGGTTTTTGTTGTTCATAGTAGTGGTTCTGAACGTTCCTGATGCTGTGACTCTTTAATAAAGATGCTTATGTTGCGGTGACACCCCCCCCAACTGTAAACATATTTTTGTCGCTACTTCATAACTGCAATTTTGCTACCATTATGAACTCTAGTGTAAATACCTGTGTTCTCTGATAGATGTTCTGTCATCCAGCTCTGGGTGAGGTGAGAGGTGGGGTAGGACTGGGCATCACCCGAGAAGACTTCAGATAAGACTCTTGCCGATGTTTAGGGTGAGAAAGCAATCTACGGTAGCAGCAAGGGAGGTACAGCAGGTCAAGCCGGGGACGAGAAGTCCCAGAGCTTCTTTGGCTTTGCCTCTCCGATAGCACCACTGGCTCCTAAGGTTCCTACTGATGAGGTGATCTTACTTATCCTATTTAGGGGCATGCAACCGAGGCAGTATCCTGCAGGTATTTTGTGTCCCAAGTCTTTTGACAGACAGGTTGTTGACCTTGCTCCTCTATAACATTGGGCTTGTTGAGAAATTAGTATCTTAACAGCGGTGGGGAGTGTCAAGTGTTCAGGAGTCCCTGCACCTCTAAGTCAGGCCCCCGATAGGATATGAGTTCCTGTACTTATCCCAGCCCTGAGGTCCCAGCTCTGTCCGCAGCTCAGCCCCACTGTTCTGCAGACCCACCTTATCCCCTCAGTGCCACACATGATGAGTCTGCTCTGTTGAAAACCTGAGCCATGCTGGGCGGTGGTGGCACACGCCTTTAATCCCAGCACTCGGGAGGCAGAGGCAGGTGGATTTCTGAGTTTGAGGCCAACCTGGTCTACAGAGTGAGTTCCAGGACAGCCAGGGCTACACAGAGAAACCCTGTCTCAAAAAAAAAAAAAAAAAAAAAAACCCAAAACCCCAAAACCAAAAAAAAAAAAAAAAAGAAAAAGAAAATCTGAGCCACACCCGTGAGCATAGACCTGCCCCCCATCATGGGGCACAGCTCATGGGAGCACCTCTTACACTTTCTGTGCCCTGTGTAGGGGGACATAGGGTGGCACCTGGTATCTACCACGATATCAGCTGTCAGATTGTTAATGGTATATCACACACATACGAGAAACCAGAGAGTGTGTACCAGGGAGTAGGGCCAGAGTAGGTAAAGCCTTTCTCTTCAATTGTTTTTTAAGCAGTCCCTCCCCCAAATGAAGTCCATTATTAAAACATCACTTTCTTTTCACTGGGACAATATCTTTTTTTTTTTTTTTTTGTAACAGTAAAGGTGGCATTCCATTTAATTGTGGAAACATCTAAGGGTGGTGGCGAGGATGTGGACGCAGGTCCTATCCCTTCTAGGTCTGAATAGTGGATGTGGAATCCTCCTGATAACGCCTGCATGCTTGTAGGCAGCATCCAGCAGCCACCACTTGGTTCATGAATGGATGAGGGGAGTCCTGGTCAGCAGGAGACTGAGTGCGTGGGCACTGCAGGGTGAAAAGGTCCAGGGCAGGTGCCCATGATGTCTAATTTGCTCCTATTTCATTTAGAGTGTCCAATCATGTATAAAAGGAGATGCTTTGTAGTTCTTGTATTGTATTTATCTTTATTTTTACCCATATGTGTGTTTTTCCTGTATGTACGTGTGAGCAACACACATGTGCAATCCCCACAGAGGTCAAAAGAAAGCATTGGATCTCCTAAAACAGGAGGTATAAATGGTTGCAAGCCAGCTTGTGGGTGTTGGGAATTGAACCCAAGTCTCCATCAAAGCAGCAAGCTACTCTTAACTGCTGATTCTTTTTTTCCAGCCCGTCTGTGGCTCATATTCAGTGAGGGCCTCCTCAGGAAGGATATGGCCAGCATTGCAGAGCTCCTGCAGATCATCTGGGTAGGGAAGCTACACATATCTCCACTGTGAGTCAGAAGAGGTACTGTCCCCTGGAGGCCCCCACAGGCTGAGAAAAGTTGACTGAGATCCCTAACTCAGCATTGGCTCCAAAGGGTCTGAGGCCATAGTCAGGGGAAACTGTCCATGTTGCCAGTCGTCAGGGTTTGCAGAGGAGTTCCCACAGCCTCCTCACCAGCGCATTTCCTGCCCAACTCAAGAGTTGCATTCAAATCTGTCTTAGGGCCCTCACCTGCAGTAGCCTGTCATCACCTCTTAACCTCTCCCCAGAATCCAGGAACTAATGGTCGTCATCTGCATCTGTGGATCTGAGGGCCTTCGGGAGGTCACCCATGGGCTCTTATCTGGAGTAGCTAGAGTGGAAAACATGGCTGCTATACCACAGTGGTCCATGAAGCCCTATTGCCGTGCTTGAGACTCACAGATACTGGTCCTCACCCTTCTCTTATTCCTCAGTATACGTGGGTGTGGGTCCTGTCATGCATCTTCAGCTTGCCAGCATACCTCGCCCATTCTGTCTCCACATTGTTGGGCTCCAGTGTGATGAGGAAACTCACCAGCTTGCTTATCATCAAAGGGCCCTTTCCTTAAAGTTGTATGTGGGAACACTCCTCACCTCCCTTTCTAGATTTCGTCCTGCCCATGATCTCCTGCTGGCACGGGCCAGAGCTCCAACCTCCATGATCATTACATTGGGTTTTAGCCTGGTCCAAGGTAGAGTGAGTGGATTAGAGGTGGAGTCCCGAGGAATGCCCTATGTATCCACCTGTTGCTCACCTCAGGGAGCTGGGCTACAGTGCTGGCCTAGGTCCTGGGATTTAAGGACCCTGACTTCCCAGTATGCTGTGAAGGCAGCCCCTCTCTCCTTACTTCCTACCATGATGTCTTGTGTGGTTATTTGCACCTCATGCTTAGTCCTCATGATGTGGAAGCTTCCCTTAAGTTGGTGGAAAGGACAAACACATTACTGACTGCACATTGGGGCACATTGATGGAGCTCAGATATTTGCAGATGCTCACACCCAGACAGCATCCTTGAGCCCCAGCATCAGCCATGGGCATCATTCCTTCTCCCATACTCTGATGGTTCCTTCTCTTTGTTTGCAGATATGACAATTTGACAAAAGGAGGCTCCTACTCAGCAAGGCCCTTCTTCCATCGTGCTGGCAGTATGTCCTGGGATAGTAGACATGTGCGGATTCTGCGGTGGCTATTTAATTCTCTACCTTGTTTTTAAAAATTTTAGGTGGGGGCCTTTGTGCCACCATTCTGGAAGATGAGATCAATATAATGAAATGCTCACTGGACACTGCACGGTGGTTCATATCAGCCATCCGAGCATATGGGACAGAGCAAGAGATTCTTCTGCATGCTTGAGTCCAGTCAGGCCTCTTAATGAGTTCCAGGATAGCCAGCAGTACACAGCAAGATTCTTCTCAAGTGAAACAAGAAAAAAGAAAATTGAAAGAAAGAAAAGAGGAAAGAAGAACAAAGATAACTACGGTATCAGGGCTCCAAGTCTGCAAAGGCTGGAATAGAAAAGTTACAGGACATCATTAGCAAGGGTTGGGCCAGCAGGATTAGGGACCAATGTCTGCAAGGGTTGGGCTAGCAAGATTAGGGACCAATATCTGCAAGGGTTGGGCTAGCAAGATTAGGGACCAATATCTGCAAGGGTTGGGCCAGCAAGATTAGGGACCAATGTCTGCAAGGGTTGGGCTAGCAAGATTAGGGACCAATATCTGCAAGGGTTGGGCCAGAAAGGTTAGGGGTCAACAGCTATAAGTGCTGAGCCAGATGCACCCAGCACTGCCTGCTGACGCTCACACCCAGACAGCATCCTTGAGCCCCAGCATCAGCCATGGGCATCATTCCTTCTCCCATACTCTGATGGTTCCTTCTCTTTGTTTCTTCCAGCAATCTATGGAAATATCTACCCATGCCCTGTCCTTAACTATGATCGACTAACTCTCACCATCTCCCGTTGCCCAGCTCATTAACAAATGACCAAGACAGAAAATACAAAAAAATTATGTATATTGAGATCTTTACTGTGTGGAGACCTTTAAAAAGTAAGTAGGTTAATTTCATGAAGAGCAAGATGATTTAAAAAGAAATATGCAAAAATATCCTATAAAACACGGAGGCTTACCGGCTGAAGAGAGCAGACAGATACAACCATCTCTTCACATCCAGACTCTCCTTCCCTAAGGATGGTGCATATTGTGCAAGTATAGACATTTGTGGTAGTTTGTTACAATCTCAAAGCTCCAGGTCTCATCCTTCAGACATTCACATCCTCTTTGTTCTATCAGAAATGGCTCCTTCCATGGCCAAGTCTCAGCTCCTATAAGGTACTTGATGAGCTGCCAATGAAAGTCATGAATTGCACCCAGGATATGCTTTTGGAAACACCTGAGCCTGTGATGTCAGTTCTGTTGCCAACCCCTGAGCTTTCCTGAGCTCCCAGAACATTTGTGTCTCATAGACATCCCTGATGTGGTTTCTTGTGGAGGAAGTACTGTTACAAGGAGCTGTCCAGTTCTGAGGCTGGTGACAATCTCACGACCCTTTAAAGCATCAAGGTCTTTTATGTTGAAATATTGACATGAGAACCTCACATGATGCCATCCTGTTGACATCATGTGACCATTCACACTCTGACAAGAGAACAAAAGATGGCAGAAAAACATTCTACCAAATGTCAGGAACATACTTTAAAATGCAATTCAAACCTTTGGTTTGAAGCTCGTCATGGCTTTGCAGTCAGGCCTGAGGGCCGCTTTGACCTCTCTCTGGTCCCTTCTGGCTTTTGGCCTTTCTCCAGTCTACCTTTGCTGTAGAAAGCTGTCCCCTGAGGACAATAAGCTTGCATTTTAAATAAAAGCCAGAAATTTAATACAAATTTAGCTGTGTTAAATATTAAGCAATCCATAGCATATATTCAAAAATGCTGTACAATCTGGTTCTATTGTATAGAAATAAAGATGTAATCATGTGTTTTTGCCTTTCTCAACTTTGACTGTGACACTTCCTCTTTTGTTTTTTTTTTTTGTTTTTTTTTTTATCCACTGTGATTTTAAATCTAGTCAACAACTCCACTCTGTGCTTTATAGAAATGCTCAGAGTTTTTAGGTTTCATTTTGTTAACATCTTTATGATGCACCCTCCAAATGTAATTTTATAATAAAAGACTATAACACATAGCTGTTTTAACAATTATAGTTTAATGTTTGTGTTTTAATTTGCAACCCACAAAAGAAGAGCTATTTTGCCATCTTATATTGTGGAGTAATCTCTCAGCTGGGGGAGCCAGCAGAGAACCACATGCCCTTCCCTCAGCTTCTTCGTGGTTCTTTTTTGACAACTGAAGAACAATGCCCATACCAGGAGCTGACCATGAGTGTAACCTCTGACCTTGTTTAGATGTAGCAGTTTTCTGTTTCTCTTTGTGTGTGTGTGTATGTGAATAAGTGTGTGTGAGTGTGTGTTCACAGATGTGTGTGTGTGCACGTTTATTCAGTTCATATTGCAATGGCAATCATAGATTTGTAATGAGCTATGAAGAAATGCTTTCCCCACGAGTTTCTCAGGTACCCCCTGTTCTGCAATATGAAACCACTGACCATTAAGCATCTTTGTAAATTTTCTGCTTCAAGAATGACACAAAAATTCAATGGCTTTGAGTTTGACTTTTACTTCATGACACAATTCCATTGAGATAGTTCTGAGCAGTAGACTACATCTACAGAGCAAGGGATGGCTGCACCATATATGGGGAGTCACACTGTTTCCAGTTTTTAATTATTGTGTAGAGATCTGCTATGAACTCTATGTTCATTTTTTTATGTGAAAGCACCGCATTGCTTTATGTGCCTGCGCTTATATTCTGAAATGTTCACATGTATCTGGACACTTGATCCTAGCTGGTGACATTGACTTGGAAGGTTGTGGGGCTTGAATGGAGGAGGGGACTCAGTTCTGTCCCTATTCTTTGCTTTCTGACAAAGATTCATAATTTTTGCTACTTCCCAGTGGAATCACCTTTTCTATCGTAATGTAATATCCTTTAAAATTGTTTATCTTGCGTTATCAGATATTAGTATAGCAAATACTGACTTTTAAAATTAAAATACTATTTAAATGATCTTAATTAGCTAGACACCTCTCTCACAAAACTGAAACTCTCCTTCCTCAACTGCTATTCTTTCATTCACAGACACACACTTATGGGTGTGCAGTAAATGCACAGCAGCATAGATGCGTAGTCATATAGGCATGAAAACAGACACACACACGGAAGCACAAAAGACACAGGCCCACATCCATCAAAACTACCCTATCTTTTTTTCTTTTTTTTACTCAGATGACTAGCATTTAGATTTCCCATAGAACAAAGCCAAAAGGAACCATGTTCGAGAGCTTTGCTTACCCCCTCTCTCTCGGTCCCCTTTAATGGATGCATGTATGTGGATGGGTAGTAGACAAACGTTATATATTTACACCAAGCACCCATCTTTGTACTTCCTACATGTGGCTACCAAGTATTTTGAAATGCTCATATCACCACATGCTTTTTAACGCCCATGCCTTGATTTCTGCAGAAGAATAGCTGCACACGAGCAAGCCAGAGACATCATCATTGCAGTGCCCTGACTCCACTCCTGTCTGAGAATGCACTGCTCCATCTTGCGGAGAAACCCTGGTCCTCTAACCCACTCCTCTTTCCTTGTTCCCACCACTGTGAAACACCTTATTCCAGGACCCAGTGAGTGACCACTGCAAGCAGACCTGGTGCTTGGCCATCACTGCTACTCTCTTTCAGTATTGGATTTGCTATATGAAACCAGACCATTGTTAACGTTGCCATCTGCACTGTAAGGCATAGGGGGTCATCCAGAGAGCCTACCAAGGCTGTTTGCTAAGCAGAGAGTAGGACTAAAAACAAAATGTGGGAAATCTATGAGATCAGATTCACTGAAAAATCCACAATAACTCCCAAACAGTAAAAGTCTACTTATTCAAAAACTGTTTGTTTTTTTAAAAATTTATACTGAGCATACACATTTATCTTATCTATAAGATGTCCAAGAATGGACCAATCACATACATGAAGCTAATACAACCAGAGTAGCCCTGACTCTGAGTTTTGTGGTAGGTGCAGACATTGGGAAGCTCACATACACCTGTATTCTCAGTAGATAGTCACTACACTGACAGTGAGGTTGCTGGTTTCAACCATACAACTGTGTGATCACTTCATGGAATCTAAACCACAGCCCCATAATCCAGATATTCTCTGTCTCCACCTTGCAGTGGGATACAGTGAGCTTTTCAAACACATGATCCCAAAAGGGAAAGTGTGAACTTCAGCATCAGAACACAAGGCTATGAGACAGCCACATATCTGAGTCCCTCCCACCCCAGGAAGCCTTTTGTTGTTCACTTTGACACTAGGAAAGCTAGAATGACTATTCAGGACTAGTCATCAGCTTGAAAGTTGTCTTGGATGAGCCCTGAGACGGGCTTTTACACCTAGAGGGCAAGTAAATCTTTTAGTTCATTGATTAGAAATCTCAAAAAGATTCCTTCCACTGCCTCACAGTGATAGCATCGGTCTATAGGAGAGAAGCAAACCAGCCAGGATCACAGAGGCCTGCTGGGAAAGCAGACAGGGATGGGAGTACATCTGAGGGCAGGCCATGATGCCCTACTTGGTGGCAGCTTTGATTTAAAAGCCCTGCTGCACGCTAACAGAGTGTGACACAGAGAGGAGCCACTGATAAGAGAGAGCCTGAACCAAAGGGAAGACATGAAAATGGGATTTAGGGTCAAGGTGAGCGCAGAGAAAACGGCTACTTTCTTCTTTGCACCTATCAGACATGTGGCAGAAGGAACAGCACTTTTTAAAAATCAAGTCAATGATGAATCCTATGCCCAGCCACTTGCGTTAACTCAGGGCAAACACACGTAGGAATTGTCACCCAATCTGGCTGTGACAGGGAGCTTGCTGTATCACCTTGACACTGAAGTGTCCCGTGGACAGGGCCTTGCACCCAGATAGGGTTTTGAGGTGGGTTGGGAGAGGCAGCTGGCTGTGCTGATTTCTGTGAATGGCAGACTCTGTCTGCCAAGAAAGGAGCAGGTGAAGGGGAAGGACAGGGCAGGTGCAGGGGAAGGATGGGGCAGGTGCAGGGGAAGGACAGGGCAGGTGCAGGGGAAGGACAGGGCAGGTGGGGGGGGAAGGACAGGGCAGGTGCAGGGGAAGGACAGGGCAGGTGGGGGGAAGGACAGGGCAGGTGCAGGGGAAGGACAGGGCAGGTGCAGGGGAGGACAGGGCAGGTGCAGGGGAAGGATGGGGCAGGTGCAGGGGAAGGATGGGGCAGGTGCAGGGGAAGGTTAGAGCAGGTGCAGGGGAAGGACAGGGAAGATGCAGGGGCATGGTAAGGAGCACATGCTAGCAGAGGATCCTTACTTTTGCCTGCAACAGCCCAGAGCTCAGAAAGCATGTGAGAAAGATGGAATCCTGCTCTACACTCCTGACAGCACTGAGATCAGTTCAGAGCTGTGAGCTGTGCAGGGAGAACTCTCTTGCCATGTACACTTCCAGCAGTTTCCAGCATACCAAACACTGAGCTTCCTGGCTCCAGAGTCTAAGGAGCAGAGTAAAGGATAGCAGCCAGTGATGGCCTGTGATCTGCATATCCCACCCCATGCTCCCTGTGTATTAGTCAATGGTTTGTTGCTGCGAAAAATTAACTGCAAAATACATATTATGAAAGGGTTAACTTTGGCTCACAGTTCCAAGATGCAGTCCAGCCTAGTGAAATAGAGGTGGCTAGTCACATGCATTGGAAGTCAGGAAGCAGAGAGTGATACCTGCAGGTGTTCTGCAGGTGCTCAACAGGTGCTCTGCAGGTGCTCAACAGGTGCTCTGCAGGTGTTCAACAGGTGCTCTGCAGGTGCTCAGCAGGTGCTCAGCTGACTTTTATTTTTACTCATTCTAGAACCACAGCCTAGGGAATGGTGCCACCCACAGTTACAGTGGTCCCCCCACCTCAGTTAACCTAATCTAGAAATTTTCTCACAGACATGCCCAGAGATTAGTCTTCCAGGTGATTCTTGGTCCTGTAAAGTTAATCACTCATACTAATGATCACAAGAGAATGTGAACTTTAAAGTTGGCAGACTAAGACTTAACTGCAAACTCTGAACTCACTGATTATTTTACTATTTAAACGGTGTTCAGAAACTAGAATGCCTCACTTTAGAAATGCATACAGTGTGCTTGGAGGGAGAACCCCAACAATCTCTTGAAGGATGATATTATCAGGAAAGGGAATTTATGTGTCCATACCTCTCTGTTGCAGGGAACAAGGCCCCAGGAAAGTGTTGTGTGTGCATCAGGCCTGCATGTGTGTGTCCCATGAAAGTGTTGTGTGTGCATCAAGCCTGCATGTGTGTGCCTCATGAAGGTGTTGTGTGTGTATTAGGCCTGTGTGTGTGTGTGTGTGCCCTATAGTTCTAGGTCAGGACATGGTTAAGTGCAGAAATTGTGGCTGTGGGCTCAGCTCTTCATCTTGAAGTCATACTGTAAAGAAAGTCCCCATTCTTCACATCGTGGAAGCATGTGTCTGGGAGTTGGAGGCAGACAGGGTTCTTGTGAGGAGCAAAGTTGGTCCTCTCTGAGAAAACTTGGAATGTGGAAATATCATAGGACCAGCAAAGAAGCTGGAACAAGGAAATGCTGTGTGCCTTTCTGCCAGCCACATGGGAATCAGCACCCTGGATTTCTCTGAAGGATGCAGGAAGCAGCCTGTTGTTTGACTCAGCAACAAGTAGGGTACTGTCTTTCTTGAGGCAAACCTCAAGGTCACTCTTAGAAACTTAGGTCAGTGGGCATTGCCTTCCAATTTTATTTCTTTCTAAGGAAGAGGCCCTGTCTGGAGGAAAAATTTTCTGGCCCCAAGGCTGGACTGAGAGGCCAGACAGGATAGGCGCTGCTGGTAGCTGCTTCTAGTGTCCCTTGGGCTAGAAGCCTGAGAGACCTTTTCTTATTAATTATATCTTCGCATCAGCTGTAGGTGTTCTCCAGCTTCAGGGACAACCTGTGGTGTTCTCAGACCAGGCCCTTTGGCTATGCTTAGTGCACTGCTGGCTTCTGCTGTGGTATCCTGAGAGCTGGGCCTTGTTACCTCATACTAGCTCTCTGTAGATTTGAGGTTATGCCTCCCAAAGATGAAAGGGATTTTTTTCCCATTTCCTAGGGCCATTCTAAAATCAGATAAGAAGTCACCACAAATGCCAAATATATTAGTTTTTTTTTTTTTTTTTTTTTTTTGTTACTTTGCCAGGACGTCACCCTATGCTCACCTGCTTCTGACAATGGTTAATTGTGGTGATTAAGAAGGGGGGGGGGACATATGATTGCTATCTGTCTCCTCACTGCCCTGAAACAAGTAGAAGGGACAGTGGGGATGGGTGAGCTCTTGGCTGGCTGCCAAGTGAGGATGACCCTGATCTCCTCATTAGCAACTCAGGTCTCCAGAGCACTGACTCTTCAATCATTACCTGAGTCCCCAAGCCCATGTGTGGAGATAAACAACAAGATGCCAGAGAGTCTGGAGGTTGGATGATGTGAGCTACACAGTCATGGGGTGGGGTCCAGGCATGGGGTCACCGATGGGGCAAGCTTTTGTGGCAGGCTGCTTGCACAAGCAAATGCTTTGAATGTTCTGTGCATGGCACCCACTGAGTTTTTGTTTCGTCCAGCAGCTGGAAGGCATTGCTACACCCAGTCCCTTTCTTTCTCTTCAGTGCAGGGAGCAGATGCTGACCTGATTCAGGGCCTCCTCTGAGACAGGAAGGCTAACATTCCTCCATGAAGGACACCCTACCCTGTGGGACCTGGTGCCTCCTTCCACACCCTCTCTGTCCTGTAGTTGGAAACCCAGGGGTTCTGTCTCTCTGCCACCTTCCAATTTGCTGCAGTCTCAGAAAGCTGATGGCCATATCACCCGGTGCCAGTGTAAATGAGCCCCATTCATTTCCTGCCGCTGGCATATGGCATGTCATTGTCCTTGGTCACTGAGGCAGAAGTGATGCAATTTGTTGGCATGTCTTGCCACAGCACAGACTACTCATCCCACTGAGCCCCAGAAAACAACAGAAGTCAAGAAAGGGCAGCCAAAACCGTCACAGCTTCATCACAAAGGCACCCGGGGCTGGGAGCTGGGAAATAAAGCCTGCATGTCTCCATGTCTTCATAGAAAGCAGAGCAAGGGATCTTGGGATGTTTTCCCTTCTTCCCTAATGGCAAAGATACCCAAGTCACCGGTACTCCAAACCCTTCTTGGGATGCCATTTGGAACAGATGTTTCCTGACTACTCAGTCTCTCCCCTCTTCTCTCAACCCCATAGTCACCCACACAGGTGAGTGAGCATTCTGGGTCATCTGGGAAGAGGGGGACTCCTGAAACAGTCCATCTATTGTTTGGACAGCGAGGACCAAAGGGAGGGAAGGTATCACCTACAGGCTTTCATGGATGTCACACCCTCTTCCAACTTGGGGCTTTTCAGAACAAACCATAGTGAGCATCTGAAGGCAGATGTGCTTCCCCTCTGAGCTCTGGATTCATTGAATAGTGAGGGTGACATGTGAGCTCCAGGCCCATGCATTGCTTCCCATAGTGGATCTGAGTAGGGCCCAATGACGCTCACTTGTCACAGAACAGGTCACACTGGGTATGCTGCTTTGTCGCTGAGTCATGCTGATGGAACGAAAGCCCAGCATGCTCTCCAGTGTCACAGATGGAGACAAATTCTGTGCATGAACGTGGGCAATGGGGGAGAACAGAGCTGTGTCAGTGTCTGTGGCTGACTCAGGACCACAGCCTTGTTGTAGAAAGCTGAACTGAGGAGGATGCCTGCCTACTGGCAGGGAGGGCTGGCAAGACCCTGTGCTCATCAGGAATCCTTTCTCATGTCTGCTTCCCAGCTCTGGCTCCTCCCAGCTTAGAAGGCCTCACGTCTGCATCCCTGGTTCCTCATCACTTATCACTAGTGTGCTCGGAGGCTGGGAGTTTTGGGCTTCTTTTGCTGGATGCATAGGCTGGCTGCTCAGTGCTGGGATTGAGTGTTTTATATGAAGTGTGTAGAAGTGGCAATGACATGAATCTCGTGATCTGGTAGATGGCAGTTGGATCCGAGGCCAGAAGCCTCCGGCGCAGCACAGAGTGGCAGGGTACACTCGCATCAGCTGCTCTACCGTGCAAGTGCCTTTGGGTTTGGGGACAATTCTCTTTGCCTTGATCAATGTCACAGTGGATGGAGCTTCATGCAGAGAGGTACTTACTCAAGGCATCATGATGGATTTACAGGATTTTTTTTTTGTCTCAGAAGGTTAAAAGACAGGGTAAATAAATTATTTTTGAGCTTAAAAATAATGACCACGGGGCTAGAACGTGGTGGCATACGTTCCAGGGAAATCGAAAAGTTTTCCATATTAGAAGGCAAGGAAGAATATCTTCCTGCTTCATGAAAGAGTCTGTCACTATCAGCAATGGCTGACATTCCTGTCCACTAGATGTGACTGGATTTATAATCGTTTAAGAAGCACATCTTTGGGGGTGCTTCTGAGGTTGTTTCCAGAGAGGTTTAACCAAAGAGGGAAGACCTACCCTGCAGGTGGCGGCACTAATGGACTGGGATCTTAAATCAAATAAGAAGAAAGTAATTTGAACACTAGCATCCATTCCCCTGTGCATCCTGGCTACAGGGAGACCAGTGGCCTCACAGGTCCTACCTCCATATCTTCCTTGCCATGGTAGACTTTCCTCTCAGGCTGTGAGTCCAGACAAACATTTCCTTGTGTTGCTTTTGTGAGGTGGTCTTAGCCACGAGATGAGTAATTAAAACACCACTTTAAATCTCCTCACGGTAGACAGGGAAAGCAACTCAAAACGAAGATGAGCCAGGGTGGGTGGCCTAGTGCAGTTTTAGAGAAGGGACAAGAACCTACGGTGTGGATATCCACAGAGCAAGACTGTGAAGGGTTCTGGATGCTGGAAATACACTTGGATGACTGAGTCTCAGCTCGCCAAAGCTCCAAAGTCTCCTTGGTAAGGCGACTGTGCTTTGATTAAAGTGGGGTGGAGAAGCTTCCTTCTGCTTATCCCACGATGTAAAACTAGTCCTGTGCATCACACATACGACAGGAAGAGCAACAGGCTGGCGGTTCTCTCAGAGGTAGAGCATTCATCCAGCAAGCAAAGGACTGTGGACTCCATTCTCATCACTGAAAGCCAAACCAAACATCCCACCCTGGAAAAAAAACCCCAAAAGTTCAGCCTCTGCAGGTGAGGTGAGGAAGGCAGCTCAGTAACCTTGGACTGGACAGGCTCAGCCTACTCAGCACCATCCTGGAGTCACCTCAGCCTCAACACCCCAACTTGGGGGTAAAGAAATGAGATTTTTTTTGAGGCACAAGCAGGTTCACACATCCCTCAAAGGCCTGGTCATGCCACTGTGGGCCCACAAATGGATAGCCCCGCAGGACAGACTTAAGGGTAGTGACTTCTTTACTGAAGTGATACAACATGGAGAAGTTAGAATTATCCATGCAAGAAAGGCAGAGAGGTCATCACTTTCCATCTGCCTCAGCCCCCATGTCAGCTGTCATGAGGTACCTGGCCCTCCAGTGGGGATTAGAGGTCACTGGGGAGCTGAGCCTGTGACCCTGATGGGCTGGCGTGAGTCCCTCTGATGCTACTGTCTTTCACAGTGGATTCTGACCCTGGTGTACTCATAGGAGGCCTTTAAGCATGCTGGGAAGTAAGAAGACAGCAGACAGTATCGGGGAGGCCACCTGAGTCCAGCAGTCATAGAACTCTCTCCGTGGATGGGTGAAGCTGGGTGGTGACACTGGACATTCCACGTTAGTTGGTTTCTCTACTTCCCTTACTGAGCAATGTCGAAGAAGCCTGACTAAAACAAAACATCTAAGACCCAGAATTGTAGAACAGTGTATGGTTCCATGGGAAGCTCTTTATCATGCTAAGGACCCAAGAGTTCTCAACCTGGGTGAATAGAAATGACTGACATGAATCCCAGGATGACAGAGATATTCGATCATCTTGCATCTTCAGGTAACCCATGACACAACAACACCTTACATCATGCCCCTATGATCATGGTGAGCCAGATACCCCAACAAACATGGATCACAAATAAATGATCTATAATGCCGGAGTGAGCATCAGAAGCTTACATATTATGTACGGACATTTAGAAAGCATCCTCAGAATAGCTTAGCTGTGAAACTGAAGAGCAGGTTGATGAGACCGGGGTTGAGAGCTTGGCACAGCAGTGGAGGCAGAGGCATGGTTGAGGAGACCATGCTGATGGCCTTTGTGTCAGTATTGTGACCTCTTACAACTCCTGCTGGTGAACGTGGCTGTCATGGGTCTCCCTGAAATGCCATCTCTAGGCTCATGCTTGAATGATTCTTGTTGGGTACGTTGTGTGGGTGTCTGTGTATATTCAGTAGTTAGTTCTGTACTGGCAGAGAGATAAATGCTGGCAGGATCTTGGTATTGTTATCCCTATGGCTCATCACCAGTCTCATATTTTGTAAATATTCACTCTTCCTCAACTGCCTAAGGCAATCTAGGATTGTGTCTGATTGGCTGCAATAAAGAGCTGACAGCCGACAGCTGGGCAGGAAGTGGAGGGCAGAACTGGGCGGAGAGAGGGATGCTGGGTGAAGAACTAGATAGATGCAAGAGATTCAGGCAGAGGACACGAAAGTGAATGGAAGGACCAGGGCAGAGGCAGAGAGATAGAGCTGGCCACATGGTGGGGTGGGGTGCCAACATTAGCCGGGTTAGAGCCGCTGGGAGATTGCCCTAGCTGAAAGACCTGTCTTAGAGTTTTTCTGCTGTGAACAGACACCATGACCAAGACAACATTTAATTATGGCTGACTTACAGGTTCAGAGGTTCAGTCGATTTTCATCAAGGTGGGAGCATGGCAGCAATCAGGCAGGCATGGTTCAGGAGGAGCTGAGAGCTCTACATCTTCATCTGAAAGCTGCTA
This sequence comes from Uromys caudimaculatus, assembly GCA_028551405.1. Taxonomy (NCBI): domain Eukaryota; kingdom Metazoa; phylum Chordata; class Mammalia; order Rodentia; family Muridae; genus Uromys; species Uromys caudimaculatus. Next base: position 63,767,852 of record CM052715.1, read on the forward strand.
GAAGACTGGCTCTCATGTGTTTAGGAGGAGGGTCTCGTTGCCCACACCCACAGTGACTCACTTCCTCTAACAAGGCTACACCCACTCCAACAAGGCCATACCCACTCCATCAAGGCCACACCTACTCCAACAAGGTCTAAGCTTTAAATATTAGGAAGTCTCTGTGTTACTGTTTATATCGCTGGTCATTCTGAGATAGCCCCGCTACAGATTATTCCTCATCTGTGGTGCTCTATTAAAGGTGTGGAGAGTTTATGAGGTAGGACTTGGCTAACAGGCATAGATTCCTTTAGTGGGCCTTCAAAGATTCTTTGTGCCCTTTCTTCTGGTCTAAAACTCTCTGCTTGTTGATCCACTGTGATGGCAAAACTTGTGTCACAAGCTCCTATCATCTGGAACTTGACTCTGCCTCCTGCCCTAGGATGGATTGAAATACTCTGATTTGGCTCTGACTGTGAGTCAAAATAAACCTTTTCTCTTATGTTTCTGCCAGATATTTTGTTGCAGCAATGAAAACATAACGGATCAAGAGAATTTGTGCCAAGAAGTGGAGTTGTGGCTGGATATGCATGACCAGACGATTATTCGGCTTTTGGACTTGGGAGGAACTTGGCAATGTGGGCTAGAGAACTTGACTGCTCTAAGCAGAACTTAGCCTCTGGTGGGTGTTCATGTCTGATAGAAAGTCAGACAGTAAAGACTGTAGTCATAACGTTTCAGAAGAAACTAAAACCTCCATTAATAGGACTAGAGGCCATCTGTGTTAGATTCTGCAAAATATCTGGCTAACTGTTTTCTAAACATTTGAGAGGAGCTAAATTTAAAAGTAATGGACTAATTTATTTGAATGAGGAAATTTCAAATATCTGAATACACAGGCCGTGGAGTGGTCATTGTTTGCTGTTTCTAGTCAGATTATACATTAAGAATTCAGAGGACGAAGAAGGAGAGGATTCATTTAAAGTTGCTGTGAAGTTCTGAGCTTTGCATTAGAGCAAGAGAAATGGGCTAGAGTTTGAGTTAAGTATGGAAAGACTTGGTTAGAATAAGAGACCATGAACGACAGAGCCCTGGGGGCCCACAGCTCAAATAGGACTGCCTTGGGAAGTATTTTTTCTGCATTCAACCACCCTGGTACTTGAAGGCCACTGCAGCCATGGTTAAAGGGGCCTGCCTACCATGAGCCGGTAGGAGAACATGGCATTATTTGGGAGGTGCTTTTTTTTTTTTTTTTTTTTTTAGGTATGCAGAATGCAAGGGTTTGAGGTCATGGAAGCGAGCACCGAGCTAATAGAGAAAAGCTTGTGAAGTTAGACAATTGGATTCTATGTGGGGAACCCTGACAGGGAGATTAGTGAGGCTGACAGTCAGGCCTGGGCAACCACAGAATGTTGAAGACGTCCAAAGCACAAGGAATACCACACTCATGGAGTGAAGTTGGTCAGAGGTAGAGTCCATGTATGTGACAGGCAGCAAGGACCCAGAGGTTGAGCTATATAAGCCCCCGGCTCTCACCTCAGGGCACCATCGGCCACACATGGAGCTGTAGGACTTAATGTGTGTCCTGCTGGGTTTTATTCTTGCTTTAGGCAAGCCTTTCCTTGCTATTTCCCATTTTTCCTCATTCAACGGGGAATGTTTAGTCTGCGCCTTTGTCTATTGGAACCATGTAACTTGCTTTTTGGATTTATGGACAGCCACAGGTATTTCTTTGCGTCTCAGAAAAGACTTGGTTCTTTGGGCTCTTGAACATTTTTGAGACTGTTAAGCTACAGTGACTTTGTAGGGGGCTGACTGCATCTTTGTTACGGCATGACCATGAGCCTTTTGGGGTTAAAAGTGAAAGTTTGTCTTGAATGTCAAATGTCTTCCAGAGTCCTGTGTTTCCAGTGCTTGTTTCTCAGCTTAGAAATTATTTTAAAGGCCACAAGGCCTTTAGAGGTGAGAGTTGGTTTTTGAAGGCTCTACCCATCCTCGTTCTGGTATAGTGTTCTGTTTTTTTTGTTGTTTGTTTGTTTTTTTTTTTGTATGTCATCATGGGAAACTCTGAAAGAGTGATCCCCAATAAATGTTTCCTCCATGAACCTGTGTCTGTCAGACATTTTGTTTTAGTAATGAGCAAAGTTCCTGATAAAGCTGTCTACACTTTTGTAAGACATGACTGGGGTGAAGCAGGGTAAGGGAACTGGGATCTCTGTGTTACTCCTATAAATATCTTTTGATCTCCTGAGAGTGTGAGGCAAAACCTCTTGCTCTTGACCATGGCTCACTGGGGCCAGTTCATAATCGCTCTGCCAACTTGGACAAGCCTTTTCCTTGAGAATCTCTCCATACCATTTCTGAAAACTTCGAACATGACTTATGAGAAAAGACACTTCTAAAAACTTCCCTTCCCCTCAAAGAATCAGTGGGGTGACCTTAGCTATGACACACAGCATTGAGGATATGGTACCTGAAGAGGCTACCTTCTGTACTAGGCAGGAACCCCAGTGGAGTGATAGGGACACCAACCCAACCACAAAACTTTCAACCCCAAATTTAATCCCGTTTATAAGAAATGCTGGGACTGAGAAAATGGTCAACCAATAACCAGCCCAACTTGAGACCCATCCCATAGGTAAGCACCATTCCCTGACACTATTGATGGTACTCTGTTAAGCTTGTAGACAAGAGCCTAGCATGGCTGCTGACTCAGACAGATGGACTCTATACTTTCTCAAGGAGTTCTACTCAAGGCCCTGGAGTTCATAGCTTTCAGTCTCCCTCATGGCCTGTCTGTGGCTAAGTTCCCACCTCTTTAGTGGATACAAGTACAGAATGATACTTTCCAGAAAGACCTTCCTCAAATGAAAGGCAGGTGTGTTCTAGCCACAAGGACCTAGAACACCTTTGTGGCATTCTGGAAGATCTCATGTCATTCACAGTAGCAGATGAGACACCCAAATGTAGGTGCCTGCTCCCTGTCCTGCTGGTAAGAGTCTCTCTAGGCTCCACATTCTAAGTCCACATAAAAGAACACATTTTGCCCCCTCTCATGGGTACTCTCTCCCTGGTCCATAAAACTGAAGTATTGGGTATCTTGGTCTAATTCTATCTGGAAGCTTCTCTGGGGATGCTTGTAGCCTCATTTAGAAATATCTGCACTTGGGGACTATTGTCTCACCCCTTTTCAGAATTAATGATGCTTTGGTTTGTGTAGAGATTTCCATGAGTGGCCCCCAAAGGTAAATACAAGGCTCTGTCACCTTGTCTCTGATTCTGAGGGAGAAGGGGTTTGACTATTTTACCTTCCATCTTTTTATGTTCTCTTCAGATGTGGAAACTCCTACAGTGAGCTGTTTGGTGCTAACAGTAGGAGGGCGAGGCTCTCTGCTGCTGGGTCCCAGGCTTCTCTTCACAGACCTCAGTGGTAGGACCAGTATCTAAGTGAGCATTCACACCTTTGCTGACATATGCTCCATAGCCAAGAACCCTGTCTTCCCATCTGTCCCTTCCAGAACTCCCTAAAGGCCACATCTATCTCACTGGAGTCAGGTGGGCAGAGAGGATGGGAGCCCGCAAACTGGAACACATAAGCATAGGGAATGCTTAATAAACAAAGTGGTTTCAAGGGGGTTGTGTCTCAGTAGCTATCATTCAGGATTTAAAAATTCGTTCATTAAATGAGATGTCCCTCCCCCAGGAGTTAACCGTGTGTATGTCTCCTCCAGTCCTGCCAGCTTCTGCTCCCTCCCTTCCAGGATGCAGGCGGTTGGACAAGCACGTTCTAAAAGCACAGCACTGAGTCGGGGAGGCAGAGTATGGCGGGTCTAGGATGCCAGAACCACACACACAGACAGACTGAACTCAGGGTAGAGATAATACTTACCAAAAGACACTTTGCTCAGGTAAGCCTAGCTCAAACGAGTCACCTATTCATAGTAGCAAGAAATTCACTGTGCATTACTATGTCTGTGGGAGGATTTTAAACAGCAGTAACAATTAGGAAAAATACAAGCTACTTTAATTTATGGAGAAAATGAATGGGGGACATGAGTAAGTAGTATTGATGATTATCAATGCACAATACAACTGAGACGGTGATGATACTAATACACGACAGTGTGTAGGAGAAGCAGAGAGATGGCAAAGGTTCAGAAGGATGGGCTAAGAGGCAGAAAAACAGGGCAGGGCCAGAAAGGCAGCCAGCACATAAGGCAGGGCGCCTTGGATTGTGTGTGTGAGTGCGCGTGTGTATGCAAGCATGCATGCGTGTGTGTGTGTGTGTGTGTGTGTGTGTGTACGTGCATATGTGCATGTGCATGTGTGCTTGCGTGTTGCATGCATGTTTGTGTGTATATATATGTGTGTCCATGTGTGTGTGCATGTGCAAGTGTGTATATGTGTGTGCATGTGTGTATGTGTGTGCTCATGCATGTGTGTGCATGTGTGTCTATGTGTTTGTGCTCATGAATATGTGTGCATGTGTGTGTGTGTGTGTGTGTGAGTGCACGTATGTGCAGCTGTGCTTACACACGCATGCATGTGCTGAGGCAATGGTGTTAGGTGCCCTCCTCTAGTGTGCTCCATCTTATTCCCTTAAGATGTCTCTCCCTCTCTCATTGAGCCTAGATCTCACCATTGTTTGCTTTTTGTTTATTTACTTTTCTTCTTGTTGCTGGTTTGGCCAAGCTGACAGGCTGCAAGCCCGAGCAACCCTTCTGTGTCCTTGGAGGAGTGTTCACAGCCATGCCCAGCTCTGTACGTGGCTGCCAGGGGTCAGAACTCAGATCTTTTACCCACAGAGCCATCTCTGCCATCCCTTGCATTTCAGATTGTAAAATCATCATTTGGACTGTTTCCCGGACATGCACCATGGCCTGTGCCTGCTCACTTGTGTAGTGAAATGTTTAGCACTGATAATGGTGCAAAGGGATTTTCTGAAAATCAGGGGTGCATTCCAGCTGGATACTGTGGTGGCCGGTGGAGCCTGGAGAACCCCCAGGGTCAGCTCATGCACGTATCCCTCATGACCACTAGGACCAGGATTTGTACTTCTCCCAAATGCTGTCACCTCTGGAGAGACTTCGGATTGTTAGAGAACTAGAGAACATTTGTTGTTGGAAGTCGTAGTGCTGTGTCCTTGATATGGGGTGCCAGTGACAGACAGGACTGATCTTATGCAAAATCTTGACCCACTTAACTACAAGGCCTTAGGCCAAAGGTGAAAAAAAAGGATACCTTGGTCATACAGAAACTGAGGGAGCATCCCACTGGTCACCCACTGGTGCTGAGGGCAGACCACACTTTCAAGTTAAAACACAACTGGAAGCAAGCAAGGGCTAGGAGCGAAGATCTGAGTGGTCTCGTGAAGAAGGAGTGTCCGCATATACTGCACTCATTTTTGCCCAGTACCACTTGAATGTGCATTTGTGTATACACTCACTCACACTCCTTCAAAATACTCATGGTTTGCCCTGTCAGAGTCAAGGAAGTGTGAGAAGTCTGTCCATGCCAGCCTACCACTCCTTTGTCACAGCCAAGGAAAGACAGCTGGAGGGCCTCTGTGCACAGAGAGCACAGGTGGGATGGGCAAGCCCTGCTCTTCGCACTGAGTTCAGGTGGATGGCTAATCATTTCAGGCCTGTCTATCTGGTGAGAAAGGGATTTCTGGTTCCTTCAGTGACTCATGCTTTCTCATTCTAATGAAATGAACATCCAATACATGGCAAAGCATGTGCACTGCAGAGCCCCACGCACCTTCAGGAAGTCAGACATTGAACTGAAGGTATGTGGGAGCAGAAAGAAACAAGATGGGCATAGAGCTTTCTCACTAGAGGGTCAGAGGTTCATACTGCCCAGAGAGCACAAACACTGCTTGCTGTTACACTCCCCAAGTCAGAATCCCTGCCTTGACAATGGTCTGAGTCCTAGGCACCATAAAGATAAGGTATCCAGATAGACTGATGGCCTGCATCTCAATCCCAGTCGGTATGCCTTTAAAACATCACACTCAGGGACATTCAGAGTAATTGTTTGCTGGGAGGACTAACAGGAGCATCCAGCTAAGCTTACACCCATGAAGCCAGCGACAGTGCGTCACTGAGACATGGAGAACCAGGGTGCGTCCAGAGAGAGTTGTCTAGGCTGTGTGCAAATTGGAAAGGAAGATGGCTCAGTAATATCAATGACATCACTGGATGACTTATCTTAGTCTAGTTTTGGTACAACATGGGCTGTGAGGCCCTATGCCATCAGACAGACATGAGGACATGTGGTCTACCCATTGCTGTGGAGAAATCCTGTCTACATAGACACCTCCCTAGGCTGGTTGTTTGGGCCATCCCATGAATGGCTATTTGGTTTTCTTCTCCTGGCCTAGGAATATAGAAAGCATGCCTGCTGCCCTAAGGATAGGAGCCACAAGTGTTTCTGTGCCCAGGCAGCTGATCCACTCCTGGCCAGGCCTTCCATTCCAGGACTTCCTAATCAATTCTGATTGCTGGGCCATATGGATTACTGTGGCCATCCAGGTCTGTGGGTGGGGAGCTGAAATGGCAGGATCAACTCTCCCCAAAGTTCATCCATTGTGCTTCTATAGACAGAGCGTGAGATGAGCCAATTTAGGTTAAAATATCTCAAACAAATCCTCACCGGTCCTGACATTCAAGATTGATTTCTTCTCCAGTGAAAATGATTACTTTTCTTGGAGTCCTTCCAAGTCCTGGACTACTAAACTCACACAGCTAGGAATACAGAGACAGGGGCCACCATGGCAGAGCAGTCAGAGCCCCAAAGCTGCCATAAGTCCTGACTTGTCACAGGCTGGTGCACTTCATAATTGCACGACAAGAGATGACTATGCTCATATTTTTTTTCCAGGATGGAGACTCAGAAGGCTCTTTGTCTATAAAGGAGAGCAAGCTGCCTTCCATGAAGACAAACTCCTCATGGGCTTCTCCTCTGTTCTGCACGGTCTCACGGCCCTTCCTCCTTTGAATACCCGTGTATCACTTGATCACATTCCCTCTGCAATGTCATAATGGATGAGTTCTACATGACAATTTATTTAGGAACCTTTAAAGGCTCTGATCCCAGCTGTTTTACCAAACAGGAACCCAGAGGTCACTTTCAGCATTTTAAGCACCTGACTGATACAGGTGTCTCAGGGGAAAGGGGATGGCCCTAGGTCAACCAGTGGCCCCATCCCATCAGCTGAACCTTAAGCACCAAAATGGAGGTCCTTGGAGAAGATGGATTCTTTTCTAGACTGCAGCATAGCTTCTCCAAGTGCTAGGTTGGCCCCTGTCCGGGGCCACAGCTCCCTGAAGCTCTGGGATGACGCCACCTGCTCTACAGAATAGTTCTCCTAAGCTCCGGTGACCACACGGGAAGTGGTTTTTAGAATTGGCCTCTTCCTCTTGGTTTCATTTTGCTCTTCTTTGGTTCTTGCCTGGAGAAGTTGGGCTGTTGTGGACATTTCTTTCTACAACATCATATCACTCCCAGTGGTCTCTCAGCCTGTCTCAGAGGACCGCAGATGCAGTGGCAGAGAACAGCCAGTGCATGACTGAGATGAGAACTAATTAAGAGGCTGAGGACAGAGCCCCCTTTCTGAAGATAGTGACCAGTGAATAATGATGTCACTTAGGTATTTTGTCCCCGATGGAACCATTCCATTTAGACTTAGGCAGTGAACAAAACTCACAGGAGTAGTAAGCTACTGAAATGTGATACATAAGGCCCTTCTCTGAGCAAGCACTGACAACTGCAGGCAGAGGAGGCTCTCCCATCAGCCTAGCTTGTCTGCCAGGCCTACAGGAGGTTCATGAGATGTGGCTTTGGTCCATCCCCAATCCAGGGTGGTGTTTGGGGTGAAGCAGCCGACTTTGAGTCATCTGTGTTCCTCTAAGCAATCCTTCACTGGTATTTCAATAAGTAATACCAGTAAATATGCTGGTCCACTCAGCTAGATTTGGTTGGGATGATTTCTCTGGTCTGTCACCTTCATTCACGTCTCCTCAGGAGAAGTTACAGTACAGCACACACTGCGAGCATCAATCTATGTGGATCCAACAGTATCATAACACACACTGTGGGCATGGATTTATGCAGAACCAAACATTTGAACAATAGGTGAACCGGAGCCATTCAAAGGAGATCAAGGTTTTTCTAATGATCACTGTGTGTTCTCTCTCCATGACCCCTTCTCTGTATGAAAGTATTTCCCAGCTCCCTATCCCCTTTATGACCCCTGGGCTTGTCTGGATGATTAAGGCTAGCTTGATGTTCTGTGAGCAGCCCTCCTGGACACAGGCCATGCTCAGCTGATGCTGTTAAGTCTAAATCTTGAGATGGTGGATTCAGTGACTTGAGTTGGCAGTGACCTGCCCTGAGGATGCCCTGCTCATGGCTATGGAAGGATAGCCTGCCTTAGAGGACCAGGAGTGGGAAAGATGGCTGCTAAGAGGCATTGAGGACACAGACAAAGAGTGATCTGTGACATTTGGTTTCTCTCATAGTTCTGTAGTCATCAGCCATAGTTAGACCATGAGGAGTCAGCTTCTCTGGGGATTCCAGACTGCCAGTCCATGGCCTCGGCAACATAAGGGGGACACCATTAGACATTTTTCAGGAGATGCCTGGTGTTTTCTCACAGCACTGAGCATTAGGTTTAGGAGGAAGTCCCCAGGGGAAGGCAACGTTCTCTTCACTTCTTATCAAGGTCCAGCTGATCAGTCCAACTCAGGATTAGTGACTATACTTGGCCACCTGGCTGAGGTGTGTTTGTGCGTGTGTGTATGCATATGCATGCCTCTCCAGAGAACCACCACCGCAGACGCCCCGTCTAAGATCTGGCACCTCTATCATCTCCCTGACGATGAGACAACATGTGCATAATTTGGTGCTCTGCACAGTGATGTCATCATAGTCATTTGGTCATTCGTATCAGTCTTTATTTGATGCCTGTATTTATAATCTGATGCTATTGTAGTTTTTGCTCAAAACTGTCTCCTTTGTTCCCTGGAAGCTTTTGATTGTGTCCTGCATTTAGGAGTGTGTTGTGTATCCCAGCAAGGTATGTCCCAGCCTCTGGAGTACCTGGGATTACAAGCCTCCTCAACCAGGTCCAGAAAACAAAGTTTTAAAATCAAGTGAATAAATCCCAGGGATCTTGATCTCTAGGTAATAGGAACAATTACAGGGAGCATCATAAGAATCTGCCAGTCGGTGTCCAAGCATTACCGCCCCTCCCCCGCACGTCTACAACCTGAGCACTCTGTTTGTCTAGGTCCTGGCCAGCGTGTTGCTGTCAGTGTTTTGAATCTGAGGCATTGTTATAGTAGTGGAGGGCTGCATCGTGTTTATTTTATAGTTCTCTACTCATAAATCAGTTTATACATCTTATCATTTTATGCGTCCTTATTTGGCATTGGTACATCTCTGGTGAGGTATATGCTCAGTTTTTGGACTAATTTTTCAATTGTACTGTTTGTTTCTTATTGTTGAATTTTAGGAGTTTTGGGGTACATTTTGGATACAGGTCTTATTAGCAAAGCATTTTTACAATTGTTTTCTGCTGAGATTTGGAAACTCTCCCTTCTCTATTTCACCTACCTTCCTTCCTTCTTCCCTTCTCTCCCCTTCTCCCTTCCTTCCTTCCTTCCTTCCTTCCTTCCTTCCTTCCTTCCTTCCTTCCTTCCTTCCTTCCTTCCTTCCTTCCTTCCTTCCTTCCTTCCTTCCATTCGTTCTTCCTGTCCTTCAATGTCATTTATGAAGCAGAAAATTTAACTTCTAATTGTGCCTCTGATGTTGTATCTAAGACCTTCTAGTCCAAGTGAAGTTCAGTACCTTTTTTTTCTCTCTCTGTTTTGTTGGATTGCTAAGGAAATACGGGAAGAAATGAAATCTGGATATATTGAATTTCTAGTAGACAAATATCCATCCATTAACAGAAACTTTGGGCTTCTCTTGTCTGAGTTTGTAGTTTTAAGCACAGTAATGCCTAATATGCTTCTCTTTAGATTTACACCATGTTCTCTGTTGAGCTTGTAAACAGCATGATTTTGGCGTTTCAGTGTCGAGTTGCCCACTGCTGGTAAAGGGCCTCCCATATTCAGCCCATTTCCTGAAACTTGGTATTCCTTCCAGTTCAGGAAGGGTTTCTTTCCCTGTGAGATCATCTACACAGAGAGGCATGCCAAAGGTGAAAAATCATATTCATATTTTCCTTTCACATCCAAGTCATTGCTTATTTTCTTGTCTTATTGTACAGGCGAGCACTTCAGTTACAACACTGACCAGAGCAGTAGACACTCTTCTTGTGCTCTGTCTTGAGGCAGAGTATATACACACAATTTTCCCACTGAGGATTGTGTTAATGAGTAGGAGGTTTCCTATAAGGCCATCCCACTGAAGCAATTGCTCTCTGTCATCATCTATATGATTTTCCATCTTCTGTGTGCATTAGATTTCCCCGGTTCTTTTTCTGTATCAAACAATAAGATTGTGTTCATTAACTTGACTTGCTGCTTCACATTATCATCTGATAGCTGACACTGTCATTGTTATGAATTCACTTGTAGTCTGTAACTATGCTGGTTAGCTTTAACTGTCAACTTGATACAACCTAGAATCAGCTGGGAAGTGTCCCAGTGAGGAGTTATCTGGATGAGGTTGACCTATTGGTACCTGAGGTGTAAAGACCCACTCTGAATGCAGATGGCACCATTTCATGGGCTGGACTTTGACCTGGATAAGAGTAGAGAAAACTAACTGAAAGCAAGCAAGCAGTAGCACAGGTGCATTTATTTCTCCCTGTGCTTGACTGTAGCTAAGATGTAACTTGTTGCTTCAGTTCTTGCCTTGGCTTCCACTAAAGGATATCATATGTCTTAGTTAGGGTTTTACTGCGGTGAACAGACACCATGACCAAAGCAACTCTTATAAGGACAACATTTAATTGGCGCTGGCTTACAGGTTCAGAGGTTCAGTCCCTTATCATCAAGGTGGGAACATGGCAGCATCCAGGCAGGCATGGTGCAGGAGGAGCTGAGAGTTCTACACCTTCATCTGAAGGATGCTAGCAGAATACTGACTTGCAGGCAGATAGGATAAAGATCTCAAAGCCCACACCCACAGTGACACATCTACTCCTACAGGGCCACACCTACTCCAACAGGGCCATAACTTCTAATAATGCCATTCCCTGGTCTGAGCATATACAAACCATAACATCATATAACCTCAAACTATGAAGCTAAACCCTTCCTTCTGCATGCTACTTTTAAAGTATTTTATAACAAAACCAGAAGTGAATCTTGGACAGAAACAGCAGATTTTGAAAAAGGCCTGGTGACTCATCTCATTTAATTTGGATGCTCGGTCTCTATTGCAGCCTTATGTGCTAATGCCTATCTTTGTTGGCTGCTGTAGTTACAACCACTAAAACTATAAGCTGGCATTTATGTCAGTGATACGTTTGACTCAGCGGCATGTTCCCTGTGCTGACACTAGTGGACAACAGCCAATGTCATTGTGTTCGGCATTCTGATTCTGGTGATGACAGATTTGAAGCAATATCAGTATACTGATGAGATAACTTGCCATCTATGATGTCACATTACTTGGAAGAACTGTCATCTATCCATTAACACACTGGTGGAATAATTACCCATAGTTTTTGGTTGATCAATAAGCTTTATTTCTTATAAATTGTAAAGAATAAAAACAAAACATTGTTTTGTCAGTATTTAAAATACCGCTTCCTTTTGCTGTCATCTTTTCTGATTTCTTTTGTCCCATGGAAGAACATGTCTGGTAGACTTCTGGTGTCTCTCACAAATAGAAATGATCCATCCACCTTGACAGTGCAGCCATCCAATGACTCCTTTGACATGATTTACATGCAGCAAACAGTTCCGTACTCAGGATGGTCAGTGGAGGCAGTCTAAGGGTGCCAAAGCCCTAGAGTGTCCCCAGGGCTTCCTGTCAGCCAGTCTCTGGGCTGGGTCTGATGCCCATGAGGGGAACATGTCAGACACCACACAAGCTGACTTTAGTCCAAGGAACTACAGCAATGATCTGCTTGTTTTGTGCAACACAGGTTTATTGATGGCAGCATGTCTTTGTTTGTTTTACTTTCTAATCCCTGACAATAGTAGAGAAAATCTACTGAACTAGTTTCCACAGAGAGATATTTTAAAAATATTACTGTAGCTGTAAACATGGGGAGCTGGGTAAAGATCCAGGGTCAGGTGTTGTCAGAACATACCAGGTACTGCTACCCTCTTCCCCAGTCTCCTCCTTTCTAGAATTCCTATTTCAGAGCATGGGACTCAGAGCAGTCCAGAGATGTGTGTCTTTGGGGGGGGTCACCTGGCACTTTTGTTCGACATCATAGTTTTAAGAAGACATCTCTACACACGCCCACGTAATTGTAAGCACATTTCTACAGTTTAATATGCCATTGACAGAGAAGGCATGGTAATGAATACATGTACATTCTATTTTTAAATTAAGTGAACTCCAATTTTCTGGTATAATTTATGTTTGTAAGAGGATAAAAACAGCTTACAAAGGAGTCCAAGGAGATAAAAAAAATTACTGAGGATCAGGGATTAGTCCTCATCTGTACTCCTCAAGGTCTTAGATTTCATGAACAGGCAAAATTAAAATGTACAGGACAGATACTGCCTTGCCAACTTTCAAAATTTGCTCAATTAGAATGTCAAATACACTCAAATTATAAAATGTCCTATTCCTGCCATTGTTACAAAATTAATGTTGGGCTTATATTTTTCTTCTTCAATTTCCTACTTCTCTGCATCTCTGAGTCAACACGCTCACCCGTTTGCTCACCTTTCTCACAGTGGGAGAACGGAACCGTGGTGGCAAGTGAATGCTTTGCATCAGGTGACTAAGGAGCGTGCTTCTGAGTGTGTACCAGATGAATGTTTCCACGTGGGTCTTTGTGCGGTATGTGTGTGGTTGTGATGCATGTTCTACAGGCACAAGTCCGCATGCAGTGTGTATTTGTGTGCTCAGGTACAACTTCAAGTAACCCTTACAGGAGGAAGCCCAGCTTTCCAGAGCTTTAGTGACAGACAATCCATGTCCACCTGACTAGCAGCTTCTATAGGACACCCATTCCAATAGGACCTCAGACAGCCTATGTTCTGAACAGGGTCTAAACTAGAAGGGGACTTTGGGAACCAGAGAAGAGCCAGAACATCCACTGCTGCTTGTATTCCATGCAAGTCCTTGTGTAGCTGCAGACTCTCCACAGGGAGGCCATTTAGGTTCACATAGCATCTCCTAAGCTTTGAGAGACATCATTTGGGACAATGGAGGGTGTCCCCCTGGAGACTTGATAGTGTGTTCATGGCAGAAAGAACATTCATTTCTTCTTACATGGGTTTCAAGAGATGGCACATAATTTTAGAGACAAGACTCTAGGAACCATGAAGACAGGTCACTGCATAGGCTGTTTCATGTTACACTGTGCTGCTATCTACAACTGAACATAGATACCTGTAAGCACTTTCCATAGTGAAGGAAGCTGTTGGTTATCAGAAAGAGACAACAGAGGCGAAGCTGTGATCAGGCCACTTCAGCATGTAGCTTTCAGGATGAACTTGTCTTGGCCAGCATTAAGACTTGAAGAAGTTCTCTAAAAACAGAGTCAGGTGTTCAGAGACCTGAGAGACTAGCTCTGCTAATGTCAGGTTGGCCTGACCCATTGATCATATGTGCATGGGACCCATCCCCCTAGATCTCTCTTATTCTCTTGTGAACAGAGACTGGGATCACAGCTTGTTCTCTTGACACTTGCTCATGTCATAACTGCAGCCTGACTTCCCCCTGGCTCCCACAGACAGGCTGGCTGTATGGATTCTGAATCTCCTGGTATTTTCTTGCCCTTGTTTGACTGCAGTAGGATCTGAAACAAAGTCCTGATTGTGCAAGAAACTTACAAAAGCTCAGACTCCTTCTTGGTAGAGGGTGACCGTGTCTCAGATGGTAACAACATTGACAACAGTCACAAGATCAACTTGCCGTTCGATTGAAATTTCTTCCAAGAGGGTCGCTGTATGAAATTAATAGGATTACTGATAATCCCCCCAAAGGAGAAGGCTCAGCTCTGAAAACCGACTGATATGTTTCGATAGCACTTAAACATCTCTTCTCACAGAGAGACACAGTTTTTCTGAGCTGTGGGCAGCAGCAGGGCCTTCATCTTTGGGCAGGTGTATCTCTGTCTCCATCAGAAGTCAGCATGTGTCAGGATAGAGATTAAAACAGTCCCCTACCCACAAGTGCTCAGTGGCTACTTTCTCTACAGTCCTGCATTTAGTAAGAAACAGCAGATGCAGACCCATGTTGCTATTCTTAGTGTCTGGAGGAAAAAAAATTAGGTATCAACATTGTAAAGTTTTGAACAAGAAATGTTTTGTAAATAAGTGGCCAACATGAAACAAGGAGGCAAGTTTACATCATCCACACCTTTCACTTTCCCTCTTCCTCCTCTTCTCCTCTTCCTACTCTTCCTTCCCATCCACTTTTTCCTCCTCGTCACCCTTCTCCCCATTCACCCTCCTCCTCATTCATCCTCCTCCCCTATCCACTCATCTCCCATCCACCCTCCTCCCCATCCACCCTCCTCCCCATCCACCCTCCTCCCCATCCACCCTCCTCCCCATCCACCCTCCTCCCCATCCACCCTCCTCCCCATCCACCCTCCTCCCCATCCACTCTCCTCTCCATCCACCCTCCTCCCCGATCCACTGGCCTCCCAGTCTTTCTCTTTATCCTCTCTCCTCTCTCTCTTGTTCTCATCCCCTTCCTTCTAATCTTAACTTTTCTTTTCTACTCTTCTCTTGCTTTTTTCTCTACCCTCCGGTAAGTCACAAGTATCTTTCTCATTCAGTGAAACTTCTTGGAGACAGTTTTGTCCTCCAGTTTTGAAAATCTGAGGATAATTAGTGATGTGCTCCATGCTTGTGTTACCTGGGAAGATACATCCACTCTCTGACACTTTCTGGAGTTAGTACTGTTTTCTGAGTACAGAGGCCATGTACAAACACTCCTTTGCTAAAGCCAATAGACAATTCCTTTTAAAAATCAATTTGATGTATCTCTTCGTTCATTGGTATTAACAACTGCCTTCGAAGGGTTCAGCAGTCCTTAGCCAAACTCCAGCTACAGCAGAAAGTAATGTTTTCAAAACACCAGAAAAGATGGTTGATACCTACCAGTTTCCTCTGAAGTTAAAATCTTCCATCTTGGAGGGAAACTTCTTGAGCTATAAGATGTAAATGGGAACTAAAACAACAAGACATTTTAGGACAGGATACTTTTATAAGGGAACTGAACTACAGGATGTTCTAGGGTGCAGTGAAAACTTTTCTGTAGGGAAGTTCCTTCAGGAAGTAAACAACACAGAATAGCTTCAGGAAGTCCCTGAAACTGACCATATTCATGAGGTTTCTCTTTCCCCAAGAGTAAACCATAAAGACTGCTGAGAGTCACCCTCAGACAAGCCGAACAGTAAAAACCTCCCAGACAAGCTGCCTGGAAGAAGTGGTGGCCAGCTGAACTGCCCAGAAGAAACAAAGGCCTGAGGAGCTGCCTGGAAAAGACGCTGTCCAATCTGTTGAGTTGCCTGTTGGGTATATGTGTGCTCTAGGTTTCCAGCTTTTGGGAGCTGTCACTCATGCTGGAGTGTGCTTTGGTGATATGGCTGATTTTGAGGCATTTCTGTTTCTATAGGTAACCCTTAACCCATATTCTTATGTGCAAGCCCTATAAAACTCATTGGTTCTCCAAGCTGGACTTTTTGTGGTGTCTGCACTTTTGACTTTTAACAGCTTCCTACCTGGGGTGATTAGATGTTCACATATCCCCAGAAATTGTGTGTGTGTGTGTGTGTGTGTGTGTGTGTGTGTGTGTGTGTGTGTGTATTGTGAGTAGTGAGACTTACTAGAAGAGGCAGAGGGCTCAGAGGTTTCCTTCAAGTGCTTCTTGAGAAAGTTAACCATATACCCTGGCATTAAGCCTCACCCCTGCACACTCTTAGCTGCCTGCTTCCAATGATAGATCATAATTCATACCACAAGCCTCATAAGGAGGAAGTTAATCACCATGGCCCACATGCTCCTGTATGGTGCTTGTAGAACTGGTTTGTCACAAGCACATACGTTGGCTCTAGAGCTGTCTTTCCTAGCTCATTGTGTGCTACAGATTCTTTGTAAGGACTTGAGCTTTTTCTGCACAGAGAGGATCATGGGTCTTCCCAAGAGCAGCAAGTGACAGCAGGGGTTGAAGTCTTTTAAAAACTCCTTTTTTTTTTTTTTTTTTTTTTTGAGGCTGCTTAGCAAATGAGCAAAACAATTTAAATTATCCCTCCAACTTGGAAATATAGAAATTATGGTCTCATTGTAAAAGAAGTGAGCATGTGAATCTCTCCGAGTCATCTCTTTTATTCTCTCAATTGGAACTGTTTAGGGGGAAGACAGCAAAACATTAAGTGGAGATCTCAAACACGTGCTTTCTGAAACCCTCCGATATGTGAAAAATCAAATCAAACAACTTTTAATAATACCAGACTGCCAGGGGAAAATAAAACTGAAGCCGCCTCTGCAAAATAAAAAAAGCAATTAGCCACTTTCTGATGCTCTTTCTTAGGGATGTACCTCAGGAAAACTAACGACATGAAGCAGAGGGAAAAAAAATCCAATTCTTTTTGAAGGAAAAACAAAGGCCTATAACCACAGAAGTGGTGGAGAGGAGTTGCTTACTCTAAAATACAGCTGCCACTTAACTCTGCAGAGTTCTGTTCCCAGAGAGGACTCACAGACCTTGACTGTTGGGTGCCCAGGGCCAGGTGTTTAGCAACTGTCTCTTAATAAGCAGATGGTGATGTCAGGGAAGGAGGCAGACAATGTAAGGACCCTTGAGAAAGCCTGCTAATAGAGCCCTTTGTACCATTTTCAGTCTGGTGCTGTGACAATTCTATGACCACAAGCAGCCTCTGGTGGATTTATTTCATCTTACACTTCCAGGTCATACTTTGTTATCCAAGAAAGGCAGGGCAGAGTCTCTAGACAGGATACATAGAGGGATGCTTCTCAGTGGCTTTGTTTTAAGCCTCTCTTGCTCTGAGGCCCATGTCTATCTAGATTTAACCGATAGCCCAGGATCTCCTGCCTCAGGATGGTGCTACACACTGTGGACTAGGTCTTCCTGCATCAACTTACCATCCAGAGCATCCTCCACAGACATGGCCCCATGCCAATTTGATCTAGGCAATTTCTTAATTGAGGGTTTTTTGTCATGTGACTATAGGCTGTGTCAGGTTGAAAATTAATGCTAACCAGAACAACTTTTCCATAATAGACAGATTTCATGCTTCTATCTAGAATTATAATTTAATTTTTAACACCAAAGAACAGGCTTTGAAGAAGTAAGCTTGGGAATGAGGGTTAGCCTGTACTTCAACTCATCAATTTATCTGGCTCATTCTCAACTTTGCGTGTCTCCCTGTGTCCTTCCAGCGTGATCCATATGAAGGGAGACCTATGCACGTGGCTCCCGAGTGTTTGCTCTTGGCTGAGAAGTAGATGACGATCTAATGATTTTGCTTTGGATTATCAGGAATCTATGCTTCTCAGGCAGACTCAAATGTAAAGATCCTCAGCTTAGGCCCTCTATCATAGGTCATGTTCTGGTCATTAAGCAAGAGTGGATGACCCAAGCTCATGACTTGGCCAAAGGTAGTACCCACTGTGGCTTGACCTGTGGAGGTAATTGCTTGTTTTCCAGGTGCCATGGAGAGGAAAGTTTATCTACAATCAATACCAAATGTTTATGGGTTACTTTTAGCCTATAGATGCACAAGACTACAGTCAAACACTGTGATGACATGTTGTGGTATATTTTTCAAAAATGTTCTTCAGATATCTGGTCTTAGTCACCTCCATTAGTGCTGGCCACGCTGCCTGCACCACACCTCACCAGACATTGTTTATTCTGTGGCTTCTCCACTATTGTCCAGACAAATGAGGAGGAGCCAGCCTGCCCTAAGGAAATTTAGCTAGAGGTTAAGGAGTGCTGAGAATTTCAAACCATGCTAAGATTTCACTTTAATTGATACTTTCCCTTTTAAAGAATTGAAGCTGGAGACCGGGAAAAAATGGCTCTGTGGTTCAGAGCATGAGCTGCTCTTGCAGGGGCCTGTATTTGAGTTCTAGCATCTATAACAAGAAGTTCACAACCACCTGCATCTCCAGCTACAGGGAATCTGATGCCTCTGGACTTTGTGGGTACCAACCCACTCATGTATGTGCATGCAGCATATAAACATACACACAATGGAAAATGATACTTGGGCATTTGATAGACAGCTGTCAGAATCTTCCTGTGTGCCTGGCTACCTTGAGCAGATGCTGCCAATAATGCTGCTACTTTTTTTGATGAAAAACTGGCCTGTCAGCCAGCTTGGCTGCTGTAAAGCCCCACCGTGGCTACAAGAAACACTGCTGACATAGATGCGGATGATATCCTGACTTCTGGGTTGGGAGGCTTTGCTCTGGCCAGAGCTGCTCTGAGTAGCACAGTCACAAAGGTGGATATATAAGTGCCTCTGCAGTACATTGACTTCAGGATACATGCAGGAATGGGACAGCTAGAGCATGGGCTAATTCTACTCCTGCTCTTTCCCCCCATACTGACCTCCACAGTGGCTGTACCAGTTCTGTTCCATCAGCAGTGCAGAAGCTCCGTTTTGCTCACGCCCTCGTGAGTATCTATTGTCATTTCTTTTCCTGGTGACAGTCCCTCTGACTGGGGTGAGTCTTTTTGCAATGCTCTGGTGGCTAAGGATGTCAGACATTGGATTATTTCTTGGCCAATTGTAGTTCTTCCTTTGAGAACTTTCAGTTCAGACCATTAGTAGCTTTATTGTTGAGGTGATTTGGAGTCTTTTGGTGTTTAGGTTTTGGAGTTCATTATAGATTCTAGATATTCCCCCCCCCACCCATCAGAGGAATCATTGGAGGATACTGTGTTAGTTTGTAAGGTGTGTCTTCACGCTCTTGGTTGTTTCCTGTATTGTGTAGACTCGTTTTGATTTTGTGCAGTCCTGTTTGTCCCTTCTGAATGTTATTTTCTGTGCTGCTGGCGTCCTCTGTGGAACGTCCTGGTCTATACCTGCGTCTATTTGTGAACCCCCTGCCTCCAATAACAATTTTTGTTGAATTTTCATCCCAATTTTCTGATTTTTACATCCATGTTGGTTATTTATTTATTTATTTACTTTGGCCATTTTGCTGGGATTTTTATCTACATTTCTGAATCAACTGTCATTTCCTTGAGGTCACTGAATTTCATCTACAGATACAAAATGAGTAATTTTTCTGTTTTGATTATGGTTTTTTTTGTTTTGGTTTTTTTTGTTTTGTTTTGTTTTTGGTGAATAGTTTCCTTTTTGTTGGCTCCTGTGGCTTTTAATGAGAAATGTACAGCCATTCAAATCCTGTTTCCCTGAACATATTTTTTGCTATATTTCTCTAGCTGTATTTTCTTGTCTGAGGCTCTTAGCAACAGGCTACAAAGCCACCAGGCAGAGTCTTCTGTCTGATTGGCTGAGCTTCCTGAAATGGCTAAGATCCTTTCCTTTCATGGCACGAGCCGTGATTTCAGCTGTTTGTGTCTATTTTTCTTTCATACGCCATCAGGTTGTCTCCTCCATGGGTTCTTTTATAGTTTACCCTTTCTGACTGACCCCTCCTCATCCCTATCTTCATCTTTATTTCCGTTCTTTGCCTCAACTGAGGAACTTTCAATGCTCTTGGGCAGGTGTCTTTTCTACTCTGCACTGAATTTGTTAAGGTATTTGTTGCTTTTTAAAAGATCTGTTTAGATTATTTCAAGTTATGTGTTTGCATGTATGCCAGTATATATGGTTACCCACAGAGGCTAGAAAAGGGCATCACATCCCCAGAGCTGAAATTGCAGGCTATGTGAGCTATCCCAAATCAGCAACTGAAACCAAACTCTGGTCCCCTGCAAGGGGAGCAAGCAATCCTTATCACTGAGCCATCTCTTAGCCCCAGATTTATTTCCTTTAACCTTAACCTTTAACCTTAAATTTCTGTTTGTTAACTTTTATCTGATGAGATTTGTTTTCCCTTTGTAGTCTTTGGGGGCCATGTAACAAGCCTTTGAGGTTCCTATTCTCTTACTACCTGCATCTGGGCCCCGTTTGCCTGGCTCACACCGACAAGCTTGTGACGTGTATGTAATCAGCCATCTTCCCTTGTTCTGTGCTTTTCAATTATTTGGGCCCGTATCCTAGACACTGTGTGGATCCTGTGAGATGCAGACCCAGAGACTTTAGCATCTACTGGAAAGTGGTTTTGCTTTGACTTATTAGGGTTGGGTTATCTGCTGTAGTTTATATATTCACATTTCACATCGGGACCTCTAGTCATCACGGTATTTGAATTTTAATGGGTTTGCGTTTACATTTCACATTTTTAGTCATGTCTTGCTCTATAACATGATATAGAATATCCATGGCTCGCATGGTGCATTTGGAAGTGCTGTATTCCCACTGTTCCCTTTCCTTGTTCTAAATCATTAGCTCTATTCCTACTTCCTGGTTTATCCTGCCTCCGTTTTGTTTCATTGATATAACTATTTATTAGCAGGCGCCCCTTTTATCAGACAAAGGATAGCATATTATCTATCCCTTTTCACTTTCATATCCACTAAATGCCATTTCAGCCCTGTGAAATAATTTGCATAATCGTAGCACACCATTGAAAATATGTGATGATGTCAATAATCACTCCTATTCTCTCATGAATACTGACTTCAATGGATCAGTGGCTTGTCTTATTAAATTATCTAATGTTTCTGAGACCTGTATTGTGTCCTGGTAGCAGGATTTCCTTTGTCTTCTATGAATTGAGCTTGTGTATTCAGTACTGAAATTTTCGTTTAAAGTACAAAAATGTTTTTGTCACTTGTAACATCCATCAGCGTGGTAGTTTTGGAGGTAGTACCTTTAAGTCTTTGTTTAACCTTGATGTACCTTTTCTTCACCTCCACCCCCCATTATTCCTTCAGACCAACGCTCACTTTAGTGTACAAAGCTCAGAGGTTACAGGCATCAGCACGAGACTATGATAGGTCTCAGCTAAAAGTCACAGGTTGGTCTTTCCCACTCTGGTCTCCCCAGGGTGATGAAGATATCCGCCTTGACATACATACAGATGCTGGAAAGATGTGGTGTCCTAGGGTCAAGGTGCTGATGCGGTGTCTAACAACAACGGGCTTTCCCACCAGACAGCATCTTTGCTGGCAGCCGGCCGCTGCACTGAGAAATAGGAGGAGTTTCTCAGACCTTATTGGCGAGCATATGGCAGGCTCTGATTTCCTTCCTAAATCAGATGATATTACTAGAACTGGGTCATTATGCACACATCGTAATCTATCGTTAAGCCCAACAAAGTAATATTTAGCTAGGGTTTTAATTGTGCTACTGGGATTTATCTCTGCTTTTCAAAGGAAAAAAAAAAAGTCAAGCGGAATGGGATGGGGGGAGGGGCAGTGAATTTTACATTTTAATAAAAGAGGTTGTCATTTTTGACAAACGGTGCTGTGACTGAGCGATTACTTATACTGATGAGGGTGGAGTTGTATTTGGTTGCCAGAAGTGGGGATGTGTTGTCAAGAAGGGTTGACCCTGTGCCCCTGGGCTGCTGTTGGGTAAATCATGCTTCATTGAGAAAGTTTGGTTCAAATTAACACAATGAGGTTGAGTCTCCGTCATTTTCCCATTTAAAATAAATCTGTTCTAAATGCATGTCTCACTTGTTCATTTCTTTAGGCCCTTTTTATAAATGCTCCTTACCTCCATATTATGAGGACATTCCACTTGTATGTGTGTGTGTGTGTGTGTGCACGCTCTTGCATGTGGATACAGGCACGTGCATCCTATGGAGTGTATGTAGGAAGTCAAAAGAAAACTTATAGTTGTCAGTCATCGCCTTTCCACTTTGCTCGAGACAGGGTCTCTTTGCTACTGTGTAAGCAGGCTGACTGGCCCAGTACCTTCTGGAGATTCTTTTGTCCCTGCCTCCTACCTCCCTGTAGGTGAATTAGGATTGCGGAAACTTGTACAGCTGTGTCTTGCTTTATGTGAGTGTGAGGACAGGAGCTCGGGCTGACAGACTGGTCCTCAAGTGTTCTTACCCACCTGACCTTCTCAACAACCCCAGCCTTTCAGTTCTTAACTGCTTTTGTTATCCACATTGAGGAGTAAAATTGTTCAAATCTGCAGAGTGTGTTTTGTTCTGTCTGCACCTTTACCTGACCCTAAGTCCTGGTCCAATCAGGAAGGCTGGTGATGGCCCATGAAGAATGCTTTTTGGCATCAGATCTCATCAGACTATAGTCACCTGTAGTCTAGGGGATTGTCCTTGGTGAGCACCAGTGTGAAAGACAAGTAACTGGACTGCTCCTCCTCCTCCACATGCTCTCTTTTGGTAGAAGGAGCATAAGACATTATAATGGCGCTTCTCTAACCTTGAAAGTGTCTCTTCTTTGGCTCCTGCTTAGAGATCCCACCCACCTCCATCATTTGGAGATGGAGAACTGTCTCCTCTTCTATCAGGATTAACAAACATGCAACATATTAACCAGCATTTTTAACAGACATGGTGGATAATGAATCCTGGTACATAGCTAAAGACTTTTCACAATTAAAAAGATTTATGAGTCAAGCTACTTCATGGATGCCTGAGGACTAGGGAGTCACGAGTTATTGTGGAAAACAGATAGGCTAAGCATGAGATTGTGTCTGCAGCTGGGTGTGACCTGGGAAGGACACTGTGCAGCTGGCATTTTGGATTCTTGGCTGGATCTGAAATGGCATGGCAGTCTCCTGATCGGCATCACTGTCCTCCCAGCTCTGTGGCAAACTGGCTTCCACATGGACATGCTTTGACTTGGGGTGGCCACATAGGGACAGCTAGTGACAAAGGTAGGTGGCAGACCCAGAGCTTCAGTCTCTGCCTTGTGCCCAGACTCAGGCGAGGTTCAAGGAATAGCCCAGACTTGCCTTGGGTCTGCACACAGCCCATCTTTAAAGACCCTTTCTATAACTGTAAGCATGATGCTAAATTGTACACTGTTAGAAGATAAAACAACATTAGGAACCAGTAGGAAAATTGCCAGAAAAAAATTGCATCGGATTCAAGATTTGGGATAAGAGACATGAAGGACTGAAGGTCAGTGATATTTTCCATATTCAGTTTAAACCGGGGGTTCATCACAGACACAGCAGTAGACACACATAGTAACGAGTTTTTTTTACAGAGCATACACCTCAGTGTATAGACTTAGCGCTCTGCCTAGGGGTGGTTCGCTGGCATTTGTCTTCTTGTAGCAGATTGTTAATGTGGAGCCCAGCAGGGCCCCTGGGCACAGCAGGATTTCCTGGGAAGGGTCTCCTCCATTTTTGCTGGAAAGTACACAGATGTTTCTGATAACAGCAATTATGAAATATTTCAGGAATTCTCAAGGCTCTGCTAAGAGGATCTATGACTCGGTTCTGTTTTGGAAGGTTTTGGGAATGTCAATCTAGGGGGGGAAATGGCTGTGAGTTACACACAGGAAATACAGCTGTGTAGACATGGCTTTCTTGGACTCCTAGCTATTGAGAAATTGATTCTCTCTCCTCTCTCTCTCTCTCTCTGCGTGCATGTGTGTGTATGTGCACCTCTGTGTGTATGTATGTATCTGAGAGAGAGAGAGAGAGAGAGAGAGAGAGAGAGAGAGAGAGAGAGAGAGAGAGGGGAGCTGCTGCGGTACTCTACTAGGGTTTTCTAGAAAATTTAGTTGAGCAGTTGTATTAGTCAGGGTTCTCTAGAGTCATAGAACTTATAGGTAGTCTCTATATAGTAAGGGAATTTGTTGATGACTTACAGTCTGTAGTCCAACTCCCCAGCAATGGTCAGCAGCAGCTGTGAATGAAAACCCGAGGATCTAGCAGTCGCTTAGTCCCACAAGGCAAGCAGGAGAAGAAGATTGAATCTTCCTTCTTCCAATGTCCTTATGTAGGTCTCCAGCAGATGGTGTGTCCCAGATTAAAGGTGTGCATACCACTACACCTGAAACTTGTGTCTTCCAGACTCAAGATCTAGATCACAGGTGAGCCTTCTAATTCTGGATTGTAGTTCAATGCAGATATAGTCAAGCTGACAATCAGGAATAGCCACTACAGCAGTGGTGAAATGATTTCCTGTTAGGTGTCAACTAGACTTCCTACCTGGCGGGTATTTGAGACAGGTCCAAGTCCTGGTTACTCACAGTGATCTTTCCTGTAGCTGGAAAAGGTCTGCATATCATCACACTCAGAGAGGTGGAGCTTTGCCTAAGATGGGCCATGTAGCAGACTTTTCCTATTTATAGGGAAGCTCTGTCCCCGCCTACTAGTTCTTCACTGTATGTGAACTACAGCCCTACATTTCAGAGAGCTAGAAATTTCATTGACTTCACCAGATATATTTCCGGTGTGAATACTGTCTTGTTAAATCATAAGGAGCATCTGGATAGGTGGGGATTGGCTACATTCAGACGTATGGACGATTAGGTCATACTAACTAAATCCATTTTTTAATAGACTCTCTTACTTCAAGAGTATATTTGAAGTGGATGTCTACTACTAACCATAGACTATACTTTTGCTTTCATCTTCTGTCTTGGAGATCCGAATCTTCAACCTGTTCACTTGTAGAGAACGTTGTGCTACTTCCTCATTTCTATGTTTTTTTTTGCAATTTCAAAGCTTACTCTATGGCATGAATCTTTAAAAAGAATTCAGCCTTGTAAATAAATGTCTAAGCATTTACCCCCCAAGAAAATAGCTTCTCATTTGTTTTGGGAAGCAGCCAAACTTCAGCTGATTTTTTTCCCATTGAAAACCAAATTTGAAGTCTTTCCAAAGAAGGGGTGGGAAGATAAACTGAGGTCATCTTTGATCATCATTGCTGGGTTAGGCTTCATCACGAGAGTGTTTCTCATAAAGTGACTTGCTCATTCTAGTTCAATCCATACTTAATTAAGAGCAATAGATCTCATTTTCCTCAGCAGAGTGGTCTACGAACGAATAGATTGTCCTCTTCAAATACTCCACGTGGCTCTGTAGGTCACAGTGCAACCATCTTTTCCCGAACTTGAGGTTGTTATGGAGGCTGGATGCTTGTCAGGGCTACTTCTTAAATTGTGTTCTGCGCTCCTAGGCTTCTTTTGTGCTTGAACAGTTGTGCAGAAAAGCATCCACATTTACCAAAGTCGTCTCCCCCAAGAGGAAGTCTTGCAATGGCGTGTTAATGGCGCTGTTTTATACAGCACAACAAATTTAGCCCATCCCTAGAGGCACAGCAAATTTTGATATATTCTGTCTCTCTTTAATGGTGCTTCTCTGTCTGGTATTTAATTTGCCACTTGCTATCCATTACTCAGGCTGTGTGCCCGTTTCTCTTGTGTTTTTCATACCATTGTCAAATTAACTTTTTTACTGGAATATGCCTGGAAAAGGAAGGCACCTTGCAAAAGAAACTGATTTGTCATTCATGTTTCCCTTTATCTGAGTGGTTTCTCAAACTTTGGCATGGCACAGACTATGTCATAGCAGTGTGTGCATGTCACTGTGCTGCTGCTGTGATTTTATTTCTATCAGGTTCGCACACTTATCTATGTTATATGTGCACCGTCACACAAATAAATAAACAAGCATGCTAAGTAGCAGAAGGAGGGCTTCACGTCTACAAGAAACTGTTACCTTAGAGCAGCAATTATCTTTTTATCTTTTTAAGAGGGTAGAGAGGAAGAGTGACAGAGAGAGGAAGAGAAGAAATGAAGCAGTGCCACACTTCCATTTCAGTTTAATTATTGTCTAGTTCTCTGTAGGACTATGATACTTGACATTTTTTTTTTCTGAGGCAAAAGAAAAATATCTTTGACTCCTGCACTCTTTTTGTTTTCCATGTCGCCTAAAGTTACAAGTTCACAGTGACAAGGATATTTCGCATGTGTCAGAGAAGTTGCTAAACGTGTGTACTTACATGTGCATCTGTACGTCTGACTGTGGATTTGTGCAATTGTTTTTTTATTAATTAATAATTAATTAATTTACTTGACATCCTAAATGAGCTTTCCCTCACCCCTCTCCTCCAAGTCCCTCTCTCTCACTTCCTAGCCCCTCCCCCTTTTCTCCTCAGAGAAGAGACCTCCCACGAATATCCCCCCCACTTGGCATATCAAGTTTCAGTAGGACTAGGTATTGTGTTTTTCTATAGAGGCTAGGCAAGGCCACCCAGTTAGGGGGGAAGGAGATACAAAGGCAGGCAACAGAGTCAGAGACATCCCCTGCTCCTGTTGTTAGGGGTTCCACATGAAGACCAAGCTGCATATCTTTTTTTTTTTTTTTTTTTTTTTCCACTTAATATTTTATTTTATTTTTTTTCCTCCTTTTTTATTTTTGATACTTTATATACATTTCCAATGTTTCCCCTTTTCTGAGTCTCCTCTTTGTATACCCCCCATCCCTTCCCCAACCCGCCTCTAGGAGGGAATTCCACC
>CM052715.1:63794982-63817632 GCA_028551405.1 Uromys caudimaculatus
TCCCCTTTTCTGGGTCTCCTCTTTGGAAATCCCCTATCCCCTCCCCATCCCCGCCTCTAGGAGGGAATTCCACCTCCCACCCACCCGCCCACCCATCCCCATATTCCCACCTTGACATTCCCCTTTACTGGGGCCTCTAACACCCTCAGGCCCAAGCCAAGCTGCATATCTATTACATATGCGTAGGAGACCCAGGTCAGTCTCATGAATGCTCTCTGGTTGGTGGCTCAGTCTCTGTGGCCCCCTATGATCCCAGGTTAGTTGATTTTCTAGGTTTTCTTATGGTGTCCTTGACCTCTCACACCTTCTCAATTCTTTCTTCCCCTCTTCCAGAAGGTTCCCAGAGTGCCACCTAACGTTTGGCTGTGTGTCTCTGCATCTGTTTCCATCAGCTGCTGGGTGAAGCCTCTTAGATGACAGTTACACTAGGCTCCTATCTGCAAGTATAGCACAATATCATTAAGAGTGTCAGGGGGTGGGCTCTCTCTCATGGCATGGGTCTCAAGCTGGGTCAGTCATTGGCTGCCGTTCTGTCAGTCTCTGCTCTATCTTTATTCCTGCACATCTCACAGGCAGGAAAAAGTGTGGTTTCCATGGTTGAGTGAGTGTCTTCATTCCTCTTTTAGAAGTCCTGCCAGGCTATGGGAGGTGGCTGTTTCCGGTTCCGTATCCTCTATTGCTAATAGTCTTGTTAGGATCAACCTCATAGATTTTGGGGAGTTTCCATTGTCCTAGGTTTCTAGCTTCTCTGAGAGATACATTAGTTTGATTTGCAACTAATTCCAGTTCTCTCTCACTCCACCCTCCCCACACCTGATCCCTCCTCTTTCCCTCCCCTCCCTCTCTCCCACATAGTTCCTTTCCTCCATCCACACCTGATGATATTTCATTGCTCCTTCTCAGTGATATTCAAGCATCCCCCTTGGGCCCTCCTTGTTACTTAGGTTCTTTGAGTCTGTGGTTTGTAGCATGGGTATCCTGTACTTTATGGTTAATATCCACTTATAAGTGAGTGCATACCGCATATGTCTTTCTGAGTCTTGTTTTCCTCACTCAGGATGATATTTTCAAGTTCTATCCATTTGCCTACAACTTTCATGATGTCATTGTTTCTAATGCTGAGTAATGTTCCATTGTGTAGATGTGTCATAATTTCTGTATCCATATTTTGGTTGAGGGGCATCTAGGTTGTTTCCAGTTTCCAGCTATTATGAGTAAAGCTGCTATGAACATAGTTGAGCAAGTGTCCTTGTGGTATATTGAGACTTCTTTTGTGTATATGTCTAGGAGTTGTATAGCTGGGCCTTGAGGTAGAACTATTCCCAATTTTCTGAGAAACCATCATATTGATTTCCAACGTGTTTCTACAAGTTTGGACTCCCGTCAACAACGGCGAAGTGTTCCCCTTGCTCCAAATCCTCACCTGCACGAACTCCTGCTTGAGTTTTTGATCTTATTCACTCTGAAAGGTGTAATAAAGAATCTCAGAGTTGTTTTGATTGTCATTTCCCTGATAACTAAGGATGTTGAACATTTCTTTAAGTGCTTCTCAGCCATTAGAGATTCCTCAATCGAGAAGTCTCTGTTTAGACCAGTATCCCATTTTTAATTGGGTTATTTGGTCTGTTGATGTCTAACTTCTTGAGTTCTTTAATATATTTTGGATGTCAGCCCTCGGTCAGGGTTTGGTTGGTGAAGATTTTCCCTGTTCTGTAGGCTGCCATTTTGTCCTTTATTATGGTATCTGCCTTGAGCAGCATATTGTTCTGATAGAGAGTTATCTCCTGTACCAACAAATTCAAGGCTATTTCCCAGTTTCTCATCTATCAGATTTAGTAGACCTGGTTTTAGGTTGAGGATCCTGATCCACTTGGATTGGAATTTTCTTCATGGTGATGGTCATGATTCTACATGCAGACATGTAGTTAGGCCAGCACCATTTGTTGAAGATGCTTTCTTTGTTCCATTGTATGGATTTGGCTTCCTTCACAAGAATGAAGTATTCATAGGTGTGTGGCTTTACATCTGGGACTTTGATTTGATTCCATTGGTCAACCTGTCTGCTTTTATGCCAATGCTATGTGGTTTTTAATACTATTGCTTTGTGGTACAGCTTGAGACTAGGGCTGGTGATACCTCCAGAAGTTATATTGCCCAGGATCCTTTTAGCTATTCTGGGTTTTTTGTTTCCCATTTGAAGTTGAGAACTGCTCTTTAAAGGTCTGTAAAGAATTGTGTTGGAATTTTGATGTGAATTGAGTTGAATCAGTAGATTGCATTCGCTAATTTTTACTATGTGCATCGTACCAGTCCATAAGCATAGGAGATCTTTCAATCTCCTGATATCTTCTTCAATTTCTTTCTTTAAAGACTTGAAAGTTTTGTCATACAAGTGTTTC
Organism: Uromys caudimaculatus; assembly: GCA_028551405.1. NCBI lineage: Eukaryota > Metazoa > Chordata > Mammalia > Rodentia > Muridae > Uromys > Uromys caudimaculatus. The sequence goes on from CM052715.1 coordinate 63,797,382, forward strand.
ACTTGCATGGTTAGAGTTACACCAAGATATTTTATATTAGTTGTGGCTCTTGTGAAGAGTGTTGTTTCCCTAATTTCTTTATCATCTGTATATAGCTGTGCTGATGATCTTTTTGAGTTAATTTTGTATTGCTGAAGGTTTAACGGCTGTGTGAGTTTTCTGGTAGAATTTTTGGGGTTATTTATGTAGACTACTATATCATCTTAATAGCTATACTTTGACTTCTTTCTTTCCACTTTGGATGCACTTGATCTCCTTTAGCTGTCTGATTGCTCTATCTAGAACTTCAAGTACAATATTAAAGAGAAACAGAGAGACTGAGCAGCCTTGTATTTCTAGTACCCGATTTTAGTGGAATTACTTTAAGTTTCTCTCATTTAATTTGATGTTGGCTATTGGCTTGCTGTATATTGCCTTTATTATATTTAGGTATGTGCCTTGTATACCTCAACTCTGCAAGACTTTTAACATGAATGGATGTTGGATTTTGTCAGAGACTTTTTCACCATCTTATGAGATGATTATATGATGTTTTTCTTACAGTTTGTTTATATGGTGGATTATGTTGATGGATTTTCGTATATTAAACCATCCCTTCATTCCTGGGGTAAAGCCTACTTGATAATGGTGATGATGTTTTTGGTGTATTCTTGAATTTGGTATGTGAGTATTTTATTGATTTTTTTTTTCATCACTGTTCATAAGAGAAGTTGGCTTGGAATTCTCTTTCTTTGTTGAGTCTTTGTGTGGTTGGGTATCAGGGTGACTGTGGCCTCATAGAGTGAGTTTGGTAGTGTTCCTTCTGTTTCTGTTTTGTGGAATAGTTTGAAGAATGTTGGTATTAACTTTTCTTTGAAAGTCTGGTAGAATTCTATGCTAAACTATATAGTTTTAGCTTTTTTTTAATTCGTGTATCTTTTAATGAGTGCTTCTATTTCCTTAGTGGTTATCGGACATTTTAAATTGTTTACCTGATCTTGATTTAACTTTGGTAAGTGTTATCTATCAATAAAATTGCCCATTTTGTTTAGATTTTCCAATTTTGTAGAATACAGGTTTTTGAAGTAAGATCCAATGATTCTTTGAATTTCCTCAGTGACTCTTGTTACGTCCCTGTTTTCATTTCTGATTTTGTTAATTTGAGTATTCTCTCTCTCCTTTTAGTTTGGCCAAGGGTTTGTCTATCTTGTTGATTTTTTTCAACAGCTCTTGGTGTTGTCGATTCTTTGTATTCTTCTCTTTGTTTCTAATTTATTGATTTCAGCCCTCAGTTTGATTATTTCCTGCCATCTACTCCTCTTGTGTGTGTTGGCTACATTTGTTGTAGTGCTTTCAATTGTGTTGTTAAGTTGCTAGTGTAAGAATTCTCCGACTTCTTTATGAAAGCACTTAGTGCTATGAATTTTCCTCTTAGCACTGCTTTCATTGTGTCCCATAAGTTTGGGTATGTTGTGCCTTCATTTTCATTGAATTCTAGAAAGTCTTTAATTTCTTTTATTATGTCTTCCTTGACCTGGTGGTCACTGAATAGATCATTGAGAACTATTCAGTTTCCATGAGTATGTAGGTTTTCTGTTCTTTTTGTTGTTGAAATTCAACTTTAATCCATGGTGATCTGAAAAGATACAGGGTGTTATGTCAATTTTCTTGTATCTGTTGAGGCTTGCTTTGTGACAGACTATATGGTCAATTTTGGAGAAAGTTCCATGAGGTGCTGAGAAGAAGGTATATTCTTTTGTGTTTGGGTGGTATGGTCTTAGATACCTGTTAGGTCTATTTGATTCATAATCTCTGTTAGTTTCATTATTTCTCTGTTTAGTTTCTGCCTTGACAACCTGTCGGTTTGTGAAAGTAGGGTGTTGAAATCTCCCACTATTAATGTGTGGGGTTCAATGTGTGATCTAAGCTTTAGTAATTTGTTTTTATGAATGTCAGAGCCTTTTGGACAAAGATGTTCAGAATTGAGACATCATCCTGGTGGGTTTTCCCTTTGATGAGTATGAAGTGTCCCTTTACCATCTTTTAATTTTGGTTGAATGTCTATCTTATTAGACATCATAATGACTGATGACATATGCTTCTAGGGTCTATTTGCTTGGCAAATCTTTTTCCAGCCCTTTACTCTATGGCAATGGCTGTTTTTGTTGCTGAGATGTGTTTCTTGTATTCAGCAGAATGATGAATCTTGTTTTGGCATCTCTTCTGTTGGACTGTGTCTTTATTATTATTATTATTATTATTATTATCATTATTATTATTATTGGAGAATTGAGTCCATTGATATTGAGAGATTTTAATGACCTATGATTGTTAATAACTTTTATTTTGATATTGGTGGTGGTAGTATGTGTGTGTGTGTGTTTCTTGTCTTTTGGTTTTGCTAGTGTGGAATTATTTATTTTATCTGTTTTCTTGGGTATAGGTAACATCTTTGGGTAGAAGTTTTCCTTCTAGTATCTTCTGTACAACTGCATTTGTGGATAGATACTATTTAAATTTGGTTTTTCATAGAATATATTGTTTTATCCATTTATGTTGATAGAAAATTTTGCTGTGCAGTCTGGGATGGCATCTGTGATCTTTTAGAAACTGTAGGATTTCTGCTCAGGCCCTTCTGGATCTTAAAGTCTCTTGAGAAGGAAGGTGTAATTCTAATAGGTCTGCCTTTATATGTTACTTGGCTTTTTTACCTTGTGACTTTTAATATTCGTTTTTTGTTATATACATTTACTGTTTTGATTATTATGTGGCAGGAGGATTTTTCTTTCTGGTCCAATCTATTTAGCGTTCTGTAAGCTTTTTGTACATTTATAGGCATCTCTCTCTCTTTAGGTTGGGGAGATTTTCTTCTATGATTTTTTTGAAAAATTTTTGGGTCTTGGAGCTGGGAGTTGTCTCCTTCTATTCCTGTTATTCTTAGGTTTGGATTTTTCATAGTGTAATAGAGTTCTCGGACATTTTGTAACTTTTTAGATTGAACATTCTCTTTGACCAATGTATTGATTTCTTATATCAGAAGTTCAAAGCCTGAGATTCTCTCTTCCATCTCTTTTATTCAGTTGGTGATGCTTGTGTCTGTAGTTTGTTTTCTTGCCTAGGTTTTCCATCTCCAGTATTCCCTTAGTTTGTGTTTTCTTTATTGTTTCTATGTCTATTTTTAGATCTTGAACAGTTTTATTCATTTCCTTCACATATTTGATTGCATTTTCTTATATTTTAAAGAGATTTATTCATTTCCTCTTTAAAGGCCACTATCAACTTCATAAGACTGGATTTCAGATCATTTTCTTGTTCTTCAGCTGTGTTAGGATATCATGGGCTTGCTGTAGTAACATGCTGCCATCTTGCCCTGACTCTTGGTGAGTGTTTTTATGTCAGTCTTTAGTCATCTGGTTTTCACTGGTGCTTGCAGGCATCTGGGAATGCCAACAGAGTTATTGGCCAGAGAATGGAGTGCAGGGGAACAGATGCTGTTGGATGTCCTTTAGAGGAACTTGACAGGTAGGGGATTGGGGGAGTAGGGTCTCACCCAGTTGTCTCTGGTGTCAGCAAGCCTCCAGAAATGCAGGCAAGCTCTGGGCTTGGAAAAGGAGTGCACAGGGGACAGAGGGAGTAGTTTACTGCTGCTGGGTTTGTCCTGGGGGGGACGGGAAATTTGTGCATTTATTTGACTGTGTCTGTGTATTTTGATGTGTATGCAGTGGAGGAGGATGGGACTCCTAGCATACCAAGGAGCAAATGATAGAAGCTCTGCACATGGGCCTCTTGTGTATCTGGGTGACAGTGCTGGTTGTTGTATTATTTCCAATTCCCACCTATAGACATTCTAAGTCAACAGCTAGTGTGGTGAGAGCCTCAATGGATCAGGAACGGGTATGGACCAAATAGATGAGCAAGAAGGAACATGAACTCAACTTTTGCAGGTGACCTCGGGAGAGTAACTCAGATAGATCTTTACATTTTGGAATGCAGATATTAACACTATCTCTTCTTTTCTTATTCTCTCAGACACCAACCCTCCCTCTCAGGTGCCCTGAAAATCTGGATAACAAAGAGATTCTTGTAAAAATTTCTAGTTCTTTTTCACCATGGAAACCAAGAGGACTGAGTGACTGTATCAACCTTAGCTTTGCAGCCACTATTGCTTATGTTGCCATTCAGGATTGCTGAAAAGTTACCAAACAAAGCCAGGGAAATCGTTCTACTGGGTGGGTTTTGGAATTGAGGGAAGAACGAGGACAGTTTATTTAGCTTCTGTGTAGCCTATGCAAACGTGTCTGTGGCAACATGGCGCAAAGGAAGAGTTCAGTGTGAGGGTCCCCTGTCATGACACCTGTTAGGGTTTCAAGGGTTGTAGCTCGTCTTGAAATGCTTATCCAATACTTACAGGGCACATACAATATACACACAGTATGCATGTAGTATACATACAGTACATATATAGTATATATACAGGCATTCTCATTGTGCTCAGTACCATGGCCATCTATACCTCTGTAACCTGAACTCATTTATTCCTGTCTGAACCGAGATGATACCCACATGCATATAGGTTTACTCATATCATCTGTTTCTGTAGTCTCTGTATCAGTATCTATATCCACATCAATAATATACATTTTAGACATCTCTGTCCATATATATAAGTCTATATGTATCATCTGTAAATAGCTATAGCTATAATTCATTCAGATGTATCTCTACTTCAATATCATGTGCATCTATCATGTTTATGGCTATATCTATACTTACATAGGTTTATGTATCTATACTTCCATGTCTATATCAACGCATTTAGCTATGTGTATGGTGGTCTCCATGTGTAGGCATATCTTATTCAGATGTAACTCTGTATCATTTATATCTAGCATATCTATAGCAGTATCTATACAGGGACATGTCTTCATAGTTAGATCAATATCCAAGTTTATGTTATCTTAATCCATATATCTATATGTGACATTTTATTACATCTATAGCATATTGTATCCAAGTGTACATTCATTTCTATCTGTCCACTGTGACTGATTCTATACCTGCACTCATACACACACCTCTCTGTATACCAATATCTGCACGTTCATACCATCTCTCCATTCAAATATGTGTAACTGTCATCTATTTCTCTCTCTACACCAATCTCTAAATTGATACTTATGTATCTCAATATGTTGTCTATCTGTCTGTCTATCAAATACAAATGTGAGTTTTGACTAACGTTTAACTAGGATCCATTCAGGTAATTTATTAGCTTTTACATGAGTGTGCCATGTTACATGCTGGTTGAAATTAGAGACTTATTTTTTTATTCAAGTGTAAGAAAACTGAGGATAAAATAAATTATGATTGGTGAAACCAGAAGGGAATTTATTAAGTGGGTACTTTGGGGCTACAGTAACTTTATTAAATTTACTTTAATAAATTTATAATTTATTATTATTTAGGGTATCTCCTATGGGATGTTCACCGCAGAACTTGGAAGTGCTTTTATATATATATATAATTTTTAATGTCACTGACTTTTCCATTGAAGATTTCAGCATCGCTGAAGATAACCGCTAAGCTTTGTCTGTAGGACGGGAAACTAAAACCTTTGGATTCTGATAGATCTGAGTTGGAAATCTGTTCTAATTGGGAGGGCTGTTGTGTCCTGGTTTGTGTCTACTGGTGCCCATCGCCAGGACCTGGGAAATTGTCATCTCAAATAACATGTCCTGCTGGGACTCTATGCCAGGGGCTTTTCATAGTGTTGGATTACAAAGTTCAGGATAATAGAGAAGGCAATATGACCTATCTTTATCTATCTATCTATCTATCTATCTATCTATCTATCTATCTATCTATCTATCTATCTATCTATCTTTTTCTATCATCTATCTATCTCTATCACCTCTCATCTATATCTAATAATCTATCAATTATCTATCATCTGTCTCTGTGTATATGAGAAGGGGGGAGAGAGGGAGAGAGAGAGAGAGAGAGAGAGAGAGAGAGAGAGAGAGAGAGAGAGAGAGAGAGAGAGATAGATTAGGGGCATATCTAGCCACATCTGTAGCTGCCATGTGTGTATCCATCTGTATATAATTGGTATCTATCATATCCATGGGTAGGTCTATACTTATACCCATAGCTATATCAATATCTATATTTGTATATCTATAACATCTCTGCTTTACATATCAGATAGGCTTCATATTTGAGTTAGTGGTTTGTTCAGTGTTGAGACAGCATACGTATTTGTTCACTTTATCTCTTTCTTACCAGATGTATGTCTATATCATATCAATGTCTGCAACTTCCTGGGAACAGGGTGTTGTTTTTTTCTGATGAAAATTTTTCCCTTTAAGGTTTATTTATTCTTACTTCAGGTGTATGAGTATTATGCGTGCATGCATACCTAGAGCTTGCAGAGTCCTGAAGAAAGTTCTGGATACCTTGGAATTGGAGTTATAGATGGTTGTATACTGGGAATCAAATCTGCACCTTCTGAAAGAGCAGGCAGCTCTCTTAACCACAAAGCTATCTCTCCATCTCTTGGAATTTTTGTTACAAATTGTATGGAGGGAGACAGGAGACTTCAGGGCTCCACCAGGTGGGCGATGGACTTCCAGGGTGAGAGTGGTAATGAGCTTCTCTTGCTGGCCAGGTGGTTTGTTTCTCTCTGCAGTCAGACACAGCTTTCCAGGAAATCCCTTGTCCATGTTACTGTCACCGATGTACCGTACTTCTCTGTTCTCTTCTTGCCTCCTCCACTCTACCATCTTTGATTTCCATGCACTTAATAATTGTCTTGTATTGCACCTAAATCTCCCAGGATACAACGGAAGTGTATGAAAGTGTTTGTATTAATACGTGAAACAGCAATCTCCCACAATGCACCTTGTGGGGACATGCACATCCTTACCCAGTCAAACAGGATTTTGAGCTGCTGGATATGGGACTGAAGGAAACCCAGCATCACATTATCCACCACGCCCTTGAGCGTCTTTAGTCCCCTCCTCCTTGTGGAGGCTGCTTTAATGCTTATGGTCTCTTCTGCACACTGAGTTGTCTTGTCCTCCTGTGTTAGAGGCACATGCTCCATTTTGTGTCTAGAACCAGCGTTCAATTGGCTGGCATCTTCTTGGTCAGGGCATGTTGAAGTCACTTTGTACAGGGGCCACTCAGGGCCATACTGAGGCTACACAGGGACAGTGACACAGGGTCTGGAGCAAGCCAGTGACACACACACACACACACACACACACACACACACACACACACACACACATACAAACACACCTTTGAGACTTTGCTCTTTGATGTTTCCTGTAGTTTGGTCCCAATGACCATCTACTGTCAGGAATCTCCTGGCTATCTTCCTGCAACTGTCATTTCGGTTCTTTCTACAATGCCAAGACAGTTGCGTGTCTCTGTTTCCTGGGTGAGAGATAGTTGAGCACTCACAGGGAAAGGTACTGACTTTCCATTGACCTTTGGTTGTAATTGATAGCTTCTGGCTCTCTGCATGGGGATAGACAGCATCCTAGACTGACACACATTTGGGACTTGGACAGGATTTTTGGCGAACATGTTGGGGCAAGGATGAAGAGAGAGGGTTAAATGAGGACCCAGGATTTTTGCGCTGAGTTTTCCAAGGTGACCTTACTGGGTCACCCATTCCGTGGCAGGTACATGGGGATCCTGTGGTGGATGCAGTAGCCACAAGACTGATTGGTTGGGTTTGTTGGAAGATTATGTAAGGGAAAGGTTGACTTGTCTGACTTCCCTGGAGATTATGATTTGGCTTCTCCCTGCCCTAATGTCTTGTAACTCACATTGCTCACTCATGGAAAAAGCAGTGGCTGTTGTCTCTGTTGCCCTGCTAATAAGGTCAAAGTCTACCATAGCCTTCTGGTCTCAGTGCAAAATGGAGAACTCCCTTCACTGGCAGAGATTCCCCTTCTCTGACCTTGTCTGAGTAGTTTAACTGTTCCCACATCTCTACCTGCAGAAAGTCACGTAGCCTTGGTTAAGATTACAGGTTCAACTTCCTTTCTCCCAATAAGGACCTGTTCAGCTGGCACCTGAGATTCCTGAAATGCTAATGGGGGATTTTGGTACCTTAAGCCTTCAGCCAATGACCATTGCCCATCCTGAATATTTCTAACTCCCATACCAACAACTACATAGGCCTTGAATCAGCCCATGTAAAGTCGTTCTGTCTCCCTGTAGCTTCTCTGGGTGTGTTTTCATTACTGTATCTACTCACAGGGCTTCTGAACCCAGGTCTGTAGTCTCTGCTCTTTACTCTCATAGACCCATATTGGCCAGTGACCCCTGTGGGCAATAATCATAGTGGGGAGCATGGGAGCATACGACAGGCTTGGCGCTGGGCCAGCAGCCGAGAGCTTACATCACGTGACACAATCATGGGGCAAGAATGAGAGTGAGTGAATGAGTGAGACAGAGACAGAGAGATAGAGAGAGACACAGATAGACACAGAGAGACAGACATAAGACAGACACACACATATAGAGAGACAGACATACAGAAAGAGACAGAGACTGACAGACAGACAGACAGACAGACAGACAGACAGACACACACACACACACACACACACATATATATATATATATATATATATATATATATATATATATATATATATATATATATATAGAGAGAGAGAGAGAGAGAGAGAGAGAGAGAGAGAGAGAGAGAGAGGGGAAGAAAGAGGGGGGGAGACACTGGGAAATTGCAAGACCCTTTGAAACCTCAAAGCTCACCCCGTGACACACCTCCTCAAATGAGGCCACACCTCATCCTTTCCAAACAGTTCAACTAATGGGACCAAGTACTAGTATACACGATGAGCCTGTAGGGGCCAATGCCATTCAACCACCACACAGTGTGACCCAAATGGGGACAAGCCATGTAGCAAAGCTAAGACTACTACTTTGAGTTGGTTTAGCAGAGGGTGATGGAGCAAGGGATACTGTTGTAGCCTAGATGCTTTCTCCTCTCCAGTTTAGAAAGAGCATGGCCCACTAATGGCGGTGTCCTAAATGAACAGGAAAGGGAGGCTCCTGCAGGATGTTTGAACTTTCCCAAGTCCAATCTAGGGAACATTCTGTCATTTTGCTGATGAGGCACTGGCATTGGCACTCTCAAGAAAATAGTTTTTCCTTTTCCTTTTTAGCACATACACTTGATATGAGGGTGAAACCATTAAACAGCCAGTATGTATGTATGTATGTATGTATGTATGTATGTATGTATGTATGTATGTAGAACGTATAGCCAGGACATTAGTCTGCATCAGTGAGGAGATGGTACCATCATTGCCAGCTTGATTCTTCTAGTACTGTGTGTTTCCAGTGCAGAGGGACAAGAAAATGCACAGCAACTCCCCCTGCTTCTGAGATAGACCCTTTAGCTACAGTTAGCCCTCTTCTCTGGCTCTTTCCCTTTTCTCCATTGTAGGTGTAGTATGTCCTCAAAACAAGGCTGATTCCACCATGCAAAAAGGTCAGGAATGGAAGCACATGTGTGCCTACATGGCAGACTTGGAGTCCAGCTCTCTGAGACCAGTATTAGCATGAGATTGGTTTCACTCCACACCTCCTCACACTAGGGAATCATCCTGATGTGCACCTGGGAGCTGAACTTCCCTTATCTGTGGAAATCTTCTGTCTCTAAGAGAAAGCCTTCTGCAAGGTGGGTAGGCTACACCCTGGGCAGTGGGACACCATCACTACTACATTCTATATCCTAGACAGGAAGGAGTGATCGGCTTTTTGCAAATCCATGTGGTTCTGGTTCTGTCCGCCATGGTCTCAATCTGTCTTTCCACAGACACCTATTGCCTCCTTCGACCTCCTCCTAGATAGCCTCATAACCCTTTATTCCCAGGCTCATCAGCGTCACCACTACACATCACTTCAGTGGCTTCCCAGTCTCGAACTGGGAAGCAATACATATTCCCCCTTTCTGCTTCCCTCTTCTCTGCTTTCACACAACACAGTGCAGTTCCAGGGCTAGATGGATAGGTCCAAGAGCAAACTTGCTACTGTTGTTGAAACACAATTGTGATTTTGACAGCTGCCACTATATTACCAACCGAAGTTGCATTGATTGGCAACCATTTGAGAAGTCAGTGACAGTGCCTTACCCGCAATCCTTACAAGTGTGATAAACTTCTGTATCTGTCAATCCAGGAAATGAAAGGTTGTGTCCCAATGTGGAAACAGTTTGTCTTTTCTGTATGACGAGAGAGGCGGAGTGTTCTCTGGAGGGTTGTGAGCCACTCATACGGGTGCGTGTCATTCCCAGTTTCTGCCTCTTCCCCATTCTGTTTTTATTTCTGTCATGTCATGGATCTTATTGATAGCTCCTGTCACAGGGGAGGGTTTCTCTGTGACATATTTTGTCAATGTACTCCTGGCTAAAAAGAATACGGTTTTGCCTGCTTTATAATGTTGTGCCACTGGAAGTTTCTATTTTGACGCAATTCAGCCCACCTACCAATTCTTGTATGACATCTGGACTTTCGCTTGCTTACAAAACAGATTTTCCTGCCTTGGTAGTTAGGGACACGTTCAAGTGTTCTATTTGAATCTTTGTTCAATATAGAATTTACTTTAATATCAATTGCAGAGATCAATTCAGATGGCCAACCCATACCTTACAGTTTTTACTGGACCTTCTTTTTCCTGATGATATGAAAAAGGCTCTTGTTAATGTGCCACCATCTTGTTAGGGCTGTTCAGCACTGTCTCTGGATTCCCTGTTGTATTTTAGAGATTCATCTGACCATGTGGTTCAGCTGTTGTGACGGTGCCTTCCTGGTATTTTAAGACCTAACAATAATGGGGCTGACATAGGATGCTATGATACTTGATTTAAGGGGCCATTCCTTATGACACTTGGTCTAGGAAATTTCTCAGCTATCTTAGGTTTTCTCCTCATGGATACTCTATTGGGATGACATGGGATCTGAAGATTAAACAGAACTGATTTTTATCAGGATGGACTTCCCACTGAAGACAGAGAGTGACAAATGTAGAGACTCTTCTTCTGGGAGCTGTCATTCAAGGTGCAAGGTCGTCTCTGTACATCTGTTGTATCCACCTCTCATGTGATAATTGAGATTTTGTTTGCAACCATAAAGATGTCACCTGTATTACTGAGCTTTTTGTCACTTCAGTGAGATGCCTGTAAAGGCCAACTTAAAGAAGGAGGAATTTTGGGGTTTCGAGGTACATCTCTGGTGACACACTTCCTTCTAACAGCACAATGGCTGAATCTGCTGATGAGGCTATCCTCTTTGTGGCTCAACCTCTTCCCAGTACCACCAGCAGCTGAAGACCATGCCTGTAACAATGGGCCTTCTGAGTGTGTATGTGTGGGGTTCTCCTCCTAACCACAGAATTCATGCACTTACCATGATGCCTTACTTAGTCATTTAGTAATTCATTTCACTCCAGGTGCCTTGTTTGGGTTCTCCAAGGAGAGACATAGTCTTACCACAGAGTGAGGATCTTCTTGTGGTCTGGGACCATCTGCTCACTGTCCCCCTAGGGCCCATGAGACCTTTTAGATATGTCAGAGACACCCTTCAAATACCACCAGACTGCCAAACTCTTCTCAGTTGGACTCAGCTCCAGCCTTGCGTCCTGTCTCCTAACTAAGATGCATTGCTTTCAGGCTCAGCTTCTCATCCTTGGGCTCAACTCAGTTGCTTATGTGTTCTCAGGGTAGCTGATAGTCTCGAGGTGCAAGGCTCTGGGGACTAAAGCACTACCTAGACATTTCACACCACATCTAATCATGGTGTATTCTTCTAAAAGCAATTTTAGCCTGTGTGTGTGTGTGTGTGTGTGTGTGTGTGTGTGCGCGCGCGTGCGAGCACGCGTGAGCATGTGTAGAAAGGGAGGAGGAGTGGCTTGTCTCCATTTATAACCACTATAAGATGTGGTTCCAACAACCATGCCCCAATATGAGAAGTTTGGACTTGTACCCTCCTCTCAGGTCTCACAATGCCTTCTTGGCATTGCCTGCCTTGAAGATGGAAGAGTGTCCAAATGCAGAGCTGGCTCCTTATGAGTGACCTACAGGACTCTAGTTGCAGCAATTGTTCTAATTCAAAGAGGATCAGCGGATACATTTAGTATTTTTAAAAAACTTTTTATTGATTCTTTGTGAATTTCATTCATTCCCCTCATCCCTTTGTATCCACCTTCTGCTCTTGCAACCACCTCTGAAAGAAAAATACAAAAATAAAAACTCTCCTTGTGGAAGCTGTAGTGTGTCAGTGTGTCCTGCATTCCCTTTTGTCCATACATTGTTGCTTGGAAATGTTCATTGCACTGAGTTCAATGGCCTCTGGCTTCTACTACACTATCAGTACTGGATCCTCACCTAGACTCTTCTTTGATATCCTGCTGCTACCTTCTAAGTCATGGAGATCCTTCAGCTTTGTATCTGCAGGACCAGCCCCTTCATCTAGTCCAGCAGATCATAGATAAGTTAGATGCTGGGGTAGGCCAACTCAAAGCCCTGGATCTGGACCTGAGTAGTAACTGAGTTGGTCAGCCTGCCAGCTCTCCTGCACCCACACCACCAGAGCCGGCTCTGCTGCAATGCCCAGGCAAGGTGCAGAGCCAGCTCTCCCTCCTGCCACAGGTGGCAAGGGGTGTGGGTGGGGCATATCTCCTGAGTCCATGCTACCTCAAGGCAGATGAGAGCAGGGCTAGCTCTCTTGTGCTTATGCCTTCAAGGACAGCTCACTTACATGAGGACACACCCCTAAGAGATGACCAAGGGTCTTGCTGTCCATAGAGGACTTTGGTCCATTTGTACCCAAGGATCAGGTTTACCTAGTGTAGAGAGACCAGAGGGCCCCAGCTTGCATAGGCTGAGCCAGTGGCAGCACAGCCCTGGCCTGTGGAGATGTACTCTTGGGGAAACCCCACCCCCAGCTCTCCATGGTCTTTGTGACATCATTGTCTAGTGCAGGGCTAGAGCCCCAACTCTAGCTCTCTAATCCCCATCCATAAGGTCCTCAGGACTCAACGTTTGCTCTTCACTTCCTGCCAAACTTCAACTTGTATGTTCTTGATTTAATGGCTGGGCACACCACAAAGAAGGAAAGAGATATCCAGGGTCCTAATGACTCTAAGGATGGATGGAACAGGGCTGGCCAAAAGTGGTTTCAAGAAGAACACAGGGATTATACATCCCTGGGGGCCTCATTGAGGCTCTGAGCAGCAGGGTAGCAATGGAGACATTGGTCCTGACATCCAGTGGGGAGAGAGAAAAATGGCGTCTCCCAGGGAGTCTTTGTCTTGCCAGTCCAAACCCCGTCCTAATGCTCCAGAAGCAGTAAGAGGAAGAAAGGAGGACACAGAGGTCCTTTTAGTGGCCATAGAATACCTTGTTGACCTTCTCCTTGCCATGACTTGTCCCATGAGAATGCCAGGGTGCCATTACAGAAAGGTCAAAAACTACTCAAAAGCCTTCAGCAGTGTGGCAAAGATAGATGGTGACGTCCCGAGGCTCAGGGTCTCTCATTCTCAGGTAGTCCTTGTGAGATCTCACTGATGCCAGAGCCACAGGAGGGTGGGAAAGATCTGGCTTATCCTCCAGGACTTGGCCGGAAAGTGCTACTCAGGAAGGTACTCCAGCAGGTATAGCAAGACTGGAGTTCCTGCTGGCACCCCGAAAGGCATAACTGATGGTGAGTGGGAGGAGATAGCTATGTGAAGACCCCAGTGGGTCCTGGGAAGCCCCCACAAGGCCACAGTGACTTTGTGTTCTCTGCAAACATTCTGTACACATAGACATCACAATAAGTGTTGCCTGCCATTCCTGTGTGGAGCAGTGGGAGAGACAACACAAAGAGCTGAGCTCTGAGGAAGGGGCAGCAGGGGCGGAGCCATAGTGCTCCACAGTACTAAGTCTTAGATCTGTCTGGAAAGGTGAAATGTGTGAGAAAGCCGATCCGGGAAAATTCTCACAAGCATATGAAAAATCATGAGCTAGAGAGCGGCTGGGATCGGGACAAGATAAATTTATACCCAGCTTCCCACATTCCAGTGACAAATTTGCTCTCTGGGCGTTGTTGCCTCTGACCTCCTGGTTACCGAGGGGATGACATTAAAGTGGAGAAAACGGCGTATTCTGTTCTATAAATTCAAACAGAGATGACGCACGCTGCCCACCAAGTATACCTAAGAAATCGTGGGGAAATGTCAAGCATTTTAAGAAAGAGCCGCTGTAAATTCCGAAGCTTGCGACTTGAGCGATCTCTACAGAGGAGAAAGGTCCCTTTGTTCACGCTCAGCTGACACTCAGCATGTGGAATATTATGAGCTAGAGGGGTTGCAGCAAAGCTGCAGGGAAAGAGAGAAAGCAGGGATGTGACAACCCAGGAGTCAGAGGGATGGAGCAGGCGTCTCTGGGATGAAGGAGGCCTGGTTTCTGGGAAGCCCCAGGGCAGGTTCTTTTCCGATTCCTTCCTTCTCAGTGCTGTGGTTTCCTACAAGCCACGGGTGTCTTCTCGGTGGTGTGTATGTACTGTTGCAGAACCAGAAGAAACAGTGTCACACAGGGGAGCCACGGAGGAAAAGACCCTGGTGCCCAGAGTAAGGACACCACTCCTTCAGACCACACTGCTGAGAAATCCCATTGACTAATCTCCATGGGACATGTGACCTGGTCTTAACATTGCCTCAGTGGGAAGACTCAGTAGTTCAGGAAACAGAAGGGAAGAGGAAAGGGAAGAGGCCAGTCAGCAGTGTCTGGGAATTGGGTTTGTTTTGGATTATATTCATTTTGGGTAGAGAAGGAAGTGAAAGGAGGCCTGGAGAAATGGTAGCTTGTTTGATCCTCAGCACCCACATTTAAACAAACAGGCCAAGCATGGTGATGCTTGACTATAATCCTGGAGTGCAGATTGCTGGCCAGCCAGCCTGGTCTACTTGGCAAAATCCAGGCTTGTGAGAGACATTGCCTCAAAAAATAAGGTTTATGGTACCTGAGAAATGAATGACACTGGGAGTTGTTTTCTGGCTTGGACACACACATACACACACACACACACACACACACACACACACACACACACACACACACACACACACACACTCACACCCCTGGGGTTGGGGGCAAGAAATGGGAGGGTCTCTTTCAAATCTCTAACTCATGAACCATCCTTTCCTGTTGGTCACAAGTAGCTGAACATAGGCTCCCCACAGTGCCCAGTGTGTCAGGGTGCAGGGAGGCAGTCCTGTTGCTGGTTGGGGATATGCAGGCTGGTGCTGGCACCTTCTGCCTCCATGGCAAATCGATCATTTCACAGCTGATGGTCACAGTGTAGAAGGTTTCCTCATGGTGACCTCCTGTCACTGGATGGAGCAAAGGGCAGCAAGGTCTCCACTGTCAGCTGCCAGACACACAGTCTCCAAGTCCCTTACAAAGATCCCCCACTGTGTGATCAGTGCAGCTACCATCTCTCTCCAAATCTGACTTCTCATGGGGCCAGAGAAATTCCTGAAGTCTTTCCATGGATTCTAGAGTCCCTGAAGGGATGCTGCACTAGCGAACCAGATACTTGAATTGAACTGCAGTCCACTTTCCCAACTTTCACTCAACTTGGCTTCAGCATCCACCTGGCAGCTGGTCAGTCACGTGTCCAAAGTAGCTGTTGATAATCACAGTGACCCAGTGTGCCATCTGCCCTTGCAATGAATGCGAAGATTACCCTGTGTGTATGTGCCTAGTGACCATGGTCAATACCTTATTCTGCAATAACAAAGCCCTGGTGTCATTGTACATAAGTGGGAAGGGAGGATAGCATCCAACCCTAGAGTTTCAGGCATTACAAGGAACTTGAAGCTCAGGCCATGACTTCTTAGTCAGGAGACTATGTGAGGGTTGGGGGGGCACCATAATACTGCCCTCCTCAGGGCCTGAGCTCAGTTCAGGTCTTGCAATGATGAATCACCCATGGTCTCATTGTCAGTGAGGACTAAGACATTTGAGTTCAGTGCATAAGATAAACCCTCTGGACCAACTACAGGACACACCTGGGAGAGAATGGAGGGACTGCTGAAACATAGAGATGTCCAAGAAAGTCTCTGAAGATGAATAGTAAGGGAGGTATGCTATCATGTTAAGTTCCCCCCTTCACTAAGCTTTTGCTACTAATGCTTGGTTCATGGCTTATACTACTGCCCTAAAGGTTGTGGTAGCTTCAGAAAGAGATGCCTGGTTGGCGGGAGTGGTCACTGTATAGACATCTTTGAAGGTCATACCACCAGGGTATAGCCTTTATCTCCCTCTAGGTTCCACATCAACTGAGGAGGCCACTAACACATGTTCTTGTCACAGTATGAGCTGCCCAGCTTTGTGCTCCCCACCATTATGCACTGTGAGCCCTGAAACTGTGAGCCAGAATACATCTTCCCTCTCTTAGGTTGGGTACTTTGTCACAGTGACTAGACAACAGCTCTAACACACACAAGAGAGAAAGCAAGGCAGGGCAGAGGCAAAAGGTGAGAGCAGCATTCCTAGGGAACCACAAGGCACATAAAACCAAGAGGCTGCAGGGCATGGAAGGCCAGGGTCTGAATGCCTTTTCTTGCCTTGTTGGTACCAGTCTGTCTCCTTGTCTGAATCTTAAGCCATAGATGGCACCAGGTTTGGAAGATCTCCAAGTACCTTATACCTTCTTGGTCTTCCCTTGCAGATAGGAGACGCTCCTATCTGCCGAAGTTGACAAGAAGTACCATGGGCTATACCTTTACAGCCTCTCACTGAGAGCTCTTATGGCCAAAAGGACTTCTGAGGTCCATGAAGCAAGAGCCGCCTGTGCAAAATGAGAACAAGCAGGTGCGACTGGTACTAGGGAACTAAGACACTTTGTCATACTGCTCTTTCCCTGCAAGAGAACAGTGTGAAGGGCTCATAGCTGGGAACACATTGCATAGTGGGACAGGCTGCCTCGAGCTACCTGACCAGGACCCTGTAGGTTCCAAGAATAGAACCTGTGAGGGATGAGGCAAGACTGCCTCTTGCAGGCAGAGGTTGGGTTCAAAGCACTGTGTGGAGCCTTCTTTTCATTCCCAGAAAGGTCTCAGATTGCCTGGCATTACAGTTTCGGGTGGCAACACACTTTACAAAGGCTGTCATGGTATTGGCCACTAATGGGAGATTTAAGCTTCAGATCGGTAGTGCATGGGGACCAGAGGTGGTGCAGGGTGCCACTGATGTCCATAGAAGAAGCAGAACTAGAGGATGAGGAGTAGGAAAGTAGGAATATAACCTGACCATAACAGAGGCGATGTCAGTTACTGGAGCCCATAATGCGCATTGGTTCTGATATCAAAGTGACCACTACAGTTTCCCAAAAGCCACCAGCCATCAGGGGAAGCATTAGGGAGAAGCCAGTCATTGTAAAAATGGTTTTCTTTCCTCTGTGGGGCAGTCTTTCTGAGTCAGAAGTCTGCACACCCTGAATGAAGACTTTCCTCTGATGCCTCCTCAGAGGGCACTAACCCCTGGTGTGATGGGGTAAAGGTGAGACAACTGCTAAGACACTACTGGGGATCCTACCCAAGAAGCAGCTGCTTTAGTTTGGAGATGTGAGATGTCTTGGGGTCTGGCCCAGCCATAACCCACTAAAGCCTATCATTGCTGTGTCTGCAGCACTGATTTTCCTTATGAATTTCCTTGGGAACCTTTGAAGTGGAAGCCAAATGCCATGAGGAGCTGTTGTGTAGTTATTCATCTAGGTTGAAATATCCTATCCTAGAGGAAGATATGTTAGACTCAGGAAGTTCACAAAGTTTACAAGACTCAGGAGGTCCATCAACAATTGCCAGGGAGGAAGAGAATCTTTAGCAAAGTTGCCTGCAAACTGAACAGTTAACTACAGTGTTAGTTTTGTGACTTGTCACCCACGCTTGGGTCAGTGTTTGTGGCGATGCTACTGCCTCAGTCACCCATGTTCCTATGAGCAGTCACACATCTGGAAAAGCTGACTTGGGTGAAATCATTTCTTTGCTCTAATACCAGTTCCTTCTCTGGGTTAAACAGATATTTGCTTATGCCTTTCCAGGAAAAGTTACAGAAAGTGTTTTATCCTCAAACAAGGAATGACACAGATGAGTTTAGGGGAGTAGTTGCATAGACCCTTCTCTTGATGACAAGATGCACATCTGAGGCTGATTTGCCTGGGAATAGAGTCCATGTGGACCCAAGTCTGCCATAACCCACTTTCAACCCTCTGTATCTCACTCCCCAGCCTTGGCTTTGGCATCCCTTCCTCAGTTCTATCACTGCTACTTTCTGTCTGGGAGGCTTTGAATCTGTACCTTAACTCCCTAGCAATGGCCATTTTGGTATCCTTCACTCAGGGTCATAACTTACTTTCTGTCTGGGATGCTCATTATCTCTGCAACCTTCACCCTGGTAGCCCTGAGGGAGGAAGTGGCTGCTTGCACCTTCCCCTGCCTCTCAGATCTCTGGCTGTCATACTGTCAGTGGCTCCCTGCCCTTCTTTATCATTTCACTTTCCTGTCTGAGGGGTTCCTCTTCAAGGATGCATAGCTCTTTGTCCATCCTGCTGAATAAACTCGGTGGTTCTCCTATATAACACTTTTCACCCCAATCCCATAACACCAATAGAAAATAGGCAAAAGTATAAAAGATTTATTTATAGTAGGCCACGGAGAAATTCATTTTAAGACAAATTTTCAGTTTGCATATAATTTGATAATTGAAGACAAAAACAAAGCTTCATACTAATGGTATGAGTGAGCTTGTTTACTTTTATATAAAGAAATCTTTCCTGAATATTTTATATTACAGAAAATGAAATGCCCTCAATGTTTTTCATGGTTGATTGATGTTTTGATTTTTATAATTATTAACGTTGAGAATGTTCTTTCTGATGAATACACTCATGTTCTAAGCACAAGTTAAAATTCATTTAACAATTTCTTATGGAATTCTAGTCATTAGTTCTAACAGCAATTGTGAAAACCAAACTGTCTGACAATGTAATACAAAGCTATACTAATTTGGCACATGCTGAGGAATTATGGTAGAAAAATATTGTTTGTTTCCTGTAATTAAACCATTATGTTTCTATAGGAGCAGAAAACCTTTATGTGCATTAAAAGCACCACAATTTGTAACATATAATAGTCCTAAACCTAAGACCAGGTATTTCAGACAGTATTTATTGGCATTTCCTGATATGGTCAGTATGCACACTGTAAAGTTCTTATGTTGTGGGTCCAGATATCAAGGCCACACCAAAGCCAGGCAATACCATATGGGTGAGCATTGCCAGAAGCACATAAGTTTCATGGTGCAGTTGATGTTGAATTTATTTTTGGTTATTGTACATTCTGGAATTTTTATTATCAGAATTTTTATAATCATCATGTTTATTTATGCAACCTTGCTTGAGGTCACCATCCAGCTCAAAAAGCTGTGGAGAAGAAAATACATTGCAACTATGAAATAAGCACACATGGGACAGAATTGTAAACAGCCTGTGGTGGCAGTAATGTGGTCTTTTCTTTCTTTTTTCTTTTTTTTTTTTAATTTTTGATACTTTATTTACATTTCCAATGTTTCCCCTTTTCTGGGTCTCCTCTTTGGAAACTGCCTATCCCCTCCCCAACCCGCCTCTATGAGGGAATTCCACCTCCCACCCACCCGCCCACCCATCCCCATATTCCTGCCTTGACATTCCCCTTTACTGGGGCCTCTAACATTCTCAGGCCCAAGGGCCTCTCCTCTCTCCCTGATGGCCATCGAGGTCATCCTCTGCCACATATGTGGTCCAGACCATGAGTCTATAGATGTGTATTCTTTGGTTGGTGATCCAAGCTCCAGGAGGACCGGGTGGGTGGGGTGGGGTCAAGCCCATTGACGCTCTTGCTCCCTCCATGGGATTGCAAATTCCCTCAGCTCCTTCAGACCTTTCTCCAACTCCTCCATCTGGGACCTCACTCTTAGTCCGGGGGTTACTGTTAAGTGAAACTTGGGCATTCTGAACTTTTGGGCTAATATCTGCTTATCAGTGAGTACATACCATGTTCCTTCTTTTGTGACTGAGTTACCTTGCTCAGGATGATATTTTCAAGTTCCATCCATTTGCCTGCAAATTTCATTAAGTCATTGTTTTTAATAGCTGAGTAGTACTCCATTGTGTAGATGTACCACATTTTCTGTATCCATTCCTCTGAT
>CM052715.1:63818132-63850632 GCA_028551405.1 Uromys caudimaculatus
CCCTCTTGATCCAGTGAGTTTGAACAGAAGTGGTGGTTTTGCCTGTGCTCAAAGGTGTTTCAGCACTCCTGGGATTCCCCAATTTCTCATGGAGCCTTGTAGCCCAGGCTGAGGTCCCCAGGCACAGGCCCCTGGTGGCCCAGGCAAAGGTCTCTACCCACAGGTGAAAGCCGGAAGTTTCGGGGTTTTTCTGTCCCTAGGTTCTCAGGCCCTGGATCCTGGTAGATCCGGGCAGGTCTGGGTGAGGGGTGTTGCTCCCCTTAACCCCACTTACAGCCTTTCCAAGCTCCTGGGAGGCCACCCCTCTCCGGTGTTCATTGGCTATAGACTCCTGGCGGCCCAGGCAGAGGTCTCGACCCACAGGTGAAAACTGGAAGCTGGTCTTTTCGTGAGTGATAAAACAGCAACTAACACTGAACTGTTTTCTTACTAAAAACTTTCTCATCTAAGCAAGGAATTACAATGATTAAAACAAACAAACAAACAAACAAACAAAAGCCCACTGAGAAGCTTTCATCTGTATTAGCTTCTGAACTGGCAGGAAAAGGGGAAAAAGGAGATGTGGTTTTGGCTTAATATTTCTCACAGTTAGTGGGATATAAGGGGTTGGTTATAAATTAGACCTTTACTAAAGAGCCCTTCCTGAAATTCAAAAACTGAACTTGTGACACTGTGAAAACATAAACCTAAGAATAATAGGAATAGAAGGAGAAAATTCCCAGCTCAAAGGCCCAGAAAATATCTTCAACAAAATTATAGAAGAAAATTTCCTAAACATAAAGAGATGCATATAAACTTACAAGAAACTTAGAGAGTACCAAACAGAATGAACCAGAAAAGAAAATATCCCTGCCACATAATAATCAAAACACTAAATGTACAGAACAAAGAAAGATTGTTAAAAGCTACAAGGGTAAAAGGCCAAGTAACATATAAAGATCTATCAGAGTTACACATGACTTGTCAACAAAGACATTAAAAGCCAGAAGGACTTGGGCAGATGTCTTGAGGACCCTAAGTGACCACAGTTGTCAGCCCAGACTCCAATACTCAGCAAAACTTTCAATCACCATATGAAGAAAACAAGATATTCCATGACAAAACCAAATTTAAACAATGTCTTTCTACTAATCCATCCCTACAGAGGATGCCAGAAGGAAAACTCCAATACAAAGAGGGTAACTACACTCAAAAAAACACAAGAAATACATACTATCACACCAGCCAAACAAAAAGAAGAGAATCAGTCTCTCTCTCTCTCTCTCTCTCTCTCTCTCATACACACACACACACACACACACACACACAACCACCACCAACATCAAAATTATAGGAATTAATGGTCATTGATCGTTAATATCTCTCAAAAATTACAGGACTCAATTCCCCAACAAAAAGACACAGGCTAACAGAATAGATGCATAAACAGGACCCATCATTCTGCTGCATGCAAGAAACACTCCTCAGCAACAAATATAGACATTACCTCAGAGTAAAGGGCTGGAAAAAAGTTTTCCAAGCAAAGAAACCCTAGAATCCATTTGGACTAACCATTCTAATATCTAATAAAAGAGATTTTTAATTCAAAATTAATCAAAAGAGATGGGGAAGAACATTTCATAGTCATCAAAGGAAAAATCCACCAACATGATGTTTCAGTTCTGAACATCTATGCCCCAAATGCAAGGGCATACACATATAAGAAACATTACTAAAGCTTAAACCACACCTTACACATTAATAGTAAGAGACTTCAGCACCCCACTCTCACCAATGGACAGGTCATCCAGACACAAACTAAACAGAAATAATGAAAGTAACAGAAATTATGATTTAAATGGACCTAGTAGATATCTAAGAACATTTCACCCAAACACAAAAGAATATACCTTCTTCTCAGCACCTCATGGAACCTTCTCCAACATTTACCATATACTCAGTTACAAAGCAAACCTCAACAGATATAAGAAAATTGGAACAACCCCTTGCATCTTATCAGACCACCATGAATTAAAGCTAGACTTCAACAGCAACATAAACAACAGAAAGCTTGTAAACTCATGGAAACTGAACAATTCTCTACTGAATGACCACTGAGTTAAAGAAGAAATAAAGAAGAAAATTAAAGATATTCTAAAATTTAGTGAAAATGAAGGCACAACATACCCAAACTTATGGGACACAGTGAGAGCAATTCTAAGAGAAAATGTCATAGTACTAAGTGCCTTCGTAAAGAAATTTGAGATATCTCATATTAGCAATGTAACAGCACACTTGAACAAACAGAAACATACCTAAGAGGTGTAGACAGCAGGAAAAAATCCAACTTAGGACTGAAATGAATAAATTAGAAACAAAGAATAATACAATGAATCAATGAAACCAAGAGCTGGTTCTCTGAGAAAATCAACAGGAGAGACAAATCATTATACAAACTAAAAGTCAGAAAGACAATATTCAAATTAACAACATTAGAAATGAAAAGGGTGACATAACAATAGACACTAAGAATTCCAATGAATCATGTATTACTTAAAAACCTGTACTCCACAAAATTGGAAATTTTGAAATGAAATGGATGATTTGCTGGATAGAGTCCACTTACAAAAGTTAAATCAAGTTCAGGTAAACAATGTAAGTAGTCATAGAACCCCTAAGGAAATAGAAATATTCATTAAAAATCTCTAACCAAAAAAAAAAAAAAAAAAAAAAAAAGCCCTGGGCAAGATGTCTTTAGCAGAGTTCTGCCAGATTTTCAAAGAAGAGCTAATGCCAATACTCTTCAATCTGTTCCACAAAATAGAAACAGAAGGAACTTTGTCAAATTCATTCTATGAGGCCATAGTCACCCATAGACCTAAACCTCACAAAGCCTCAACAAAAGACAATTTCAGACCAATTTCCATTATGAACATTGATGTATAAAAACTAAATAAAATACTTGCAAACTGCATCCAAGAACACATCAAAAACATCATCCAACATAATCAAGTAGCCTTCAGCCCACAGATGCAGGAGTAGTTCAATATATGAAAAACCAAAACCACAATCCACCATATAAACAACAAAGAAAGAAAATTTCTGATAATCTCATTAGATACTGAAAAAGTTTTTAACAAAATCCAATACCCCTTCATGTTAAACATCTTAGAGAGATCATGGAGACAAGGTACATACCTAGACACAATAAAGATAATATACAGCAAACCAATAGGCAATACTAAATTAAATGGAGAGAAACTTAAAGCAATTCCACTAAAATTGGGGACAAGGCAAGGCTGCCCACTCTCTCCCTATCTATTCAACATAGTACTTGAAATTCTAGTTAGAGCAATAAGACAGCAAACAGGAATCAAGGAGATAAAAATTGGAAAAGAAGCAGTCAAAGTATTGCTATTTGCAGGTGATGTGATAGTCTACACAAGTGACCCCAAAAACTCTACAAGAGAACTCCTAAAATTGGTAAACACCCTCAGTAAAATGTCTGAATATAAAATTAACTCAAAAGAAAATCAGTAGCCCTCCTTTATACAAATGATAAATAGGCTGACGAAGACATCTGGTAAACAACACCATTCAAAATAGCCACAAACGATATAAAATATCACGGCGTAACTCTCGTCAAGTAAGAGAAAGTCCTGTATGACAAGAACTTCAAGTTTCTGAAGAAATAAATTGAAGAAGATATCAGAACTCCCACGCTGATGGATTGGTAGGATTAACATAGCAATAATGACCATCTTACAAAAAGCAATCTACAGATTTAATGCAATTCACAACAATATTCCAACACAATACTTTACAAACCTTGAAGGAAAAATTCTCAACTTCATATGGAAAAACAAAAAACCCAGGACAGCTAAAACATCCCTATACAATAAAAGGACATCTGGAGGGATCACCATTCCTGATTTTAAGCTGTACTACAGAGCAATAGTAATAAAAACTATGTCATTGACATAAAATGAAACAGATTGATCAAGGGAATCAAATCAGAGACCCAGAAATAAACCTACACACCTATGGACACTTGATTTTTGACAAACAAGCCAAAACCATGAAATGGAAAAAGGAAAGCATTTTCAAAAGATAGTGCATGTCTAACTAGATGTCTGCATGTGGAAGAATGCAAATAGAACCATATTTATCACCCTGCAAAAAACTCTTGTCTAAGTGGATCAAATACCTCATCATAAAACTGGATATACTAAATCTAATAGAACAGAAAGTAGGACATAGCCTTGAACACATTGGTATAGGCAAAAACTTCCTGAACAGAATACCAATAGCTAGGGCACTAAGATTAACAATTAATAAATTAGACCTCATGAAACATAAAAGGTTCTGTAAGGCAAAGGACACTGACAATAGGACTAAATGGCAGCCTTCAGAATAGGAAAAGATCTTCCCCAACCCTACATCTGACAGAAGGCCAATATCCAAAATATAGAAAGAACTCAAGAAGTTAGATACCAACAAACCAAATAACCTAATTTAAAAATGGGTTACAGAGCTAAACAGAGAATTCTCAACAGAGGGACCTCTAATTGCTGAGAAATGTTCAACATCTTTAGTCATCAGGGAAATGCAAATCAAAATAACTCTGAGATTTCACTTTATGCCCAACCTAGTGGCTAAGGTAAAAATCTCAAGTGGCAGCACATGCTATTTGAGGATGTAGAGCAAGGGGAACACTACTCCACTGTTGCTAGGAGTACAAACTTGTACCACCACTCTGGAAATCAATTTGGTGGTTTCTCAGAAAACTGGGAATAGTTCTACCTCAAGAACCAATGATACCACTCCTAGGCATATACCCCAAAAATTCTCTACCATACCACAAGAACACCTGCTCCACTATGTTCATAGCAACTTTAGTTGTGTTAGCCAGAACATGGAAGCAACCCAGATGTCCCTCAACTAAGAATGGATAAAGAAAATGTGGTTTATTTCCACAATGGAAAAACTACTCGGCTATTAAAAACAAGGGCATCATAAAATTTGCAGGCAAATTCATGGAACTAAAAACATCCTGAGTGAGGTAACTGAGACCCCAAAAGGCATACATGATATGTTCTCACTGATAAGTGGATATTAACCATAAAGTATAGGATATACCCAAAGAAGCTAAATAACAAGGAGGGCCCAAGGGAGCTTTCTTGAATCTCATTCAGAAGAGGAAATAAAATAGTCATCAAAGTTGTATGGGGAATGCAGTAGGGGGAGGGAATGGGGATGGCGACCGGGGTGGTGACAGGGGTGATCAAGTGTGGAGAGAGTCAAGTAGAGAGGGCCCGGAGAGCGAATACAAATCTGAGGCAGATGAGTGGGCATCTCTAAGATGTACTAGAGAACTGTAGTGGGGGATGCTCCAGAGAGTCTGCAAGTGTGACTCTAGCCCAGACTCCTAGTACATGGAGCCGAAAATGGCCACTTCCTGGAGCCAGGCAGGATTCCCAGTGAAGGGAGAAGGTCACTACCCACCTACAAAGTGAATAAATAAAATTTGTCCTGCCCACCAGAAGTTCAGGGACAAAGTTGTAGAAGAGACTGAGGGAACGGTCAACCAATACTGGTCTAACCTGCGACCCATCCCATGGACAGCAACTAATTCCTGACACTGTTAATGAAACTTGGTTATGCTTGCATACAGGAGCCTGGCGTAACTGTCCTCTGAGAGGCTCCACCCATCAGTCAACCAAAACACAGGCAGAAACCACAGCCAAACATTGGACAAGGTTCAGGGAGTCTTGTGGAAGATTTGGGGGAAGGATTGTTGGACCTGTAGGGGATAGGAACTCCATAAGAAGACCAACAGAGTCAACTAGCCTGGACCCTTGAAGGGGAGGGACTTGCAGAAGAGGGGTAAGATCAGGATACAGGGTGAATAAATAAATAAATTAATGAAAATAAAAAACTTTGAACCCAGACAAGGATGAGGAGTCAGGGAATCAATGATAGAAGATAACACTCATGTCTGACTTTAAATGCAAAGAGAGAGAGAGAGAGAATCCATAATCCACAAGTACACAGGGCCTTAGTCATGGACCAGTATTACAAACTGTGGAAATTACATGATGAACTCATCATGAACTGCTTGAATCAGAAAACGATTTACAATAAGAAATAAAAGAACCTCTTATTGCCTGGCTTGTGGGGCAGTGGGCATGGAGTGTGTGGGAGCAGCCTGGGTACCCTGAGAGTAGAGAAACTGAACAGTGGCCTCGTCTTTGAAATAAAAGTTGTGTAATCTGAGACAAAGTGAAGGGAATCAGTCCCCATGGACTCGCTTGCATGAGCTACCAGGAGCAGTTGGTGCTCTCCAGCTTTGTCCTCACAGTTTCAGCGACTGAAGAAAATAATGGGCAGACATTACAGTGGACACGGTACATGTGAGAGATCTGGTGCCCAGCTCACTGCTCAGACAGGACTGTGTTCTCTATAGTATTAAAAGGGAAGTTAATTCAGCAGGGCTCTAGGGACTGGTATGTGAGTTTAGTGGCTCTGCTAAGCCTCGTGGGATATATTTACAAAGTAGGAGCACCTCTGGCATATCTCGGTAATCTAGACTGGTGTGGAAACCCAGTCTGCATTCAGGAAGAGACAAGAAAATGGCTCTTGAAAGTGAATGTGATAATGTTTGTGTCATGCTGGAGTTTCAAAGAGAAAAATGTTGGGCTAGTAAGCCTTGGGAGGTACTAAAGCTTGAGCAACAATTCACTAAAGAGATAAGAGGAGAGAATGGCAGGTAGAAAAGATTATGCTTGTCCTAGAGGTGGGAGCCATGTTGGATGAAAACTCCATGCCAGTGTTGGCTATACCTCCCTATGGATTGTTGGTAGGCAGCCCCTGAGATGGTTCTAAATCAATAAGGCTTTTGCTACTACTGTTGGCTGCACTCTAGAAATAGGTGGTAAAATGCTATTGTTGATGACATCACATGCGCTGGTCTTTGGCTATGGAATAATTAAACTGAGACTGAGCTAAAGATCTGCAGAGAAATTTTAATCCAGCATTGTGATGCTCTGGCAGGGGATCACATCCAAAGACCTTCTAGGTCTGTGTGATCTGGCTGGAATGACAGACCTTTAATTCCCCTGGCTGGAATACTATAAGCCCCCAAGATGACAATTACATCTGGCAAATAAAATTACATTTACAAAGATCCTTGTTTGCTGGATTTCATAGTGCCAGAAGGTGTTCCATAGGCTGCTGCAAGAGGATTGGTTTTACTGCTTCTTCTTTGTTGTAGACCTGGCATGCTACAATACCATCATATCAGGCAAGATGGGCCTACTGATGCAATGGTGACATGACCAGGTACAACCCACTGCTTTCTGGTTGGGTTTAAGGCCTGCTTTATAGGAGTGCTGAAAGCCAGGGCAAACCCTGTGACTTCGTAGGAGCAACGGATAGTTACTATCATTTTGATAAATGAATGTGATATCCCCATTAAATTGCCTTAGAAACATCTGCATTAGTATCGCTACTGCTCTTAGACTTGGTTGTGGAGGGAAACGTTTTCCAGTCTCCTGAACATTCAAACTGATGATAATCAATGAACATTGCAGCAGAATATCAGCCCACTGCTCAGCCACAAATGGAAGAAATATTCAGACATCTATATACACCCTTCTCAGACTCAGGGAAAATTGTGGAAGAGCAAAGCGAAGATGGGAAGATGCGTGAGTAACAGAGGAGGAAAGTGGTCCACAGTTGTTGCCTGTGAATTCAAACATTACAACCTAGCCAGGCTCAGAAGAAAGGGCTTCCTGGCCCCCTACGGTTACATAGTGAGATGCAAAGCCTACATTCTTCCTAATGATGGAGTAGAAAACCACAAGACCACAAAACTTACAAGACTTGTGGATTTACACAAGTTACACTACCCACAAAGCCAGCTGAAGGTTCTATAAGCAGCAACAATTGCCAGGGGAAAGGAGACTCTTTGGTGGAGCTGCCTGAAAGCTGTAGAGAGGACTGTAGAGAGGACTTAGTGATGAAGCCTTTGTGCATTGCACTCGCAATAAATCCATCAGTTGCCCAGCCTAGATTTTGATGAGAGTGTTTATTTGCTCTGCCGTAGGTACCTTATCTGGAGTAAAGAGATTTGTTCGTGTCTCCCCAGGAAAAATTACGAAACAAGAGTTCTGGAATCTTCCACTGTGTGTTTCTGAGAATGGCTCGCTGGCCCAAGGGGAAGGATGAGTCAGACTTTATGATAGCAGGAAGCAAAGGCTGGCTGTCTCTGCCAGGAAACCTACTGACAGAATCACAAGTCAGTGTTAGGCCTTGGTTTGTTGAGACAAGGAGTCACTGTGTAGCCCTGGCTAGCTTAGAACTCACTGTGTAGAGCAATCTAGCCTTGATCTTAGGGTAATGGCTGGGATTATAAGCAAACACTACACACTCAGCAAGATTTAGGTCTTAAATGAGACTTCATATCTTATACAATCTCCTTGGCCTTGCAAGGCTACCCAGAACTCTCCCAGCTTCTTGTTCACAATGCATTCTGTTGAACTAGGAATGGAATCTGCCTTTCTATACCTGGCTAGTGCCTTGGTGTTCAGCCTCGGGCTGGCACAGTTACAAGATTAGTGCCCACAGCTACTATCTTAGCACTGTTTTCTTTGCTTATTATGTGAAGATACCAGGGCTTCTCTCTCTGCCTCCACAGGGACTGCGATTAGGATTGTTTTGTTCTATTTTCTGATTCCTGTGGCTGCTGGTCACTTGAACTTAATATTTTATTATTTTATGCCTGCCACCGGTCATTTTGAAGCCCACCAGATAATCCAGAATGGTCTCTCATCTTTCCCTCAGTATGTCTGCAAAGATCTTCCCAGTGTGAGGAAACCTGGTGTGGTATAAGACTTGTTCCAGTGACTGTGGACGCTGTGGTAGCTATTCTTAGTTATCAACTTGACTATATCTGGAATTAACTAAAATCAAAAATTGAAGGACGTGCCTGTGAGGGGTTTTTGCTTAATTTGAAGTAGGAAGATCCACTTCTAATTTAGTCCTTTGAAGTAGGAAGAAATGCCTTTAATGCAGATCTTTTGAGCTGGGAAAAGTGAAAGCTTTAATCTGTATTGTGTGGCAAGAAGTACATCTTTAATCTAGGCCATACCTTCTGCTAAAAGCCTATACAAGGACATGGAAGAAGGAAGCTTTTGCTCTTTGCCTACATGATCTTGGCTTGCTAGCATGCCCATTTCTTCACTGGCATTAGACCCCACTTCCTTGGAATTCCAGTTGAGATATCTAGCCTCATGGAACGAGCAACTATTTGATTCTTGGACTTTCCACTCACAGCTAGCCATTGTTGGATTAGCTGGACCACAGTCTTCAAATCTTTCTAATAAATGTCACAGGCCATTTTGAAGTCCACCAGAGAGAGAGAGAGAGAGAGAGAGAGAGAGAGAGAGAGAGAGAGAGAGATTGAAATTTGTTCTATAAGTTCTGTTACTCTAGAGACCCTAGATTAATACAAGTGCCATTGGTTAGCTTACCAGTGGTCTCTGTCCCCCCATCTTCTCTGAGATCTCTTCCTCTAAAGAACATTTTCACATATTCTAGTATTTTTATCTATTTACTAGTACACTTGTATTGATTTGTTCCCAAACCCTATAGAAATTTATTTCTTGTAAACTGACAACATGCTGTAACTGTCTTCAAGGAGGATTGTTGCTAACTTAGGGTGTTTGGCTCCCTACATTCTACTGCTACATGTAGTAGCTGTTTGGTAGAGTACTAGTGGCTCCCAAGTTCTGTTGCATTTGGTTTTGGGACCTTGAACAGATTTCTAAACCTGTTAGGTCTGATGTCCTCACAGCAGGGCCGGTGTGGTTCACCTGTGGGGTAGGTGTGGCCTTCTTTACCGGGGTAGCATGGGCTTAGTCATACAGTCCTTACCATTCACCCATGAGCTCCAGGGGTTGCTGATGTGCATTAGCTCTTAGTGTGCCTGATAACCAGTGTGCTAAGCCTCCACAGACTTCCTATAGTGAGGCTAAAGAGCGAGAAAGAGCCTTCTTCAACATTGACCAATATTCTCTGTCAAATGTACTGACAAGGTGTTTTGGTGGTCCTCAAAGTAAACAAAAACCTGAGTTCCTTGGCAGTCAGGTGAAGGTGGAAAGAGAAACCTCTCTAAATGTTTCCCCCCAGACTGAGGCCAAATACCTGTCAAACACAGAGGAAGACTGTCTCTGTGCCACACTACCATTCATGGTCTAGGGACCATTCTGTCTAAGATGCCTAAGGTTGCAAAAAATAATGACCTCTGTAACTCAGCACTCACAGGGCACTGTGGCTGTCATTGTGCATCTGAGGTGTGACAACAACGCTCACTGGGTGGATTTCTTTGTACTGCTTCCCAATTTCAGATAGAAGATTCAATTTTCCTGTAGACCATAGCTTTAACATGAGATATTTTTTTCTTTCCTTAAAATGATATATGCCCCTCGTAATGGTAAGGCAGTACTGTGCAGCTTCTGGGGCACATGTCGGTGGCAGAACCATAGTTCTTGCTCCTGGAAATATATTAAGCAAAGGAAGCTTACTTGAATGTAGCGTTGCAATACCATGAAAATGACCCTGACAGCCAAGATGCTACTCTTTAACTAAGGGGGGGTCGAGGGCAATGCATACCACATGGATGCTCTGGATGGGGTGGGTTCACGGTAGAATGAACTGTATGGTAAAAGACTGTATGGCACTACTCAGAAAAATGCTCAATTTAAAACATCAATTAGGTGAAGAGAAAACTCAGTTAGCTACTTACTATGAAGGCTGTGAGTTCATAGTCTTAGCAGAGATGTGAAAAGTTGGGTGTGCCTATAGTCCTTGCACTGGGAAGGCAGAGAGACATTCCTGGAGATCACTAGTCACGTAGCCTAGTCTATTTGGCGAGTTCACGGTTCCTTGGGAGATTCTGCCCATCTTAGGTTTCTATCATTGTGACAAACACCACAATCAAAAGCAACTTGGGGATGAAAGCATTTATTTCATCTTACAACTTCTCTTAGGTCACTCTTTGCCAGGGAGGGAAGGCAAGGCAGGAACTCAAGCAGGAGCTGAAGCAAGGCTGTGGAGGAATGCTGCTTACTGACTTGCTCCCCATCACTTACTCGGCTTTCTTTCTTTTGCTACCTGGGACTTCCTGCCCAGAGTGGGCCAGACCCTCCCACATCAATAACTAATCAAGAAAATTCTCCACTGACTTCCCAATAAACCAATCTGATGGAGGCATTTTCTTAATTGAAGTTCCCTTTCCCCAGATGACTCTTTAGCTTGTGTCAAGCTGACAAAAATACAGTCAGCATATTTTCAAAAATTAACATGGGGAACTTTAGGGAGATGTTGACCTCTGGCCTTCACAGACAGGCTCACACATTGGCTTATGCGCCTGCATGCATGTGCGTATCCTCACACTCAGGAGCATACACGCATATAAGTATACACACTAACCATAAAAATTGTTTATTTCTAGAACTTTGTATTTAATATTTTATTCTACACAATATATTTCTGACCACAGGTCTTTGGAAACTAGGAGGGCTAAGAGGGCCACTGTATGTCAGATGACATCTCATCAACTCCAGCAGCATTTGGCACAGCTAGACACACCTGTTAATAGTAGACATATTTTCTTGAACTTTTGGCTCAGACTCACTGGGGACTGGAGGGTTGTCACTGCTGAGCTAGCAAGAGATAGAGTAGTCATATATGGAGCTAAAACACAAGAGAAAAAAAGCAGGCAGACAAGCCTCTGCCTTAATGGGCCAAGTCCCTGCTCTCTGAACTTTAGAACATCAGTCCAGGTGCTCCTGAGGGAAAGGAGAAGTTGACAGAAAATGTGGAAAAACGTTCAGGATTTTATAAGACTAAATTTACTTCTTACAGAGCTGGAGAAGGCATGTTCATGAACTGCATGCTGTCGTCTGATGAAGCCTTTTTCTATGTCCCCAAATGGGGAGCAGGGAGGAGAGAGTGGATCCAGTTCTCTGGACCTTCCTATTCTGACATTAATCCAGCATGAAGGTAATAGCCTTGAGATCAAGGCATTGCTGAGTGGGCTTCACCTCCTGACACTGTCCCATTGGGGAGCAATTTACACCATGTGAATCTTGTGTAGAGACACACTTAGACCAGGAGGAACTTTCAGTCAAAGCCAGATTTCATGAAGATAGTGTTCCCTGGAGGAGAAACGGTCCTGGCTGTGAGGTCAACAGTGCCCAGACCAGGATATATGAGATGTGCTCATGCATGTGCAGAGTCCTCCAGAAGAGACCACAGCTTGCACAGTGAGTAGCACCTGCTGGCAGTCTCATCTCAGACTGCCCTAGTTCTTCTCTGTGGCTTTGTGGCATGTTCCCACAGGGCAGACCATGATTTTCTATGTCTACTGGGTCAATGGGGCTGCTGGAATCAGGATACCTTGGAATAGAGGCTGGGGAGGGAGCAGTGGGGGATGGGATTTTCACCCCCATGATGTACCCATCCTCTACCCAAGGATACAGTGTGTTATGCAGAATTAAAATCCCACCTCTCATAGAGGGGCATTAAAGTCAACCAGTTGGTATGCAGACATATGGGGCTGGAGGTCGCTTTGTGGGTTCTGGTAATTAAAATGATAATCATTTGGAATATCTGCCAAAGGTCTAACTCTAAGTTCACCCAAGAGGCAACGAGTTGACGTCCTTTTTACGACATCCCCCAGCACCCACGGATGCTGTGGCATTTAAAGTTCTGACAGCTTGTCTATAGTAAACCCCACTGGTGAAAGATTTATAACTCAACCATAAAAATCCACTCTGAGCTTAAGGTTGGCATTCGAGAACCCCGCTCAGGAGTGAATTAATTAATAAGTTTGTCCTTTCCCTCATCAAGTTGACTGACAACTTCAAACATAGCCCTTTGAGATGTGTTCTCAACAGATCTCATAAAGCTTTAGGCTTGGCCAATGTCTGTGGTAAGAGTGCACTCATAGGAACTGCCAACAGTGTAAGAAGATGTGGGTAGGAAATCCGGTCTCTTTAGGACCCTGGCAAAGCTGTGTGGTGCAGAGGGGAGATGGAGACAAGCTCTGAACATGATGGGGACTCCTTTCTGCACCTGTTATTACACTAGGACTCCACCCTCAGCTGTATGTTCCCCAGGAGGAACCCAAAAGGCACCCATCCCTCCTTATGCCCACAGTGCCCTCTTCTAAGACTTTGGTCAGTGATGAAGACACTGGAACCAGCAGTTTTCATGTTTACAAAGTTGGAATGGGTGGCACTGTCATGTACCCCAGGGCTGTTGAACTGTCTAGTGAACGCCACGAGGAAAACCAGAAATGGCAAACCATTCTGAAGCATGCACGGAGGTATCGGCAGGCTCTGGGGTGGTGCCTGATGCGTGTCTGCAGGTATTCATGTGACCTATGGAGAAAGAGAGATGGAGGAGATAAGGAATGGAGGGTGTGATAGCCCCAGGTGCCTACTTCAGAATCCCTTTTCTCACTTTCAGTAGAGCTGGAGTCAGGATTTTGTTGCAGTCCAAAGGCAGGTACCCAGGAGGACATAGGTCTGGGCACAGAGCCACTATTTTCACAGCTTGGAACATCAGAGCACCGAGTCCCATCTTCTGTCTCCAGCTCCAGGAAATGGCCTCCATCAGTATAAATAGTTTTCTAGTTAACAGACCTGAGAGTCAAGTTCTCTCACTGTGATCACCTCTTCTGTCTCTATTTTCTCTAATCCTTTTATACTTGGGGTGGGGGTGTTT
Organism: Uromys caudimaculatus; assembly: GCA_028551405.1. Classification (NCBI taxonomy): domain Eukaryota; kingdom Metazoa; phylum Chordata; class Mammalia; order Rodentia; family Muridae; genus Uromys; species Uromys caudimaculatus. Next base: position 63,831,906 of record CM052715.1, read on the forward strand.
CGGGAGGTAATAGGGGGATCCGTAGGTGGTGGGGGGATGGGGAAATGTCAGTGGACATTTACCCTTGAGAAGGGAGACCTATCATTAATCAAGAAATTGATGATGATGATGATGACGACGACGACGACAACAACTGGTTTTCTTGCTTTGGTGAAGACAAATAGACAAAATAGAGAAAGGTTTCCTAATCTCATCATGGTAGACAGACTAAGTTTCACACATCTGGTAAGTTTGAAGCATAGTGGAAACTATGGCTCAGTTATTCACCCGAAGGTCCCATGTGTGTCTGAGGCAGTTGTAACCTTGGAAGTGGGAGCACAGATGACCGGTCCATGGTTAGGGACATGCCTTGGTTTCTTACTCTGGAGAGAGTAGCTTCTGCATGTTACCAAGGTTTGCATGGAGTGAGAAAGGCTGAGTGCTTGTGGTCACCCTGAGGGTATAGTCTCATCCAATATCAGTACACTTGCTTTATCACATGAAATATTAGGGATTCTGCTGGGTACCAACTAGCCCTGCCTGCAAGACCACAATGATACCCACAACACACACACACACATGCACTCACGCACGCACGCACGCACGCACACACACACCTGGACTTGTCCTCCGTACAATCCCCTTTCCCTCCCTCTCTCTCTCTCTCCCTCCAGCACTCCTTCCTCTCCTCCCTCTCTTCTCTTTGTTCCTCTTGGTTCTCAGAGTGGTCTCCTTCCTCAACACTGGGAAGGAGGCCTCTATTGCCTGATTCTCAACATGATCAGGACCAGCCTTGCTCTCCAAGACCCCTAGTCTGTCATCTCCCAGTGGGCAGGATGGTTTGAGCTGCCCTCTCTTCCCTGGGCATCCTTGAAGATGGCTGGATCAGCCTTGAGTTCCTGCCACTGTTCCCAGAAAAGATCTTGTACTTCACCTGAACTTCTGGAAGTTTCAGAGATAGCACAGCACCTTGCTTTCCCATCCAATTAGTGTGCTCTATTAAACTTTTTCTGAATTATTTCACAGAAAATAAAAGGCACGTGCCCCTCCCCCAGACATGTTTCTCTCGCAGCTAATTATGAGTGAAGTCAATTAACAAAATAGAGGAGCATATTTTCTTTGAAAACGAGTATTTCTTTGTATAAATAGAAATATTTATATAAATATTTTAAAGATTTTTTCCCTAAATACTTCATTTTTCTATCTTTATAGGAAAATGCATACAATTTTTTTCTATGTGTATTTATGACCAGTTGAAGTATGTCAAAGAAATAAAATACAGTCATGCTTAGGACCCTCCCCCCATAACCCATTAGTCTAAGAAATTGTCTTAAAAACAGCGTGCCATCATTTCAGAGTTAAACAGTTAAGTGTTTTTATACAGGAGCATCAAAAACCAGATATGCTGCAAACACCAAACCTTTTTTTAATGGCTTTCAGATAAAACAATTTATTTATGCAATTAACAACAACATGCAATTTCTAATAATTAGCAGATAATAGTTATCTCCAAAGTACTTTATAAAATTGCCTTTGAACTGCGTTCGTTCTGTGGGGAATCACTGAAAATTGGACTATAAAATTACCAGAAAATGCAGTGCATTAACAAGAATTTTCTGTATCAGTTTCTCTTCAAATTTATGAGCTCGAATATTTGTAAACATTGGGTTTCATAGATGGAAACCTGTCACCTCGCCTTCCTTTTAAGGGAAAAAACACATTGTGCTGTTACAGGATTCTTATTTGATTTTAACTTTACTGTCTCATCTTGTTTCCTTCCTCCACAGTAAGAAGATATTATATCGCTATTATTTCTTCTTTGAAAATTAAGAAATAACTACGAATATGCAATTTTATGGGTGCGCATCAATCTTTTCTAATTCTCTTTCATAAACAATGTTCTACATTCAGCAATTGTAAATTGTTCCTATTAAACTGAACTATCTTTGAAGAAATAACAATAAAAAATATTAAGGAATCATCTTAATGAGAATCCAGAGGACTTGCAACTGGAAAAAGGTGTTTGGGGGCCACTTCCTCATTTGGGAGAATCTCTTATTGTGTTACACCATAGAGGGTTGGGGTGTACTTCAGTGTCTGGGAATGTCACATTGAAGGTGTCTTTCCTTCTCCTCTCTCTTGTTTACATACTACACTGTCTGCTTTCATATGACAGTGACAATCCAAAGCACAAATTGGGTACCATTTTGCTGAGCATCTATCAGCAAGAGAGCTCTCCATTATCATGGAGGCCTGGCCAAAAGCCCAAGTGGCTGAATGTGACAGTGACCCTGCAGCCTGAAAGCATAAGGCACACAACCCCTCTCCTCTGACAACTGATACTGCTCTTTCTGACTTACTAGGACAGTTTCATTCTCTGCGTGAAGTGGTGATGTGGGCATTGATGTAGAAGAGAGACACAAGCAAGCTGTCCTCCAGCTGTATCACCTTCCTGTCTGACACAGACAGACATTTCTGGTGGAAATGGTTCATGAGAGGATGAGGCATGTGTACTTCGTGTTATGTTGCCCACTCCACCTCTCCCACCTCTGCCACCTCCCAGAGGCATGCAAATCTTCTTAAAGCACAGGAGCCTTCCAGCTGTGAATGTTTCTCATGAGCAAAGGGCAGTCATGTCTGGGGATTATACCTGTTAGGAGGTTGTACTGCTAAGATGCATCTTCTCCATTCGTAAGTGTCCCTGCCCAAAGATGAGGCCTGGGACTCAGTGAGATTACTCAATAAGCTACTGTCACCTCTTGCTGTATACACAAAGGTCATTGAGAGAAGGCTAGTGGAATGAAGGTTGGTGCCTTAGGTAGGGTTCTATTGTTGTGAAGAGACAGCGTGACCATAGCAACACTTAGGAAAAGAAAACATTCAATTGGGGCATGCTTACATTCAGAGGTTTACAGAGGATTAGTCCATTATTGTCATGGCTGAAAGCATGGTAGCATACAGGCAGACATGGTGGTGGAGAGGTAGCTGAGAGTCCTACATCTGGATTGGCAGACAGCAGGCAGCAGTCAGAGAGAGACACTGGGCCTGGCTTGACCATTTGAAACCCTAAGGCCCATGCCCAGTGACACACTTCCTACAAGGCCACATCTACTCCAACAAGGCTAGACCTTGTAATAGTGCCACTCCCTGGTGACCAAGCATTCAAATATATGAGCTTATGGGAAGGGTTCCTAAAGCAAGCATGTCATGTGCAGAGGTTGCATGGACATTGTTGCATGTTTATCTTAGTGATGGTCTTGTTCACAGGGTGAATTTGGACTTTGGTACTTTCTCCTTCTGTGCCGACTCCAAAGGGACTCTTTCTCATGGGCCCAGAGATCACAGCAGAGATTGAGTAAGGTTAGTGGTGGCCCTGTACACTCCCTGCTGCACTGGCGGACTGAGCTGGCAATTCTCTTAGCTAACTCGTAGAGTATGTCAATAGTGTCCCTCTAGTATCCCAGGACCTGAAAAAAATGATCTTATGTATAAATAAAGTTCTTACATATGTAATCACCTAAGAATAGGTTGTACCAGAGCAAGGTGGGCCCTAGTGCATCTTGATAAGACCACAAAAGTAGGAAGTCATAGACACACAGGCAGGAAGAAGCCAGGATCAGGTCACAGAGCACAGGGTACATGCAGAGGGTAATGGCTGCAGTCCACTATGCCAAGGATCATGGGAATCTGCCAGACCTAGAGGAGGCAGAAGGATTCTGCCCCAGAGGCCCAGGGGACATGGCTCTGCCCACACCTGGAATTGGGCCTTCCAGGCTGGAGACCTCTGGGAAGAAGCCAGCTCCTGTTGTGGAGCTGCTACTATTGGAATGAAACTGTGTGCTGTCACAAGTCACTGTTGAAGGTCACGTGATCTTCACATAGCCTTCTCTCAGTCCAGGCCATGTACCCCCATTCAAACTCACTCCAGGGCCTCAGTTGTCATCAGTCCCAGCTCTCCCTAGGTTAGGGCACTTGTTATGTTTGTGGCCTCTCTGATCCTAATCAATGTTGTCCCTTCAGTGGGATGCCCTGGGTTAGTCACTGATTCCTTTCCATACCTTTTCCTCTGGCTCTCCTCAGCAGCCTTTCATCCCTGCTAAGCTCTCTCAACTACTACCAGTAGTTTGAGGCTCTGGTGCCTTCTGAATATTCATATCTCTGCTCACAGGGCCATTGTCTCTCCCAGACCTCAGATGGTCCTCTTCTGAGATATGGCTTTAAAATGCTCTCCTGTGCCCATTCTGAAAATAATATCTCTAAGTCCAGCCATCTCCTCATTTGGAAGCCCTCACCATGACCCTCAGAAAGGCTGGAAGGTCTTGGGACAGACATAGAGGTCCTTCCCTGAACCTCAGGTGCTAAGGTCTGTGGACATTCCAGGGACACTGGTCTGTTGCTGCAGTAAGCATCCCCAGAACCCAGGCCCACCTGTCTCTTCTGGGTCCTGATTCTCTGCTTCTGCTCCTCTTGCAGGCTTTTGTTCCTCTAGTAGGTGGGTCTCCTCCTGGAGCTGACAGTGATGCTCCACATATGTCTCCAGTGGCATACACACTGTCATGGGGCTGTGCCTCTGGTTTGCTCTTCTCTGCCCCAGAAACCCTTCCACTCTGCTGGTAGAAACCTTACCCCTCACTGATTTGCTGTGTGTTTTCAGGAATTCAGTTTGTTTTTCCAACCGAAGTTGAGTCCTATGAATGCATAGATGAATACATTGGAAGCCCTGAGGCTGGGTCAGCTCACACACAGAGCCCCCAGAACCCCTTGGGTCTCTTAGAACACAACTCAGCTTCTCACTACAGTACAAGAATATGGCTCAGGTTCAGCTAGTGACAGCACGTCTAACTTTGGTGTGGACCATGAAGATGAGCCACACTCACTACTGGGCCACCAGAGAGAGAAAGACGTATGGCTGCCCATTTGCTAATCTTACATCAGGCTAGACGGCCTGTTCCACACATTTAACATGGCTAAACTCCTGCAGTACCCATTCACAAGGCACCAGTTCTTGTGTTTAGCTGAAGCTGAGCTACTTGCAGGGTGTGTGTGTGTGTGTGTGTGTGTGTGTGTGTGTGTGTGTGTGTGTGTGTGTGTGTGTGTGTATTTTGAGCTTTATGAGTAATCAATAGAATTGACAAGGCAGGGCAGAACCTCCAAAGAATAGATAAGGATTAGGGATGGAAGAGACCGCTCTGGAGAACCCCACTTCAGTCTGTGTATTGTTTGGTGCTTGTCTTCGAGAGCTCAGCTTGCTGGTGTTTACTTCATATAAGAATCACGTCCAGGAAGATCAGCCTGCTCACACTTGGTGAATCCCAGGATGTGGGATGCTTCCTTCTGTGGTGTCCCTCACTATTGTGGAATAGGCCTGAAAAGACAACTGTGAACCCTGATTTGGCTCACACAAGGCATCATATTCCAGAGTGGGGGTGATCACATGCTGAGACAGGGAGTAGGAGAATGTAGGCAGGTCATGATGAGGTGTAGAGGTGCTCAGATCTCTGTGAGTATTCAATCTTTTTAGGCTAGAACTCCAGTGCCTTCCTGTGTGACCAAATCTTTATTTCTTTACTTCAGAAGCAAATTCTTTAGTTGAAAGATACAAACTGATCTGTACTTTAAAGATTATTGTAGAATCCTTCACTTTTGTAAAGAGCTTACTCTAGAAGTTTATAATTGGCAAAGAATGCATGGAGTCACCCCGCAGGGTCAGCAGACTCAGAACATGACAAGCTCCATGAGGACCTAGCACCAGGACTGCTGGTAACTGGCTGGCTTGGTAAATTTGTCAACAGCAGAAGGTTTCTGCCAGCTGGCTTCCAGAGATGTGTTTGCATCTATGAATTGGCTTATCAGTGAACTGCTAGTCCCTAAATTGATTTAGGGCAAATTAATCTTTGATTAATTGACCTTAAGTCCAGTCTTCCACTTGAGATTTTTAATTAAACTTTTAATTTTGGTATGATTGTGGATTCACATGCAGTTGTAAGATGCAATGCAGATATCTCTGGTATTCTTCCTTTGGTTTACTCAGAAGTAAATGGTTGTAAACCATAGAACAGTTTGAATGCCAGAACAGTGATAGGAATACAGTGTACCCACAGTCTGAACACCAGGACACCCACCCTCCATGATGCTCCATCTCCCCCGAGACCACAGTCTTTGTTACGGTTTCCATTGGTGTGATAAAACACCATGATCAATAAACAACTTGGGTTAAAAAGGTTTATTTGAGCTTACAGTTACATATCACAGATGATCATTGAAAGAAGTCAGGGCAGGAAGTTTGGGATGGAGATGGGTTAGTGAACTGTGGGTCTGGACCTCCCGAAGGACGCAAAGAATCCCCTTAATGGATCTCTGGGAAAAGGTGATGAGGTTTACTGATTGTTTGGTCAAAATATTGGAGATAAACTTTGTTCTTGACAGCAGTTGGAAGTAGGAGGCGCTGGTGTGTCATTTAGGGCATGTTTAGATTGGTTATATCGGAGAAGGGGGAAGAGAAAGGAGAGGGCCCCTGAAGCACTGAGGGAGGGAGGAGAGAGTTGACCCTTAGATAACTGTATGGCTGTAGTCAGCCAAAGGGAGAGTATCCAAGCCTGAGTGAGCAAGGCAGTGTCAAGACCATGTTGTACAGAGTAACACTGGACCACTCACTGAAAGCCACTCTGAAGATGGGACCTTGAATTGGAGAGAACCCTGGAAGCTGGGTATGTTGATGGCCGTGTCTCAGAGAAGTCATGACACAAAGAACTTTCAACTGGAGAGTCAGAACAATCGACCTTTGCAAAGGATCAGAGCTGTGTTGGAAAGAGATTCATGACCAGAGCCTGTATCTACTTGTCTGTCTGCTAGGCAATCCAAATGTTTGCACAGAGATTTCCCATCTCTAGCTGTATTTATTGTGTTTATCTGGTAATGACAGGGATAGGGAGGCAGACAAGATGGATTGGAAGGCATCTGGCTGGTAATAAAGACAATTTGCAAGACACGATGAGAATCGTGCATCTCAGTGTATGATTTCATGTCCAGTTGCATAATTTCATAGATACATCAAGATCCTTGAGAGATTATTGACAAAGTGTCTCGCATGCACTGACAGTGAAAAGTCTCAAGAAACAAAGGAACACACACACTTGCGTGCTTCCATGTCTGGGTTGGGATAGGATGCCTTTCTCATGTGTCATCTCTGACAGCTGGAAGGACACTCTGATCTCAGAACTTTTAGTGTCATTTTTTGGATCAGATGTGCTTCTTCTTTCCCTATCTCTGAATATTATTCTCCCACATAACATTGGGAACAGGCTCATGCTATGAAAAGTGAAACAATTTTTCACATCAGCATTGGTAAAGTACTGTTTTCCTGCCATCTTCTGATAATCATACGGGTCATTGCTAAAGAGTGGTTTGGTTGCTGCACGCCAAACCACCTCCCATGGCAATTTAAACTTACAAAAATGGAGACCTGTGCTCAGTGCTGGTGCAGAAGAGGATGCAGAAAGTCAGTGACGTAGAATGTCTTCAGAAGTAACAGGTGGCACCACTGACAGACTGACGATCTGTGTCTCCTCTTGTGTCTGTCACATCGCTGGGTGGCCACACAGGCAGAGGAGGAGGACTAGACAGAATCACAGATTACATCCAGGGTTGTCTTTCTACCACACTGGGTTCTGAAAATGGGGGGGAGGGGATGCTGTGGGAGTCCAGATAGGACAGAGAGCAATGATTCAGGACTTGTGATTTCCACTTTGAAGGATCTGCCTGTTCACTCCATAGAAATACTGCTTCACAAGCTCAGGCTAACCTATCTGCCAGGTCACATGCCCAGGTTATGACATCTGCCTATGCAGAAAGCCCAGGTTCTTGAAACTGCCTTGTTACAAGACCATGCACCTGCCCATTCACAAGCCCGGGCTATTGTATTTCCCAGTATCATTCTCCTCAGGCACCAACCTTGGTTATATCATCTTCTTATGTCACAAATCAGGCTATTTCATCTGCCAGTTGATGTACCTAGTCTGATGTATCTGCCACGTCAAAAGTCCAAACTATAGCATTACATCACAAGCTCAGATTATGGCATCTGTCCTTGTCACAAGCACAGGTATCTGCCATGTCACATGTCTAAGCTGTGGCATCGCTTACATCACATTCTAGATGATAGCATCTGCCTATGGTATAAAGCGACGTTATGGCCTCTATCTGCCTGTATCTCAAGCAGAGATTGTGGCACGTGTCACACAACAAGCCCAGACAATAGCATATGTTTATGTCCAAGGACAGGTTGGCACACCTGATTCTCATGTCTGCCCATGTATGTCACAAGCACACACTAAGACACTTATCTATGTCACAAGCCCAGAATACTACACTATGTCACAAGTCTAAAATATTGTATTTGACTATGTCATAAGTCCAGGCCATGGAATGTAACTGTCTGGACTTATTATTCGTGAATAAATGCCTAGGCCACAAGCGAGGGCATATTCTCTAGCTACCTCATAACTTAATTAACCCATTCATTCTATTATATGAGTGTCCCATGCCTGGTAACCTCTTCTTAGTTTCATGCTTCTGTCTCTTCAGAGTTCAAAGTGAAATCTCTCCCTGTGCCTGACTCTATCCCAGAGTCCCTCTCTCTCTGCTGGAACTCTCACCGCAAGTCCCACCTCCTATTTCCGGCCTTAGCTAATAGGCCATCAATTGAGAGTTTCTATACAGTACATAAGAGATTCTCTCTACAATGGGATTCGTCTATATCATAAACCCATGCTAAGCTTTTGGAATGTGTCATAAAGCCAGACTGAGTGATCTTCCAGGTCAATCCTGAATTCAGGCAATTGCATGTGCCATGTGATAAATCCAGGTTAATGCATCTACTCAAGTTGCATACCCTTTCTATTGCACCTACCCATATCACAAGCCCCGACCAAATATCTGCCTATGTACCAAGCCCAGATGACTGCATTTGCTAAAGTCACCAGCCATGGGTATCACACCTGCCTCTATCAAAAGCCCAGAATAATGCTTGTGCCTATATCATGAATGCAGACTATAGTATCTACCTATGTCCTAAGCCCAGACTTTGGCATTTTCCTATGTCATAAACCTAGCTTATAGAATCCACATATGTCATAAGTCTAGACTATAGCATCTGTCTATGACACATGCAGTAATAGGTTATTGCACCCACCAAGTAATGGGCTCAGGCTAAAACATTTGTTTATGTTACAAGCCAAGACTATTGGTGCCTATGTTCAAGACTGGGCTATACTATCTAAGAAGACCTAAGCCCAATCTATGTCATTTGCCCATGTCACAAGCACAGATTATGGCCTTTTCCCATGTCATAAGTCCAGGCTATGGCATCTGCCTGTCATATAAATACAAACTATTACATAGTCAAGATTTATGCAGGCTTACACATCTGTTTATGTCACGTGACCAGGCCAATACAACCTCTTACATCACAATACTAGGCATTTAGACCTGCCTACCTGCCTATGTCAGAAGCCTAGGCTTTCCCACCTGCCTATGTCAGAAGCTCAGACTTTCCCATTTGCCTATGTCAGAAGTCCAGGCTTTCCCATCTGCCTGTGTCCAAGCCCAGGCTGTGAGAGCTGCAAACTCATAAGCCCAGTCCACTGCACCTGCCTTTGTCACCAGCCTAGTATAGCATTTTCCTATGTCATAAGCACATGCTATGATACCTGTCTATGCCATAAGCCCATATTATTGCTTCTGCCTATGTCACATCCCCAGGCTATGACATCAGCCTATGTTACAAGCATATGCTGTGGTATCAGACTATGTCATAAACATAGATGAAGCAAGCTACCTTTCATATGAAGCTGGCTTACTGCCATGTCTTCAATCCAGGCTGCATCTGCTTAAATCACAAACCCAGGCTAATGCAATTGTCTATGTCTTTAGCCCAGGCTATGGCACGTATATATGTCATAAGCCCAGATTATTGCACCTGTCTATGTAACAAGCTCGGATTTTTGCATTTGCTTACATTAGCACCCCTAGATATAACTGCTTATGTCATAAGCTTGGGCTAATGAATCTTCCTACATCACAAATCAGGATATATCATTTTCCTATTTCACAAGCTCAAGCTACTTAATCTGACATGTCACAAACCCAGACTATTGCATCTGCCCACGCCACAAGCTGGGCTATCACATCTATCAGTGCCACAATTCCAGGCTTCTGTATCTGCTTACATCATCAGCCCAGAGTATGGCATCTACTTATGGCACAAGCCAAGTCTATGTCCAAGACCAGACTACATCATCTGCAAAGATAGAAGCCCGGTTTACTGCATCTGCCTGTGTCATAGACACAAACTATGGCATGACATCAGGCTGTGGCATCAGTGCATGTGATGGCCCAGGCTATGGTGTCTGCCTCTCATCTTATTCAGGCTATTGTGTCTGCACACCACAACCCAGGATAATGCATCTTTTGTGTCAAATGGCCAGGCTAATGCAACTGCCTGCCAACGCAAGCCCAGGTGCTTGGATCTTTTTGTGTCACAAATCCAGATAACAACAACTGCTTTTGTCACAAGACTAGACTATAGCATATGCTATGTTTCAAATCAGGCCACAGCGTCTGCATACGTCGGAAGCCCAGATTATTATCCAGACTATGACATCTTACAATGTCACAAACCCAGACTATGGCATCTGCCCATGTCACGAGCCCAGACTATTGCACTTGTGTATGTCTAAGCCAAGGCAATGACATCTGCAAAGTCATAAGCTCGGTATTACATACCTGCCTTTGTAATCCACCTAGAGGGTAGCACCTGCATATGCCATAAGCACATATGACACTTGCCTATGTCAGAAGCCCATAATATTGGAATTGCCCATATTATAAACCTATATTATTGCATCTGTAACAAAGCAGGCCATTGCATCTGCAGCATCACAAACCCATGGTGGGTGCCATATTACAAGCCCATGCTCTATCCATCTGCATCAAAACCCAAGCGAAGGCAGCAGCCTACATCACAAGGCCAGGCTATTTCAACGGCAGATGTCTCAATCCCAGGCACTATGTCACTAACCCAGACAATTACCCTTGCCTACGTCACAAACCCAGAATGTGGTATCTGCCTACGCCTGTTGGGCTGTGCAGGGAGTCTTCCTCGGGGGTCTTTGGCCCAGCCAAATGCGAGGGTCCCGGCAAGGGGGAGGGAGCACGAGCGGGGACAGAATTTCTTCTGCCTCGGTCCCTACTGCCACTGCCTGGGTAGCGTCTGGATGCTGCACTCCCCGCCCTGTGCCGAGCCAGGCCCAGGTGGCCGGAGACGGGGCAAACTGCGAGTGCGAGCCACTCTCCCGCTCCTGGCCAGAGCGCGATCCACGCAAGCTGTCAGTGCATGCCCCAGTGCTCGGCCCGGAGAGCGGGAGGCTTCAGGTCGCGGGAGAGCGGATCTCTTCCTGGGCCAAAAGTGTTACAGCTCTTAGGACAGAAGCTCTCAGACACTGGAGTAGTTTTCGCACCTTTATTCCTTCTGGATGGTGGGTGGCAGTGGGCAGGAGCGGGCAGGGCAGGCAGGGGGCTACACAGACGGTCTGATATACTCTTTGGGAGGGGTCGGGGTTTGGCAACCGATACTTCCCATTGGTCTGGTCTGGGGGCTTTGTGGTGCCTCATTTGCTTGCCCGGGACTCAGGGTTGCTTTCTACGTAACAAATCCCACATGCCAGGCCTCTCTCTATACAGGGGTTGTGAAAACTGCAGCTGTTTTTATAGGAATCTTCTGGGAACGTCAGCTAAAAACATAGTTTGGTCCCTCATGGCTATTCCATTGGGTCTCCCAGAATTTTCAGCCTGTGCTCAACCGGGTGTCAGATTGCCTGCCACAGACCACTGCCCCACATAAGCCAAAGCCCAGGTTATGGCATCTGTCTGAAACATTGATCCAGGCTATTGCATATGTCTTGTCATAAATCCAGACTCAGTATATCTACTATGTCACAAGCCCAGGAAAATGGAACTGCCTTTGTCATAAGCTTAGGCTTTGATGTCTGCCTTCACCACAGGACTAGGCTAAGAACCTGCCTATCTCAAGACTATCATACCTGCCTATGTCATAAGCCCAGACTATGGCATCTGTCTATGTGATAGACCCAGCACATTGTTTCTGCCAAGTCATAAGCTAAGGATAATGTGCCTGTCTACTTCACAAACCATCACAGACACAGTCTACTGCATCAGCCTGTCTCAAACCAGTGTGGGGCATGTGCCTACATTCGCGAGCCCGTGCTAATGCGTCTGCCTATTGTATGTGCCTGCATCACAGCCTTCCTTGCTTCTCACTGACTTGGGAACTCAGACAGTTGGCTGAAGACCCTGTTGACGTCCACAGTAGAATACTGTCTTCTAGCTTTTGAGAAGTTGAACTTTAAAACCGCTTCCTTCACATATCCAGAAACGGATCCATTATCAGAGGTGACCCCTGTTTGAATTGTTCCTACCTTACTGGTCTGATTGGTATTTTATTTTATGCAACTTTCATAAATTTGATCTTAGTCACCCCCATTACCTTCTTCCTACCACCTCACAACCCATCCCTGAGCTGTCTCCTTCTAATCCTGATGATGATGATGATGGTGGTGGTGGTGGTGATGATGATGATGATGATCATGGTGATGATGAGTAATTATTATTACCCCTGATCTAATTAGTGCTATCCATATATACATGTGCATAGAACCACACACCAGGGTATGAACAACTACCAACTGCCACATCTACAAATGGTGATATTCCTTCCCCAAGAAGTCACCAGTTGCCAAAAGTTCCTCTGCCAGGGCCCAGGCCTCAGGAACCTCTTTCTCACTAAGCTATATTTTTTGTTGGGCATCTATAGAGAGAATTACTTTAAATTTGCCAGAAACACAATACCTTCCTATTTTATTTTCAGAGAAGACGGAAAATGAATGTTCTCCTAATTCCTTTCAGAAAATAAACAAAATTCTGAAAATCTTTGAAAATTACAAATACTCTTACCAGTCAGGCTCATTCACCATAAAATGTAGAAGGAAGGTGAAGTATACCGAGGCCTACGGTTTAACTATAGGAATAAGAGTGGAGCAGAGAGTGTTTGTTCAAGTGATCTTTTACAATGAAAGCTTAGGTTGGAAGACACAAGCATCATCTCCAAGTCTTGAATAAAACTCCATGTTCATTACTGTTGGTGACCCCTGAGGAACCAGCATGGAGTAGCCTCTAGAAACTGTAGGGTGTGAGGAATAGAAAGACAAGTCTTTTAGTCACAGTAATCCTAAATGGTAAAAATGAATGCTTTGCCCATGAGGGTAGAGAAGAGGGACCAGAACACTTCTTTAAGGAGGTTTTTCCTCCATGATACTACTGTTGCTTTGGGCTGATAGGTGTCTGCAATAAGGCTTCCTAGGGCACCATAGGATGAGACGTGGCCTCCCCAGTTCCCACTCACAGATTGCCCAGAGCACTACCTGTCCCAGCGGTAACAACCAGGAACACCCTACAGACGTGATCAAATGTCCCGGGGCACAGAATTTCCCAAGTGTGTCCCCAGAGCACAGGCCTCCCCAAGTGGAGATACAGAGCCCTAAGAAAATACCCAAGAAAATACCTAAGTTCAAGACTGTAGCACCAGGAGGAGTCCTGCAGCTATGGTAACCGTAGAGTCTAAAAGTTGAGTTGTCCTGGTGGGCAACTCTGACTGTAGCATTTAGTCTACTGCTCCTCTCCTCAGAATCACAAAGATGCTCATCAGACTGTCTCCACCCTCACCATTGCACTCTTTACTTCAGAAACAATGGGGGGGGGTGTTCATTCAAGGTAGAGCACCACAACACCATAGGGGCTTTCCTAGGGTGCTTGTTGCAGACATGGAGATTTGAGAGGTGTAGAGGCTAGAGTCCCAGTATCTGTTAGTGTGGTTCCTGCCACGATTTCTCCTGCTTCCTCACATACAAGCACCACCGCCAGGCAGGACCCATCCTGTGGGAAATTATGAGCCTGGCTTATGGTAGTATCCTTTACTGGTCTTAGGATTTTCCCTGCCACCCACTTTTGCTTAGAATGGCAAAGCACCCGATAGCATGGATTTGTGCATCCATTTTTAAAGCTCTCCCTGCACTGATATTACTTACCCACATTGCTCCAGTGAGTGGAAACCAGACTGAGGATGGCTGAGGAGAATGAGGTGCATGGCTGGAGAAAGGCTCACTCCCACCTTTCAGTGCACAAACCCTACTGTTTTGCAACTTGAATGTGACATGTGGCTTATTTTCCCATGTGACATGTCTGATGGAGGAACAAGTACATTTACGGTCTTCTGAGGACAATCAGGCTCTGAGGTTCTTTTATACCACATTTGCCAGGTTGTCCTAGTCAGTCTACCATATCCTGACTTCTGTAAGTGACAGAGAATGAGCATCAAGTTTTTATGGTTCTGAAAGCTAGAGGTGGTGGTAAGAGTAGGGGTCCTCTCTGTCCCATGCTGTCTATATTCCACCCATTTGATGACATGAACTTCTTTAAAGAGTGACAGAGAGCCACACCCCTAACGAGCCAAGCGTCATGAGGTCTGTACCATAAGGACCACAGTGAGCTGTCCTTAGTTCTCTTGAGACAGCCGGATGAAGATGGATTCACATTGAGTTCACTTTCAGGCACTGTATCAGGACTGAGTTCAGCAGCTCACATGAAAACCTTTCCCTTAGGTGCAGGGTTTCAACTCTTGTACATATTCATGGTAGTCTTCCAAAATAAGGCACATCACCTGATCAAGTTTCCAGGTCCTTCACATCGGGAAAAGTGTGCTCATGCATACTCTCTGCTGCTCCTTCATGCTCTGCCCTCTCTTCTTCTAGTCTCTCTCTCTCTCTCTCTCTCTCTCTCTCTCTCTCTCTCTCTCTCTCTCTCTCTCTCTCTTCCTTCCTGTTCTCTTTTTCCTTCACCCCAGAGTTTTCATAGCTGTGAGTTAAAACATCAGTGTGTAGATAAGTCTTTCACAGCAACTGTTTGATGCTCCGACACAGTATTCTTTTAGACAAGTTTTCTCTGGGGACATGTATAAGTGTCCAAAGAAGTTGCATTTTATTTTGTGTTCCATTATGAAGCTAAACCCCACAGGCAGCTCTGACTATGCACACAGTCATTGGGCTTCATGATTATCTACTCTAGAACAGCCTAAGCTAGGACATTTTAATGGATGTTGGCTTCTTATTCAAGCAAGAGAGTAGATGAGAGTGTGTTTAAAACATACTCCATATTGTCCCTTGGTGACCACTTTGAATGTTTTAGATTGAGAAATATTTGTGAAATACAGCATATATTCTTTACTGTTTTTTATTTTAAAGATTTATTTATATTAGTTTTTTTCCTGAATGTGTGTCTATGCACCATTTGTATGTAGTGCCCAAGCAGGCTACAAATAGGAGTCAGAGCCCCTTGGACTGGGCTAAAGACATTAATAGTCTCCATATGGGTGCTAGAAACTGAACCAGAGTCCTCTGGAAGAGCAACTGCTGTTATCTGCTATTGAGCCACATCTCCAGCATACTTGTGGCTTTTTAAATCATTTGTAGCTTGATATAAAATGGTCTCTGATCCTGAAACTGCAATCCCATGTTATTATATTATTATGATAGAGAATTTATTTATGAACACATGCCTAAGGCATCTTAATAAAGATCCTACATTTATCATCTTATAGCTGCTGAGGCCAATGGTTATTTTGTTTCCTTCTTGCTCTATTTACCCACATACTTTTCATTTCTGCAATGTCTGCCTTTATTTTGAAGCAATCTTGACACTGTTTCCAAACTCAGTCATTTGATAACCGTGTACTTTTCTTTGGCCTCTGTTGAGTACTATATAGGCTTATATTTACTTGAAATAACATATTTGTCTAATGTAATACAGTTAGAAAAGCAATTCCTTTGGATTCCAATGACCCCAGACAGGTTTCCAAGGAAAATGAAAGGCTGAAGTAGCCTGACCCCAGGTCACCACTGCTTACTGGTCAGAAGGCTTAGATGCTCCATGGCAACTAGCTAGGGAGGGAATGGGACACCCGTGTGTCAGGGGCATCCTGATATCCTGCATCCTGCATCAGGGTAAGTCTCCCTCGTACTTTGTATCATCCTAGCTGTCAGGCATCTGGCATGCAGAAACAAAACAAGACATGGACCATCTCTGAGACTTACAGGCCATCAACGTGGAAAGTAATTGGTCACTACTTAAATATGAAAGCCAGATACATCTGTCCAGATTTTAAATGCATCCATTTGTCCACATAGGAAGAGTCTTTGCTTTATTCAATATACCGGAGAGATGTAATATCTATTTAGTACAAAGGTTAATCCTCTCCTTAGTTTCAAACATTCTTAGGACATGAAAAAGTATAGAGTCGGGCTTCTCCAGAGCTCAGTCATCTTCAGTTGTCTTAAGTGACACAGCTCTACCCCCAGATTACCATGTACTTTTCTTTGGCCTCTATTGAGTACTATATAGGCTTATATTTACTTGAAACAATGTACTTGTCTAATGTACTTTAATGTGATGTAATGTAACCATTCCATGTGCAGATGCAAGTTTAGGAATCATGTATATGTGTGTATGTGTGTGTGTGTGTATGTGTATGTGTGTATGTGTATATGTGTGTATGTGTGTGTGTGTATGTGTGTATGTGTGTATGTGTGTATGTGTGTATGTGTGTGTGTGTATGTGTGTATGTGTGTGTGTATGTGTGTATGTGTGTGTGTGTATGTGTGTATGTGTGTATGTGTGTGTGTATGTGTGTTTGTGTGTGTATGTGTGTATATATGTATATGCGTATATGTGTGTATGTGTGTGTGTATGTGTGTATTTGTGTATGTGTGTATGTGTGTGTGTGTGTGTATGTGTGTATGTGTGTATGTGTGTATGTGTGTGTGTGTGTGTATGTGTGTATGTGTGTATGTGTGTATGTGTGTATGTGTGTGTGTGTGTGTATGTGTATGTGTGTATGTGTGTATGTGTGTGTGTATATGTATATATGTATATGCATATATGTGTGTATATGTGTGTGTGTCTTGTGTTAGTGCATGGACACCTGTCTTTATTTGTCTTTTCAGTCTAATTCTATGTATGAGTGTGAATTATGCAGATAGCTAGGTTATTTTCTTTTTCCTTGGAAACTGAATGTTCCCACATCTCACTGCTCCATGGCATCTTCTTCTCCGGGAAGCCTACATATTACATTGCACATTCAATGCACATGCAGGCACAATGAAATTGATGAATTCCACCCCAATTTTACCTTCAGTGTGTTCTTATCTCACACTAAGCACAAAGTTTAGACGATGAAGAGGATGCTGCTGAGGAGGCAGAGCAGCGTTTGTGTTGCTCCTCAGTGCCTGCGAGATGACCTCCATGTGCTGGTACCTCACCTACGGACTTGCTTACCGCATGGTGGTGTGCATATGGTCAACAAGGGAAGTTACTGTGCTCCCCACTGTGTGACTGACGAAACGGGAGGTCAGAGAGGCTGAGAGCATTGTCTTGGTCCCCAGGAAGTTGAGACTGGAACAGAAGGAGAGGTTTCCCCAGCAGCGTCCTCTGGATGCTCAGGTTAAACCCTTCCTAGCATTTGGCAGTAGAGTGAATACACAATGCACACATTGGAGAGCCACAGCTGCAGGTGACATAGTGCCCAAGGACACTGATGATGGGGTGTGGGTTGAGGCTTGGTGCCACAATCTTCATGAGCTCCCTTTAGAAGTTTTCCATTTTTTCATGTATGTACATTATTTATAAATAAATATACACAATATATAAAAAATATATAAATATATATATAAATATATGTGTGTATGTGTATATGTGTATGTATGTTTGTGTGTCTATGTGTTGGTGTATGTACACATATGCCTGTGTAAATGCATGTGAATATGTGCATACATATATGCTTGAGTGTGTGCCTGCATGTGTGTGTGAATATGTGCATACATGCATGCATACGTGCTTGCTTGTGTGCCTATATATGCGTGTGATTGTGTGTGTGTGCGCAGGCGAGTGCTTTATGTGCACGCATGCATATGTACATATGTTCTGTGCTGTAGTGTGTCCATGCCTGTCCATGTGAGTGTCTTCCTGAGTTGCACTTCTATTTTTAGGTCAGGGTCTCTTACTAAACCTGGAACTCATGAACTCTACTAGTCAGCTAGCCAATGAATTCTATGGATGTGGCCACTCCCTCCTCATTAGCATTTGGTTACAGGCTCCAGCTACCACATCTGCCTTTCTACATGGGTGTTTACAATTTGAGCTCGGCCCTCAAGTGTTTAACCAACTGATCCTTTTCCACGGCCCTGTATGTTTCTCATGTAAATGTCATGAGAATTTGTAATATTGCTTCTGATTTAGAAATATATGATTTTCTAAAAGAGAGACACGTGGTGAGAAATCAGAAAACCATGGTGTGTGTTAATGGGCAGACTTGCAGATTAAAATGCTTTTCACACAGTTTATCATGAACTACAAAAGCACACATGGGAGCATACCATTCCACATGTGAAGAAACAGACTGTGAGGACCATCAGTCTGCTCCCTTCACCCTTTTGCCTTACTCCGTGGACACGATCCTTCACCTCAGCAAAGACAGCCAAGTCACATTCCCAGCATGCTCCACTCTCCCAGGCTTGCTCCCTGCTCTTTGGTGTGTGCTTATGCTATGAGTCTGCTTTTGCTCTCT
>CM052715.1:63855632-63863132 GCA_028551405.1 Uromys caudimaculatus
ATCTCCATTAGGTGCTAAATCACGGTGCTCTGGGGCCACTGTATCATACTGTACCACAAACTACAAGACTGCAAGCCCATCTCTGCTCTGAAGAATCCAGCGAGTTCAAAGAGGTCAAATGTTTAATTGAAATGGAATATTTAAGCTAAATTGCTCATGCACTACTTCAATATTATTGAAGTCCTAATAAATACATTAAAAGACTGTTAGCAAAAGTGCTTCCTGCTGAAGAGTGATTCCATGAAGGGCATCATTAGCCCACTCTGTAATATACAGGGAATGTTCTTTCAACCTAATTAAACGCCCTGCATTTTTGATGGCACTTAACAATATGTGGTTAATTACTATATGCAGGGTTTGTTCTATAGCATTAATTATGATGAACTCATTGGCTTTCAGAAGGATGAGGGTACAGTGTCTTGGGAGGTACCACACATCTCATGGTTTATTCAGATGAAGATTTAAGTGGATAAACGTCGGAGCTCTCTATGAGAAATGAAGATTTTCCCAAATATGTTCTCAGACCTGGGTGAGAAAATGTGAATTATGGAAATATTGCTGTAGGTTAGATGTCTTTATGGAACTGGCATAAAAACTGTGGTTGTATAAATCACTGTGAGAATTTCAAGGATAAACTGATTGGAGACTGGGCTGCTTGGTTGATGGAAGGAGTTTCTGATCATAGAAATGAGGCCCCCACGGAGAACATGTGTCTTCTGACCTCTTCTGCAGTGGCTGAGATTTGGGCCAATCAGTGGGGTCCTGGAGTCCAGCTCAAGTTGGACCTCCGAGGAGTCTGAACACTTGTTTATTCTGACTTGGAACATCCTGAGGTGGGTAGGTTCCTGGCACTAACAGGACATGGGCAGAGGAGTGGAACAGTGAGGTCGTCCTAAAATTAATTTCAGTGGTGGTTGCAGAACTCATACATGGTTTATGTGGTACTGGGATTGAACCTAGGGTCTTCTGCATTCTAGTTAAGCACAATACCAGTTGAAGTTTGCTGTGGCCTTCTGGCCTATTGTATTTCTACAAAGGCAAGAACTTAGGATGGAAGAAGAGCGGGCCTCTCAAAGTCAAAGCTCAAGTGGATCAAGGTCCCGGCCTGGAGGTTCAGTCTCAGGCAGAGGCTGGTGTTGGAGCATCAGTTGATCCCAAACAGAACTGTAACACTGGCTGGAGGTGAACCACATAGACACTCATTGTGTCTTATAGTTCTTCTCTCCTTCTCCCAAGTGTTCCCCCAAAGCTGTAGACAGAAACCTTGTCCAGTCCTGCTGGTGAAGCACAAAGGTCAGGGTGGGCCATGCAGTGATTGCTAGGAAAATGTCAAGGGTTTGGGAGAGGAAGGGGGAGGCCAAGCCAATGGTGGCTTATGCAGGGGAGGTGACAGAGGTACCTGTCATTTGCAGAGCACAGAGGTGTAAGATGATTAAGGTGGCACATGCGGAGACACCCTGTGTCCAGAGAGATTTGCTCAAACATTCAAGTCCTCCATCCTTATGTTGGTGGAAAATACAGTTTTCACTTTGCATAGTCTATATTATTTGAAGAAAGTTTTGAGGTAATCTATCTTGACCCTCCTCCCGGTTCCAAGTTCCTTTGATAGTTATATGATCTTGAAAGGCCTTTTAACCTCTCCCAGATTGAGTTTTCATCTTTAGGAAGGGGGTCTCCTGTCTTTGCCTCCCATCTTGTTGATAAAAATTCTGGAATTACAGACATACACCTACCATGTCTTGCCTTTATGTGTGTTCTTGAGGTTTTAACTCTGGTCCCTAAGTTTGTGGAACAAGTTTTACCTACTGTATATATTCTCAGTGCTTCTTTTCAACATTATGGAAAAAATATATCAATTAATGCCATGGAGAGGTGGTGGCCTGAGATGTTAATTAAGATAAAGCTACAAGCACAGTTGAACTTTAGGGCTCCCACTCCAGATCGGAGTGAGTCCAGTGGAAACCCCTTCCATGGGAGGGCACATTATAACCATTGCTCAGCCCTATGTCAGAATATTGTAGACACTGAATTTTGTGGCTTCTGTTGTGTGTGGGCAAAGGAGACTTAAGCAAAACTCTGATACATACAAAGTTTTCTACATTTTACTTTTTAAATTCACAGATGATCTTTTACTATATGCATAATTTGGTTTTCCTTTTTTTGCTGCAAAATAGCAATTCACAATTCAGTAATTCTTGGTGGAATAAGAACTTGCCCTCATGAGTAAGACTGCAGCAACCAATATGGGCTTTTCCCTTCTAAGCACGGACTACTATATTTTACTTACACAGGTCCCAACAGCTCATAATTGTTATAGCTCATGTCTACTAAGAGGAAGCACAGAAGGTCCATGTAGGTATGAGGACATCTGGCTTCCTACCAATGGTGACAGATCAGGACATGACAGCTGCTGCTTATATCTAGGCTATAGGCTGAGAGATACTTAGATGGCCTTCATGAATGGCAGTGTACACTGTAGATACACACCCTAGCTAGGTCTCCATGAGCTCAAAGACACCCCACCCCATGGCTACATGTGCATAAAATTAATCCATGTATTACTTTTCCTTTAGAAAAGTTTCTGACTACTGGAGGGCCATCAACAAGTTGTTCATGACTGTGTCTGACCGCATCCATTGGGTAGGTTATGTATTAAAGTCAAATCTTCCCAAGCTTCATGTTTTCACATAAAAATAGGTAAGACTCTGAGAGGCTATGAGAACCCTGTGAGTTGATACATGGAACTGAATCACTTAAGTAGGTGGTGCCCTTTGGCAGTATCTTCCCGCTAACAATAATAATAACCTAGGTGGGGCGTAGCTGGGAAGGCGGCTCTGGAAACAGCGCACGTGAGGGTGGGTTGACTCCCCATCCACGTGTTTTATTTGTGATTGTTCATTGTACACTGTTTAGTTAAAAAGACCCTACAGACTCCACAGAAAACTCTCAGAATCAATAAACACTTTCATCAAAGCAGTGGAATATCCCAAACAAAACCGAAACAGAAAATCAGTAACCTTTTTATATTCCAGTATGAATGTGCTAAGAAAGAGGTCTGGGGACCATCTCAGTCACAGGAACTACAAGAATACCTCAGAATAAATGTAGCCAAGGAAGTAAAGGGCATCGTGAATGAAAAGAAAGAAACTAAAAAAGCCACTAGAAGTTGGTGGGACTTCCCATGCTCACGCACGGGCAGAATTAATACGTGGAGTTGGCTGTGTGACCATAATCTACTGACTTAACGTAATCTTTAGAAGTCCAAAGGCATTCTTCAGAGCAGAAATAGACAAAACATCCTAAAGCTCACACGGAAGCACAAAAGCAGACTTGTACAGCAACTGAACAGAACAGAGGACGCACAGATATTTCTATGCAAACATACAACCTGAATTTTGGCAAAGATGCTAAAATGTCCATTGGTGAAAAGACAGCCTCATTTAAATGTGAATCTTGTCCCATGTTTTGAATCACTAGTTTTCTAGACATCCAGGGCAAATAAGAAAAATGTGAATCCGCGTAGTTTCCTGTAAGCCAAGATCATAGGTCGTGAAGCTGAAGGTAGGAAAGGGTTGGAGCACAGGCTGTCCCGAGGAAAGTGTGTGTCAACTTGAGCTGGCCATGAACATCTCTACCAAGCTTAGTATACACAGATTGGGTGTATTAGTCAGGGCTCCCTAGAGTCACAAAACTTGTAGGTAGTCTCTATATAGTAAGGGAATTTGTTGATGACTTACAGTCTGTAGTCAAACTCCCCAACAATGGTTAGCAGTAGCTGTGAATGAAAACCCAAGGATCTAGCAGCCGCTTAGTCCCACAAGGCTCGCAGGCGAAGAAGATTGAATCTTCCTCCTTCCTTATGTAGGTCTCCAGCAGCAGGTGTGGCCCAGACTAAAGGTGTGCGTACCACCACACCTGAAACTTGTATCTTCCAGACTCAAGATCTAGATCACAGGTGAGCCTTCTAATTCTGGATTGTAGTTCACTCCAGATATAGTCAAGTTGACAATCAGGAATAGCCACTACACTGGGAGAGATGGTTAGAGCCTGGAGCAGAAGAGGCCCAGGGACCTCGGGTTGATGTAGTGCTACAATGAACACAGAAGATGCTTGGATCTATGCCATGCACACCAAAACACATCTCTAGCATTAAGGAAAACTTTTCCAAAGCAAGAGTGACATGGCTGTAAACAGCAGCCAGGCTACTCACCCAGGAAACCAGGCCTGGGATGAAGGTGAGCCTAAACTTTATAAGGAAGAAGGAACAATCTGTGTGAATACAATACTTCAGTCTGGCCAAGGGAATGTTGATCACACCTGGCAATACTTCTGCCTGGGAGCTGGGGCCATGCCCCGGGACAGCCTGTTTTGGGGAGATGAGCCATGCTATGAAGAAGCTCTGAGGAGCTGTGCAGTCTTGGTCTCTGTACTGGCTGGTTTTGTGTCAACTTGACACAAGCTGGAGTTATCACAGAGAAACGAGTTTCAGTTGAGAAAATGCCTCCATGAGATCCAGCTGTAAGGCATTTTCTCAATTAGTGATCAAGGGGGAAGGGCCCCTTGTGGGTGGTGTGATCTGTGGGCTGGTAGTCTTGGGTTCTATAAGAAAGCAAGCTGAGCAAGCCAGGAGAAGCAAGCAAGCCAGTAAGGAACATCCTTTCATGGCCTCTGCATCAGCTCCTGCTTCCTGACCTGCTTGAGTTCCAGTCCTGACTTCCTTTGGTGATGACCAGCAATGTGGAAGAGTAAGCTAAATAAACCCTTTCCTCCCCAACTTGCTTCTTGGTCATGATGTTTGCAAAGGAATAGAAACCCTGACTAAGACAGTCTCTGACTAGGAAGTTGAAGGACACTGCTTTGAGGCAGGATGCTGGTAAGGCCACACTTGGGCTATGCGTATGCCAAGTGAGTTGTGCTCTTGGATTCTGTTGGTACATTTAGACTCAATATCGGCACACTATTTTTCCCAGTCTAGGCTTCATGCAATAACAGATGTACACTCTGCTTAGGACAGATTTAATTTCTAATTGATAATGCATTTACCTACTAGGCAAGAGGTTGGTAGCTACATGGGAAGCAAAGGAAAGGCCCTTCCTCTTCCACATACTACCCTAAGGCTTCTAAATACAAGGGCCTCAGGACGGAAGATGGGCTGAGGACATGGTCCTCCACCTCTCCAGGAGTGTATAGTTGTATGTTAACAGAGTTTCACTTAGAAGCAGGTAGACGGTACACTCAGACTCAGGGATAGTGTGTCCTCTGGGACGCTGGAGCTTCAGCAGTCTTGAGGGACTCTTGCCATGCTGACAAGGAGGCTATGTTTGTAGTCTCTGATGTAGCCATCCAGAGGACCTGAATACTCATTTGTACTTTGTTCCAGGTAGGTTTCTAATTCAGCATCTGGACCCAAGGAGTTTGTGTGAAGCATCTTTCATGCTAGGGCCCGCCCATGTCCTCTGCTGCACATATGCTCATGACTCTGTCCTTTGACCTTCTACCTCATAAACCACGCTCCTCAAAACCACTCTGGTCTCTGCCCTCTCCCTTAACAATACGTCTCTTTTCACCCACCACACTGTTTTCCTCAGAATTTAAAAACCAAGACCTGCACCCATGAGCTTTTTTGGAAATCGAACAAAGTAGAGAGTGTGGTTGGGGTCAGGTGCGCTGGCTCGGTTTGCTGTGTCCAGGCAGGTGTACCCCAGGAGTGGAAACCCTGGGACCTTGTAGCTTGTGCCCAACTCCAGACTCTTGACTGCCTTGGATCATGAAGCAGATCTGTGAACACCATACCCCGTTCTTGTTATACTGCTTACCACAAGGTATACAGCCACTGCTTGGGTATCATGATGGCCTGACACTGCTGTTGTCTGCTGTGGGAGAACAGTGATAACAGAGCCTAGACTGGGCCAAAGGGGTTTAGTTTTGTTACTAAAGATAATTAAGAAGAGGGTATAAATCCTCTATATCTATATCTATACCTATATATCTATATCTATACCTATATATCTATATCTATATATCTATATCTCTACATCTATACATTCACACACACACACACACACACACACACACACATATATATATATGTGTGTGTGTGTGTGTGTGTGTGTGTGTGTGTGTGTTACTATCTAAGCTTCCAAAGGAAGGAAGCAACCAACCGTCCTATGATATCTGTGAACCACAACAATGACCAGCATACCAAGATATCCTTAAAGGTGCAACTCTGACACTCAATCTTCTCAGTAACCAACAGCTGTCTGATTGGACTTAAGGCCTGCTCTTCAGGAGGGAAATCATGACTGACCCTGGAAACTTATCCAACTCTTCAAGGCTAGTGAGGTCATAGATTTTAGAGGGAAACCTACCACTACCACTTTAAACTGGCATAATTCCTAACTAAATTCTAAATACTTACTTTTGATACCCACAGACACCCGTATCTCACCCCTAATCAAAAAAGCTTTTCTTTGTAGCACTTAGAGATCAAAAAAGAAAACCACACTGGTCAAAATGCAGAGACCAACTGTTCGTGAGACTCCAAGACCCAGTGGCTATATCTCCAGCACCAATCCTCCAGTCAAGCCTCAGGGAACATGTCAGAAGAGAAGCTGGATAGATTGTAAGAGCCAGAAGACCAAAAAGTCTGTATGTGATAGTTTCTCCTGGAAATGACAGTGAGGGAAGTTACTTGTGTGGTACCTCAATAATATGGCTGCCTCAACAAGACCTGGGTAGTGACAATACCAAGACATCGTCTCGTGGACAGGGAAACTTCATGGGGTCCCATTCCTAGACAAAGAACTACAGACAATTAAGGACTGTGGAGGGGGTATTCGTTACCATCAGAGATAATCCCCCCTAGCTGGCTATCTGATTTCAAGTGATCATTCCTGAAATCATAGACATACAAGCAAGGAGAACTCATCAGGTTCTATTTACATAGGCATGCATGTATACATATGTCACGGCAGTTTAAGGAAAAGAAGCCATGCATTCAAGAGGTTATAGAGGAGCACATGAGAGGGATTAGGGGAGGGAAAGGAGGGAAGCAACAATGGAATTACATTTTAATTTTAAAAATAAAAATATTTTAAAGAAATAAAAATTCTCTTTATGAAAAATTATCTTGTTATATATTTGAGTTAAAGACAGACTTTTTTAATGGATGGACAGATCCATCCAGCATGTCTACACAGAAGTGTACATGTATGTATCCATGTGGGAGCCAGAGAACAACCTCTGTGCTCCGGAGCTGTCTACCTTATTTTGGGGGACATGGTCTCTCTTTAGAACTTGGGACTCTAGTCAAGTAATTTAGACTGAATGACTAGGAAACCCTAGAGATTCCCCCTGTCCTCACTTCCGCTGTTGAAATGACAGACACATGCCCCTGCATTTAGCATTTTATGTGAATCCTGGAAACTGGACACAGATCTCAGGCTGACATTCATTACAAGCACTCTTCTGGTTGAGCTGTTTCCCCCAACATTTTGCCTC
>CM052715.1:63868132-63903920 GCA_028551405.1 Uromys caudimaculatus
TTTAAATTCTTTGGTTGTTTGTAGCTAGAATCTAGCAAGCAACTCTTAAGCTGTACTGTCAGTCCACTGGTAATTTATTTGTATGTCCTCTTGACTTCAAGGTGTCAGATTCTATCAACATAACGTATGCTACATGCATTCGGATTCATAAACCTGTGCTTTGCTTGGCTTCTCTCTGTCGACAGGTTCACCTCCCAGCGTGCTGGGACCCGAGGCAGCAACTACCAATTGCATTTTGTAGCTGACATGGCATCTTCCTGCATCTTTTCCCCATCCTTGGTAGCTGGAATAACAGAACTGTGTCTCTAGGCCCAGCTTGTGTCTGATTTTAAAAAGAGAGCAGTGGTTGAGATGGTTGTGCACGTAAAGTCACATCTGTGTAAGCCTGCCACTCTGAACTCCATGGCCAACTATGCAGAGGTGGGAGAAGAAAACCAATTACAAAGTGTCCTCGGACCTCCATGTGTGTGCTGTGGCAGATGCATGCTCCCACAACATACACACACATACACATACACACACACACACACACACACACACAGCAAATAATACACAAGACACACACAGGTAACACACATACACACACACCACACACAGCACATAATACACACAGACACACATACTTGCTCACACATACAGTCACACATACAACACACACAAACACACACACACACAAATACAGACACACAACACACACAAGTACACAATCACACATACACAACACACAGACATACACACATGCAACAACACACTTATACAAACACATGCACTTGTACCCATACACACACAAACTTAGAAAAAACACAGACACACACACACATACACAACACACACATACAAACAACACATAACACATACAAACATACACTCACATACAATACACACACACTGTCTTAGTCAGGGTTTCTATTCCTGCACAAACATCATGACCAAGAAGCAAGTTGGGGAGGAAAGGGTTTATTCAGCTTACTCTTCCACGTTGCTGTTCATCACCAAAGGAAGTCAGGACTGGAACTCAAGCAGGTCAGGAAGCAGGAGCTGATGCAGAGGCCATGGAGGAATGTTACTTACTGGCTTGCTTGCTTTCCCCTGGCTTGCTCAGCTGGCTTTCTTATGGAGCCCAAGACTACCAGCCCATAG
The DNA here is from genome assembly GCA_028551405.1 of Uromys caudimaculatus. Taxonomy (NCBI): domain Eukaryota; kingdom Metazoa; phylum Chordata; class Mammalia; order Rodentia; family Muridae; genus Uromys; species Uromys caudimaculatus. The sequence goes on from CM052715.1 coordinate 63,869,273, forward strand.
ATGGTACCACCCACAAGGGGCCCTCACCCCTTTGATCACTAATTGAGAAAATGCCTTACCGCTGGATCTCATGGAAGTATTTTCTCAACTGAAGCTCCTTTCTCTGTGATAACTCTAGCTTGTGTCACGTTGACACACAAAACCAGCCAGTAAAATTGACCCCTTGTCAACTTGACACACAAGCACATCACCAATAAGCCCTTACTTCCTTATTCATCCCCAAGATTTAAATAACTTTAAAAGTACCACAGTCTTTGCAAATTCTTACATATTAAAATTTCAATCCCTTTAAAATATCCAATCTCTTTTAAAATTCAAAGTCTTTTTACAATTAAAAGTCTCTTAACTATGGGCTCCACTAAAATACTTTCTTCCTTCAAGAGGGAAAAATATCAGGGCACAGTCACAATCAAAAGCAAAATCAAACTCTAACTGTCCAATGTCTGGGATCCACTCACAATCTTCTAGGCTCCTCCAAGGGCTTGGGTCACTTCTCCAGCTCTGCCTTTGTAGCACATGCCTTGTCTTCTAGGTTCCAGATGTCTGTAGTCCACTGCTGCTGCTGATCTTGGTGGTCATCTCATGGTACTAGCATCTCCAAAACACTGCTGCAACTAGGCTTCATCAATAGCCTCTCATAGGCTCTCTTCATGGTGCCAAGCCTCAACTCCTTTGCATGACCCCTTCAGCCCTGGGCCATCAACTGCAACTGAGGCTGCACCTTCACCAATGGCCTTCCACAGCCTCTCACAGTGCCAAGCCTCAGCTGCTCTTCATGACCCCTTCATGTCTTTAAAACCAGTACCACCTGAGTGACTCTTACACATTACCAAGTCCATCACACACAAGGTACAACCTTGGCTATCTCTGGAACACAGCCTCTGTGCTCTCAGAAAACACTTCCCAGAAGATTTCACCTCAATGATGCTGGTCTTTTCTTAATCACTGCTAATATCTTAGTTCCAGTTAACCAGCATCAATAGTCCCAGTAATGCAAAGTTTTCGAATTAGTAGTTCTGGTATCTTGTTAATCATAGTTGATTCTTCAGCCACAGCTAGCCCAAACTACAGAATCTTCACAATCAAAATAGCAACAGCCCTGATTAGAGTCTTTAATCTTTACTCTGAAATTTCACAAGCCAGGCCTCCATCTTCAGCACTGTTCTCAACACTTTCTTCCAAGATCCTACACAACATTCCACAGAGCTCTTAACACTGAATGGATCTTCCAAAGTTCCAAAGGCCTTCCACAGTCCTCCCCAAAACATGGTCAGGTTGTTACAGGAATACCCCACTCCTAGTACCAATTTGTCTTAGTCAGGGTTTCTATTCCTGAAAAAAATATCATGACCAAGAAGCAAGTTGGGGAGGAAAGGGTTTATTCGGCTTACACTTCCATGTTACTGTTCATCACTAAGGGAAGTCAGGACTGGAACTCAAGTAGGTCAGAAAGCAGGAGTTAATGCAGAGGCCATGGAGGGATGTTACGTACTGGCTTGCTTGCTTCCCCTGGCTTTCTCAGCTTGCTTTCTTATAGAACCCAAGACTACCAGCCCACAGATGGTACCACCCACAAGGGGCTCTCCCCCCTTGATCACTAATTGAGAAAATGCCATACAGCTGGATCTCACAGAGGCATTTCCTCACCTGAAACTCCTTCCTCTACAATAACTCCAGCTTGTGTCAAGTTGACACAAAACCAGCCAGTAAACACACTATAACAACATTTAAAAGAAGAAAACAATGTAAATGTTTCATAATTCAAAAATTTATTGCTAGAGAGTCTTGATAACTGGGGATCTTTAGTCAGCTGACTTTTACTTTTTAATTATTAATTAAATTAAATGTTAACTTTTAGCCATTGGGTTTTTTTTTCATATTTCATTAGGACCTTTTACATTTTCTCCTCCATTAATTTGTGAAAGCAGGAAACTGTTTTCATAGATGTTTGAATGCTAAATCTCCCCGGTAGCCCTGGAAAGGGTCTGGAGTGGCTATGGCATGACTTGGTAGCAGAATGTGCCAGGCTTTTATGTGACAAGCTGGAACCTATGTTCACTTTCGCCTTCTTATTCAGTCAGGAACTTTAAGCATGGGATAGTTCTTTCCATGTACAGGGGACATTTCCCATCTTTAGCTAATCCTTTCTGGAAATGCCTTCTGACACACTGAGTGGGTGTCTCCTAGATGATTCTAGATCCACTGAAGCTGATGGTGAAGATGGCCACCACAGGGCCTGAGTCTTTGTAATCTGTACCTTCTTTCTAAGGTAGTAGAGTTCTTCCTTATTTTCTCTCTTGGTTGGTTTTATAAGAGGTATAATTTTTGTTTTTGAGATTTCATCTCATTCCAACCAGAATGGCCAAGATAAAACAATAACAACAATCAGTGAAACAGATAACTATAAACAGGGATGCAAACTGGTGAAGTTTCTAACCCACCATGGGTGTCAGTGTGTATATCTGTCAGCCAACACAGAAGACCTTTGAGAAAGCCGAGTGGAAGCCTACTATGTGGTATACAGTGTGCATGCACAAACACACACACACACACACACACACACACACACACACACACACACACTCACACACACTTCTACCTACCGTAGACACCTCCTAAGGTATACACATATACATATAAGAAAAATACTTTAAGTGAAGCTACCCTACAACCAGGAGGGTTGGTGAAGTGCTTACCACAAGAATGTGAGGATCTGAGTCGGATTCCCTGTCTGATGTAAAAGTTCCGTGAGGTAGCGTGTGTCTATAAGCACACTACTGCATGTCAGGGAAATGGAAAGATCTCTGGAGCTCACAGGGAGGCCAATATAGCCCAAACAGTGAGCTCTGATTTCATTGAAAGACTCAAAAAAAATGTGGTGAGCAAATGAGGAACACACCTGACATTGACCTGGACTCCGTGTGCATGCGTGCTGGTGCATCCAATTGTCAAGGTCAATATTTTGGCATGTCCATTAAATTAGACTTGCTGAATATGTTAGATTCTCTGGATAGACTTTTTGTCTGCTAAATCTATCCATTAGAGCAAAAAAATGATAAATGATACCACGGTGGCTATAGATTTTTCAAAGTTTCCTTGTATTTCTGTTATTTTTATTTATGTGTTAGAAGCCGCCGGTGTGTAACGGAATCCGGAAGGACATCCTCTCTGTGCAGTGTCTATGTTGTCATTGAACACCCGGCTCTTTCAGCATGGATACCCGCTGCAGCTTGCTAGAGGTTAGAAGCTCATCGTTCTCTTGCTCATGACTTCTCTTGCTTAGTGTTCTGTACGCAGTGCTAGGCTGTATGTTACTTCTATTTGCTTTGTGGTGCACTTCATATATTTAATTGGAATCTGTTATCCAAACAGTTCCACATGGTCAGTAACTCCTCCCACCAGTATAGAATTTTAGAACTCATGTTTTGCTTGCGTGCACGTGCATATGTTTGCACATGAATGAGTTTGTAGGTGTGGAAGACAGAGGTAACCCAAGGTGTTATTCTTCAGTTGCTGTCCATATTGCTTATTGAGGCAGGTTTATTTCTCACTGGTCTCAGGTTAGTGATACAGCTAGGCTAGGTAGCTGATGGGCCCTAGGCATCTACTGTCTTCACATTTGTGGTACAGGGGTCATGACTGCAGAGGTCATGACTGCTCATCATCATGTATGTATGTATGCATGCATGCATATATGTATGTACGCATGTATGTATGCATGCATGCATGTATGTATATGTGTATTTTGACAAGGGTTTTGGGGACAAACTCAGGTCTTCACAATTGCACAAAAGCACTGCATCAACTGAAGTAGAATTCTTTAATTACGAACATATTTTCTGTTTTCCATCACTGTCCTGTATTTTAGAACCTCAAATCACTCACACACATCTTGCTGTTGCTTTCATGGTTCGTCTGATTTGGAGTTTCTCTGTTATCATTCCATGTTGTCTATCTGAGTCTTTGGAGTCAGTTTCTGTCTCTGGTAAAGCCTTGGTAACTCTCTCCATCTCCTGTGTTAATAGGGACGCTGTCTCAGACCTGCTGGGTATGGGAACTTTGAAAACCTCTCTTAAGTTTTAACTCTTCAGTTTTGTCCTTTGTTGGGTGGGTCCTATCAGGGCTCTTGGGGGCATTGAGAGATGACATATACAGACCATGGGGACAGTGTCTATCTGTGCAGTGCACTGTAGGTGTTAGGGGTGGCTACTGGCAGTGACATTTTGTACATAGGTCACTATTGGTCCCACTAATATCGGCAATTTCCTGAACAGCCTATTCTAGGTACATGGTAGGTTTTCTCTGTATCCTGAATCTCTGGCAGTCTGTCTCCTGCAGGCTTTGCAGAGAAGTCAGTTGCTTGACAGTTGTCCCTTGCAGACACCGTCTTTTCTGTCATGCTGTCTTCGGAACTTCACTTATCCTTGGTCTTCTGCAGAGTCAAGGGGAGGTCCGTATTTATGTATTCTTCTTGTGATGCAAGGAGGTAGGTAGGTCTCTCAGCACCTCAAAACAAGGCTGACCTTTCCCCTTCTTCAGGTGTTCTCTTCTTGCTAGAAACCAGTGTTTTCTCACTCTCTCTCCTGTGATTTTTAATGCAATGTCTTGTTGATGATGCTTGTCATGTTTACCTAGCAAGTGCCCAGGGTTCACTCGTCATGTCCTATGTGGTTGTCTACGGTCAACTTCCAAACCAGACCAAGGGGTAAGTATAGGTAGCAGGCAGGGGAGACTGGACAAGGTCTTCTGTCTACACCCAGGAAATTTGGACGCTGTCACAGATGCTGAGTCTTCTCTGCCTTCTCTGATCTGGCTTTGGAATCCCTAATCTAGATGCAGTGGGAAACATTCCCTGTCTTCTGTGAATATCACTCCAAGCTGATTACGCATCTTTGCTCACAATGCCCAACCTTAAGTATTGTAACTTAAGTAACTTGCCCTCCACATTACCTCAGACCCTAACTGTAATTCTCTTACACCAACTTCCTGATGAGATGTTACCACGCCTCGTTATTTCATTAATGTATATGAATTTTCTTTTCCTTCTACTTCTTTCTTTTGTTTAATTAATTAATTAATTAATTAATTAGGCATTAGGAGAGTCTCATATTCCCAGTCACTGTGCCTGCTTTTTCACAGTGCTCTTAACTCGTTCCTTCTTGAGACAGCTGCACTGGGCAAGGCTTGTGGGGCATGCGTTCAGAAACTATCCCTTGTCCTTCAGTTGGTAAGATTATGTGTGCAGTAATTTATGTAAACTCACTAGCTTGTTGGGGTGCTCCTAGATGCTGCAGTATATTCTGGATCTCCAAAGCAGTGTTTTTCAGAAACGGGTGCCTACCCTCAAAATGAGATCTCCTAGAGCTAGGTAGATTTCATTTCTGGTTTCTTTGTGGAGGCCTGTTTCACTTCCTCAGCACACGAGGGCTCTGGTCACCTTTCCTGCCCATGTGTCAGCCTCCTGTCACCCCCAGTTTTGTGCTTGCACCCTCATCTGTGAGTGGGCATCTCTTGCCTACTGTCAAGGATTTTCATACTCTCTTCATTTCCTGGCAATGTCTCCATTTCATAGAAGTGGGCTCATCTATCAAAGTCTGAATCGGTCATTTCATCCACTATGAATGGAGAGGGATTCCTTTCATGCTGTCTTCCCCCAGCAAGAGGCAGTGGGAAGAGCCTGCCTGATTCAGCTGGTTCTGGGAGTCAGATGAAGACAGGGACTGAAAACACTCAATCAAAGACACCCCCAGACACCAGAGGACCAGCAGAGTACCTTTTCTTTATCCTAGTCAAAGAGATTTACCTTTGATGGCGATAAATGTCCCCCGAGCTGTTAATCATTTTTTTAGGCGGTGAAATACCGTATTCAGCAGCTCTGTCCCCTGACAAGGTACAAGGAGGTTGAAGCCAGTGTATCAGCACAACACAGATGCCTTCTCTTCCAGCATGCACACAGTAGCTTCATGTCACTTGGAAAAAGAGTGAGAGTATAATGTAAATGTGACAAGGATAAAATACGTCAAATCAGGCATCACTCCAGGGACAAGATAGATAATCAGAGCTACTGCCGACTCCGGAGCAAGCGTGTCTGCAAAGGGGCTGCTGTGAAAACATTGTCCCTTCCTTCCGAGGTTTAGCACATGTTTTGCTAATGCTGTCCAGAGCAGAGCAGCCCACAAGACGACCTTCATTGAGTGGATTAACCTATGCAAATTCCTGAAAACACAGCAGGGTGAGAGGGGGCTTATGGCTCTCTCTGTGATTCAGTAAAAGAAAAATACACAAATGAATAGAAATTAACTAGTGTACACAGGTGTGAGTCCAAGAAAAACACAGTGTTTTATCCAAAAACCACGTGGCATTTTCTCTGGGGATGCTGTGCCTACATGCTCTTTTCATGAGCTGTCCTGTATTTGGGGTGGGATGTGGGCACCTATGCTGTGGGGTGTGGAGGGAAAGGCCGGGAGAAGGCGGTCACAAACCCGAGTCATCCATAACCTTCTTCCACGTGGAGTCACATGTCCGTCTGCTATCTCATGAAACTATGACATTGCCCACCGATCAGGAAAATAGCAATTTTTTGTTTTTAAATTGAAACCTGGCCATTTTCTCAATTCTGAGAAGGAAAGTGTATCAGAAAAACACAGCTGAGATTTGCATTCTGACTCACTTGTCTGCATAATGGTTTCCTGGATGTGGCAGGTAGAAAGATAAAGGCCACACAGGGCAAGCCCTAGGCTCAGCACAGCAAGGCAAGGTGAGCCTTGAGGTGTTCAGCCTCAAGGTTTTCATGTGGCCAGATATTAAGAGTGAGCCAAGAAGAAAACTTCACTTTAGATTGGACTCCTGTAATGGCTTTCCCACCACTGTGGACAAACACCTGACAATAAGTCACTTGGGGGAAGAATGGTTTATTTGGGGTCATTGATTGAGGGCTGAAGTCCACTATGGTGTCTTTTGTTACTGTGAGTGGAGAAGGAGAAAAGAGCTCTAAAGGGGATGGAAGCCACGGAAGCCACGTGAGCATGCCAGCTAACTAAAGACGTAACAAACAATACAGCAGAAAAGAATCACAGAGGCTGGGAGACACGGCTTAGCTGGTGATGTGCTGGCCCTGCAGGAATGAGGGTGCAAGTTGGATCCCCACAACCCACATAAAAGTGGGGGGCAGTGGTATGTTCTTGTAATCCCAGTGCTGGGGAAGTGAGGACAAGATATCAGGGGCTCCCTGGCCATCTCATCTAGCCTACGTGGCTAGCTCCAAGCCAGTGAGAGACGACTTAAAACACTTGAAGATAAGGTGACTAGCAATCGTGCGCTTATAGCTTCAGTGCTGCAAGGACAGAGACAACTGGATCCCTGCGCTTAGTGACCAGTCAGTCTAGCCAAAATGGCAAATTGCAGGTTTAGCGAGAGATGCTGTCTCATAAAATTAGGTTAAAGGTGGCAGAAGAAGACATTCTGGTTGACCTCTGGCTTCTATACACGCACACAAAGGTAGAATTAAGAACTTTCTGCTGTGCTTCTGTTGAGTCTCTGCTATCTCCTTAGGGTTAGCAAGAGCATACACTCACACATAAGGACACACAGACTGACATACACGGATACACATACACACGGAAACACACACATATATACACACACACATGGACGAACACATACAGGGACACACTCGTGCACATGGACATACAGACACACAGACACACATACATGGACACAGGGACACACCTACACAGCCAACTCACAACCACACTCTCACACACACTCCTCTAAATCCAAAACTATCCAGGTTGGGGAAATAGGAAGGTGACATATTCTTCACAAGTTATGAATTCAGGTGTCTTCAATGAAAACAAAAGACATTTCATTTTTCTCTGGTAAGGAATGGATATTAACCATTTACCTAACATTTTCTGGTAGGCATTAAGTTTTCAAATATTTCAAGTCCTTCACATTAGACATAGCATGACTGCAGGTGCTTGCTTTTAAACACAGCTGTGCTCAATGTCCGTGTGATAACTACAGTGCGCTCTATGCCTGAACCCACATGAACAGAGCATGCACCGTGGACAGGTTAGACATTACCATGAGGAAGATATTAAGAACCCAGAGTGGACTGAATTCCACATTTGCTCACACATTCCTCCTGTGTGTTTGAGGTAGCCCTTCACTGCCTGCCATATCACTTAGCAGACAGACAAGTAGACAAGCAGACAGACCAACAGGCAGGCAGGCAGGCAGATGAGTTTCAGTAAAGATGAACACTGTGCTGGTGAGTTCCAGGCCACCTGGCTGAGTGGGAAGAAGAAAGCTTTTGGCCCTCATGTGTGTATTAGTGTGTGAGTGTCCTACCTGTGTCTGTGACCAAGGCCGAGGACTAGTGGAGTTGTCTAGGGGAGTCATGAGCTGTGTAACAGGAGGAAAGATGGCTGCAAATCAGCCTGGGCAGAAGAGATACAAATGGGGCCGGCTCAGCACTTTGTGGACACCTAATTACAAACAGAATGAAAAAGTCTTCGGTCATTCTGAGAAGCCCTTGCTGCTCAGGTCTCCTATGTGACCGTGACCACTGACCCATGCTGATGCCAGCTCTCCCGTTCCTTCTGAGAGAAGACCTGAGATTTGTCTTATCAAGAATGTCCTCATTTTATCATTGCAAGACCAGTGTTATTATTTTTTTTTAGGGGTTAATGTTACCAGAAGAGGTCAGGGTGATTATTTAGTGGGAAAAATTGTATTTGCTAGGAGTTTATTGGTTCTCTTTGAGAAATCTGACTTATTTATGACATAAGTCATTTTGGGGCGGCTGATGGAAGGTAGTTCTCTTTTATGACACTTGTGCCTTTGTATAAAATTGTGCTATAAATGATATTGACAGTGCCATACAGGACTACTGTATATTTTTTTTTGTATGTTGTAAAACTTTGTTACTTTATGGTCGAATGAACCAAAGTTGTACTTCGTCGGCATCTCAGGAACAAGTGCAAAGACATCTATCTCATGGTCTGGGGGTCATGCTGAGGAAATAGTAAATAGAGGAGAAAAATCCACAAAGAAGAAACAACTTGCACTGTGTGTGCCCGTGTGTGCACGTGGGTGTGTGAGAGAGTGCACACGTGGCAGCTCTCAACTGTTACAATAGGTACTTCATGCACTGTGCGGTCTGTCCAGTCACAGCTCACCTCTGTATGTCATGCTTCTTGTGTGGAATTGCTTTAGGGACACATTTAAGCTGAAGAAACAAATAGCAAGTGGCTGGTAGACTTCTCTGCCTCCATCCTGGGCTCTGGCTTCAATGCCATGTTTGTTTGTTTGTTTAGTTGCTTGCTTGGTTGGGTTTTTTTGTGGGTGAGGGGGATCTCTACTGTTGCCTTTAATGTGAGATCTGACTTAACAAGTTCCTTAATCTGCCTAGAAAGTCAGATCTATCACTATCCTCAACTTGACCTAGGCCCTGGAACACCCTGTTGGTTCCTGAAGAAATAGCTTTCTAATGTTCCCCTAGAACGCTTACATTAACACCCCTATCTTAGGCCATTGGCAGTGGGGAGCTGTTCTTAGGCTTCTCTCCAAGGTCAAGAGCACCTCCCAGTCCTAGCTGAGGAGAAAATTCAATGAGGGGCTCAGGGGCCCCTTGCTTCTCTTCCCTGTTTATGGACATGTCGGTTCTTTTATTAAATAGGGTCTGTTTCCATTGGTGCACTTCTGTAGTTCACTGGCCTGTGAGTATAAAGAGGACAGAGTGGAGTATCTTCATGGCAGTCAGTGCGGACGCTGATGGCCAGGGTTCATGCCGTGTTCATCCATGTGCACAGACCCTGGCCAGGCACACGGAGGCGACCAGAATTGTTAGCCCACAGGGCTGCCTGCCCAGCAGCAGACATCCTGTGAGTAGAGTCCAGTAGGCTGTCTGCAGGAAGAATGATGGGAACCTCATGGAGCTAGTAGAGTCTCAACAGTCACAGTAGGAAGTTTCTCCTGGCTCCAAACAGTGCTTCCTGTCTCGAGGAACTGCCTTTGCAGGGTGCTGTTATCAGATGAGGCTCACTGTTGACTTGCAGGTAGTCAGAGCAATCAGTGAGTACAAGGGAAGAAAGTGAGCACTCGGGCACCATGGCGCCATCCTTCGCTTTGGGATAAGCAAAATAGAGCCCGCTGAGCTGAGCAATAGGGCGCACCTGTCTGAATTTGGAGGTGACAGGAAATAAGGACCTCTCAGATGTTGAGCTTGATATAGTTCATTTTGACTGGGTCTCTATGCCTAGGCTGCATGAGGCACACCAAAAGGATTAACCCCAGTGTAATCTGTCACTTTAGGTAGCAGAGGGCCACTAGACTCCAGTGAGAGAGAAAGTGAGAGAGAACCAGAGTGAGAGAGGGAGAGAGCCAGAGAGAGTGAGTGAGAGGGTGAGAGAGAGCGAGAATGAGAGCAAGAGAGAGCAAGAAATCGAGAGTATGAGACCGAGAGCGAGAGCGAGAGGGGAGCAGGAGGAGGAGGAGGAGGAGGAGGAGGAGGAGGAGGAGGAGGAGGAGGAGGAGGAGAGGAAAGGGAGAGAGGTGACTCTGAGATGGAGAGGAGGGGAGAGGGAGAGGGGAGGGGCAGAGGCCTGCTTTGACCAGTCTCTGTCACAGCTCAAGCGAAGAACTCACAAGAAGGTGGCGTGGAGCATGCGCAGCATTTGTTCTAGAACCAGCCTTGTTCTCCCCTTGGAGCCAAATCCAACTTTTCTTCAGTGCTGTTTTGTTTCGCCTTTCATTCTTGTCATTTATGGTGCCCTCGACAGCACGGCGAGGCGCCGCAGCTCTGGAATACCAGCCTGGCACCGCCGCGCGGAGCCGCAGCCGTGGTGTAATCGACTAATGGCTTCTTTTCATTGCAGCCCTCCCTGAGAGACCCAGTGGCAGATTGTAGACTCAATTACTCTCATGTCAGGTGATTATCCCAGGTCTTAATGTAATCTTCCATTCACACATACCATATTTCAATTACGGCAGCTATGGAACAAGCTGTGTATTCAAATCGCCAATCACCTTATCACTGCGGAACAATGTCAACTGTAAAAGACGCCAGCTGAAGGCAATTACACATGTGTTGAGACTCGATTATGATGACTCTCTGTGGTATTTGTGATGAGCTGGGGAGCGTTCTGAAAATTTAATTTAATGACAATATGCTTGCTGTACAATCCATAATACCTCCTGAATCCAGCATGGGGCTATTAAAGCTGATAGGAGCATATTATCGCCGCGCTGGAAGGCTGGGCTGGGCTGGGGGCTGGATGCCTCTACAGGGAACCATAGGTAATTTCTGCACATCTTTCTAGTGCAGGCAGGCAGCTCCAGCCCCAGCTGCACATGGAAGGTGGGCTTGCCTGCGCTGAGTTAAGGTGTTTTGCTCCAAAGCCTCTATACTGTTGATGTACAGAGGCTCCAGGACCTACAACCTTGTGAAGTCCACAGACTTGTTTCTATGGAGACAAGAGACTCCGGGAAGGAGCGACACAGGAAGTGTGGACAGGGACTTGCTGATATTCAGGCTGATTGCCCCACCCCCACCCCTACCCTCACCCCACCCACATCAGAAGTCCCTATGTGGAGGTCATAGCTCCTGCTGTGCTCAAGAAGCAGCCTCTGAAGAAGAAGCCACCAAGCTGGGATCCTGCCAGGGCCCACAGAGCATTGCTCTGGTGGTCTCTGTCCTTGTGATTTAAGGTCCCTCTAATCCTGTGGCTAATCGGTGGCTTTTCTGAAGGTCTGAGGATTGCATCCTTGTAGGTAGTGTGGGAAAAGGGAAGACTACCACCCTCTGGGGACACTTTGATGACCAAGAGGAGGCCTTGGCAGAGCAGCTTCTAAGGTCTGTGTCATCTCTCTCCCCATTTGACACAAGTCAGTATTTTGCTCCATGTCCCGAGCAGCAATGACCCAATTTATTTAAGAACAACCCTGTCCTACCTTAATTAGCCCATTAATTGGAGTGATGGAGAAAATGGAGGTACAAACTTTTGTTAAAGTGAAAACAACTTTAGTCTATGGGAGGCCTTGTGATTTTTGTGGTTCTCTCTCTCTCTCTCTCTCTCTCTCTCTCAGCTGATTAAAAGTGTCTGCATCGTACGGTTCATCTTGTTACCATCTTATTTTTCAGACCGATGTTTTAGTTACATACCACTAGAAACTTGTGCTCATCTTAATTATGTTTTAATGGTTTGTATTTTTTAGCAGACTGTATTTTTTGAAACTAGGTTTTTCTATGTTTGATTCTTTTGGCGCAAACCTCCTGAGCCTTCTCCGAGCACCCAGACCTGCAGTCTCCTAAAGCTCTGCAGCATCTTTCCGCATCAGACTAGGCAACCTCTCTCTTTCTATAGTTTTCCATCACACGGTCAGTTCTGAAGCTGGACACAGATAGACGATCTTACCCATGCTCTTTATTTCTACAGCACAAACAACAGCTGCCTGGGGCCGTTTGTGTGCAATGTTTCCTTTTTATGATCCGTGTGTTCTGGAACATGAAAGGAAGACATGGTCTGGTGTTGGAGTCTTTGTATGAAGCAAGCCCTCATCGACCAACGTTATGTCTATAGTTCTGTTGCAAATAAACTTTGTGGGGTCGGTATGGCTAGATGCCTAGTGTACAGTCTTTGCTGGCCAAGTCTTGTGGGGCTGGAGCACTGGAGAGTACAGGTAAGTAAACAATTGTCAATCTGTCAGCCCAACCGTGAAGGTCCAGGGAAGCCAAGTGCGTACGTGGTGGCCCTGAGCCTAGGATTTCCCATGGTGAAGTGAATGGCTTGGTGGCAAAGGGCTCACAGCCATTCAGTTCCATTCTTGTGGCTTTTCCCTGACTTAAGCCACTGGCCGTGTTAGAAACAGTCCTGGAGGCCAACAGGGTTTGGGCTTAGCAGTAGATCAGTTTGATGAACATTTCTGGAAACTGAAGAGACTGTTACGAAGGTGTGGTAGGATTCCTTATGGACTACTTGCTTTCTCCCAGCAGAGCAGTGACCCCAGCTTTGGACTGAGAGTGCTCCCTGCATTCAGCAACCCTAGAATATGCACGGTGGATGGATCGGAACTGACAGGATCAGGCAGACCGAACAGCGTTCAGTGATGATTAATTGAAAGTTTGTAAAATAAGCTACATCGGAAGTGAGGGATGATGGTAAGAATAAAACCTACCCACCACTCCGAAGCGTCATACTACATGCTACGGTTCTTCCCAGGGATATTCTGCCCTTACCCATCCCTCGGGAACTTTGGCAGTTGCTCGACAGACATTTTTGGTTTTCAATGTGAAGTAGGGTGCTTTGGCATCTAGGGGTTTTAAGATAATGCTAAACCTCCCACAGTGCACATCAGCAGAGCAAGGCAGGGAGCCAGCTGAACTGCTCTACAGAAACACAGGGATGTCTCACGATCAGGAGAGAAAACTCTTGGAAGGCAGCGAGAAAATTAAACTCCGTTGAGAACACTGGAGATGGATCTCAAGAGCTTAAAGCGTTTTCCATTGTCACCTTCATTTTGTAACTCTCTGTGAAGGATGTTTCCTGACATGTTGCCTGCTTTTTCTCTGCTCCTGTTTGTCTTAGCAGTGTGTATGTATCCTTTACACACAGTCGTCTCGGTGTGTCTCATTCAAAAGGAGTCTGTTACCCAGGAGCTGTCTTGGGATGCTGGACACAGTGATGAACCAGGGAGACAACTAGTTTGTAGTAGCATTCTTCTCTGCCTGTCCTGAATAGGCGAGGCCGCAGCATACGAGTCCCTGTGAAGAGCCTGGAGACACTAGCAGTTGACATCTGTGTACTGTGCCACACCTTCCTCATCTCCCAGAGTGGCTTGGCAGCTGTAGGTTGTGAAGATGCAGCCCCAGCATCAGCATCCACACACTTGCCATAAATCATTCTGGAGTCAGTACCGTGAAAAACACTCAACATGCATTTGCTTCTGAGCCTGTGCATCGTGACATAGCCTGGAACCTAAAATTAACTAGAAAGCATTTTTACGTTACTGCTCAGCTCTGTTCCTGAGATAACATCGAGGCGAGAAGAGAGAAACATAAACGAGAATTCAAGAAAACCAAGCCCTAGTAACTGTACCAGTCTTTTTCTTGTCTTTCACTTCTAAGTTTATAGGAAAACCAACATTGCATTATACAGAGATATAGAAAGAAAGTTAGTAATTTCTGTGCTATTTGAAAATTTTCTTGTTTTCAAATTTTGGTTGCAAGTAACAACCACACCATGTCTAGTCAAAGACAAAGGTATTCCTGGCATAATATATTGCATTTTATGCATATAAATGGAAAAGCATAGTGTCTCCATACTCATGTGCTGCCTGACATGCAGTTAAATTAAATGAATATTCATCCATGCTGAATAATTGCACTATTTATATGCCTTAAAATTATTTGAAAATCCTGGTATTTACACTAAAAATATGACTTACCCTCAAAGACAAGTAGATGCATGACCAAACGGACCTGAGACTGTCGCAGCAGCCCGGGCTGCTAACTGTTCCTCTTCATGTATAATTCTTCACCCAGGAAGGAAAACGCTATCTGATTACAAATTATGTTCCTATTCTTTCTTCTTTTGCCCAAGGCAGCAGTTAATTTTTGCCATAGGTCACAGAGGATAAACCCCAAAGATCTGGGAGCTTCTTAATTGTATTGCATAGGACTCCATGTCACCAAGCACCTGAAAGGAGTCATTGCAGCTTGCAGATAATGTTCCTTCCCTGCAAGCCATGAAAGAGATTCTCCCTCTATTGCGATATTAATTAGACTTCAAGGATGTTAGAAAAATTATAGCATAAGCTTCTGCAAAAAAAAAAATAGGCAATATTATAGAGGAATTCTTGGCCAAAACTTACAGGGAAATGAATTCACCTTGAGGCTTGTTTTGTTTTGGGAGGGAAAGGGGGAGGAGAGCATCCTAGGGACTCATAGGCCTTGTCACAGCCCTACCATATATAAGTTTTGAGGGAATCTCGGGTTACCTTTGTCAACTGCGACATTGTAAAAATGAAATGAATCGGTACGACCCATGGAAATCACAGGAAGCGGTAGAAATCTGCCCCGCCGGCTGTATATCAAGCATACAGTGAGAAAACGGGAGCTAAGGAAGTGGGAGAGAAGGGCAAAAGGCGAAATGGTTTGTGTCCATTTAAGAAAAAATCAATAATAGCATAAAATTGATTTAGTGCTTGTCATAAAACATAAGTAAGTGCTGGAAAATAGAGAAAATTGAGTCTCAATTTAATCTGCTCAAAGCTGCACTGTACTGATGAAGTCACTGCAGTGAGGAGACTACCATAAAATCCGAAGACAGATACTTAATTGTCATATTAAGGTTCCTTTCAGCGCACGGAGTCGAGGGGTAGGGCCCATCAATCACGGGGATAAGGGGCACTGAAATCAAATCTCAATTAAAATCTGTTCAATAATGTCTCTAATATGTTTTTGAAGCATTAATTTTTCCCATCGATTCTCCACCCCATAAATCAGATATGTTGCCGTGCATGTAATAGTTTGCGGAGGACAGGATGAGGGCCTTACGGAGTTAATGCGGCAGAACCGTTTAATTTACGCGGGCTAAAGTTTTATGTGTGTTGTTCATTTCTATTATTTTCTTCAGCTAAAAATTATTTGGGCTATAAAACTAAAAACCAAGTTCATTTTTCCCCCCAAGTGTCTGTGTGTTTAGCTATCACATCCTACGGCGTTTCTCTCTCTCTCTCTCTCTCTCTCTCTCTCTCTCTCTCTCTCTCTCTCTCTCTCTCTCTCTCCAAATTTGGCTATGAGGTTACTTACACTCTTACATACTCAAGCAGTGCTCTTGGTGGGCAGAGGTTTCCTCAGAGGCTTTCTGTGTTTAGTGAGAGAGGTAGGTTTTGACCTGTAATCAGAGGACTCACAGGAGATTTAAAAGGATTCAGGTGATGCAATTCGAAGACGAATATCCATGCTCAGAAAAACAAAAAGTGACAGCTTCTTATTTTTTTTCTAAGATTGGGGTGAAAACCTCATCCAAAATTAACGGATGACTTATGAAAGAGGAAAGAGAGAGCTGGTGACGTTGAAGAAGTGAGCTCTGTAGAGCAGAGGGAAGACTGAACACCCAGTGCCAGCACCCAGTAGGCAGAGGACTGAGCACCCAGTGCCAGCACCTGGCAGGCAGAGGACTGAGCACCCAGTGTCAGCACCCGATGGGCAGGGACTTCAGAAAGCACTTGGTCCCTGTCCTCAACATTTTGATTACTGCTTTCTAAGTGGCTCATATTTGGCACAGATGTATTAGTGTCAACTAAGGCTCACCGACCTTGTTCACAGTCCTTCTTTTGGAGCAGAGTCCCCCTTCTGTCCCAGGACTGTCACATCTACTTTCAGACACCCAGTCACTTTGGACATCTCCATTTTGTTTGATAAATTTATAGCCCCACGGTGTTTCACACTATGTTGGGTTGGCATTTAGGGTACTTTGTCATAAACTGTTTTTCTCAGTCTTACGAGATCAGCTGGGACTTTATCCAGGTCTGTCACCTCCAGCCAGGCTACAGCAGGTTCTAAGAGAGACAGGTGCACCATCAAGTAAGGTCACAACTGCCTCAGCCACTGCACACAACAGCGCAGTTTCTCTGTGGGGTGATTTTACCAAGTCATGCAGTCCAGAATCCCTGCTGGTAAATCTCCTTCCTGAGCATATGAGGCCTTCCATGTCTCCCAAAGCTAACATAAGAACTCCATTTTAGAGACCGTTTTTGTTTCGTAGAAGGATTGCAAAGATAGTCTCATTTTTAGCACCCCAAGCTTACTTCCTGCCAGTGGTGACATTTTAAGTTAGTGTGATGCTACTGTCTGAGATTACCTTTAGCTAAAAGCCACATGGCACTCATATCTCATATTTCCCCAAAGATCTCTTTTCAGGGTCCCACCATGAGACTACATTCTTTCCCTCCAGACTCCTCTTGACTGGTTCCTTTCTCACACTTATGTGACCTTGACAATTCTGCAAGAAGGTCAGCAGAACCTGGCTTGGAGCTTTGCAGTGTGTCCCTTTGTTGCTTGGCCTAGGGTACAATGGAGACCTGGCTCATGGGAAGGAAAACTGAAGGAAGGAAGTTCCACCCTTAGCAACTCCCATTACATGCATGCCCCAACATGACTTCCCACTGGCAACGGGAGGCTCATCCACCCACATGGGACAACCTAACCGGCCCCCATTCCAAGCCACACCTGTGCAAGGATCCTTTGAGCAGACGTTGTATTCAGAGAGGGATCATGCCTGCTCCCCTGGCAACTGTGGGCTTTACACCTATTCCTTATGGTTATTCTACAGAGAAGAGCTGGCGTTTCCCCCTTTTCTCCCCCTCCATCCCCTCCCCCTCCACCTCCTCCATCACTCAGGAATAGTGGTACTTTGAGTTTTCATCCAACACAATTGGCTTCACTTAGCAAATCTTCCCAGCTTTGACTTCAGAGGCTCCTTCTGTTGACTTCTGTGTCTTTTCTATATGCTCCCAATGTTGTGGCATGTGGTTGTTATTTTTCTCTCCCACGTCCCAGTGTCTGTTTCTCCTTCTTCCCCATTCTTCACCCCTCTTCTTTCTTTTTATTTCCTCTTAATCCTTTCTTTTTTGGCATTTCCCTTTGTTTTATTTTTATGGCATTCCAGGACGTTCCTTTTACCCTCTTCTTACCTACAGGAAGCTTGGAAATCAGCAGCGAGAAGCCCAGAGTCGACACATCTTCTATTTATACCACTGTTCAGCCCAGGAGCACAGAGGGTCAGTGCTAACTGCTGCCTCACTTCAGTAGGCTTTTCCATCCATCATGTGTGTTCTCAGTAGCCTCCCAGAGTCTATGCAGGAACCAGGTAACCTTGTCTATGTGCACTTGGCTATGCACTCTTGGCTATGTGCACATGGCTACGTGCAATGAGCACTCAAAACCAGAATATGGAGTAGGAGGTAAGAGGAGGAATAGGATGTAGCTTAGTGACTCGCTGTAGCCATAGACGAGGTCCTTACCCAGTCAGGTAGGAAGGGGTGCTCAGGACTGAAGTCAGCAGAAGGCAAGAAGCCCAGCTTAGTTCTATGCACTCAGTCTCTCCCGTGAGGCAGTTCCTTACTTCCTCTTCTCTGCTTTCCATTGACCTGTATAACAAGGGTCTCGTGTGAAAAGCACTCGGTGTGTGAGTGTGAAGTCATACACCAAGGCACTTGGTACACAGTGCAGAGTCTGAAAGGTGGGAATGGAGACACCCAAGTTTAACACGTAGACCTAGCATTGTTTGGATTACATCTTATAAAAGCAGCTGTGTGTTGGTCCATGGTTCCTCCCAAACCCTTACCATCTTCAGTGTTCTGAGAAGTCGTCCAGAGTACAGGCAGATAACCTTGGAGAAGCACTCATTGGAGCCCCAATGCACTTGCTTTTATTAATAACATAATGAGCAATCGGCCAGACACCTTTAAGCCATTTAGCCATTTCTGTGTGTCACCTCCTGACCCTCATGAGAATCTTCCCTTGTAGGCTGAGATGACCTGAAGTATGTTGTAAATTCTATGGAGGTCTGGCTTGACATATATTGTAAGTGCTACAGACTGGGGTACACTGCAGGAGTGGAGTGACATGTTTTCCTGTGAGTCCAAGCCTAAAGCTGGGATCTGAAGTGGATAGAGTCTGATTAGCATGGATGTAGTGGGCAAAGAAGCTCCTGGAAAGCCATGGGCAAGATGAGAAGATCCATGTGCTAGGGGCAGTGTGAGTGAAGTAAGGGACCCCTCGGGCTAGAGGCCTCAGACCACACAGCACTGAAGACAGCTGGAAAATCAGTTTCTTCAGGAAATGGAGAGCAGTGTGAGCAGGGACTGAGAGGTTTCATCAGCAGCCTACTCTTAAATGGTAGGTTAGAGACCATGTGCCCTGGGATGACCCAAGAAGGAGGGAAACTAAGGGAGGGACCACAGAGACACGCAGACTACATGGTGGAGAGAACGGAGAAAGAAGATAGCTCAGGGTCTACCCTGGGCATCCATTGCTAGGAGAAATCTGCATAATGACAGTCAGGGCAGATCTTAAGTTCTCATGAAGTTCCTCAATGGTAGAAATACTTACACTAGGGGGACAAAGGGTCGGGCTGCTCTCACTTGGGGTTCTTTAAAGGCCAAGGTAAACTAGAAGAACACATTGAACATTCGGAAAACATAGAGCTGTGGATATGGAGCAAGCATCATGGGCAGGCACATGCAGGACTTGGATTGAATGGCCATTGATGCGGAGCACTGCCCTCACACATAGGTGCTCAGCTCCCTAACAATTCTAGACAAAGGGAATCCAGTGGTTGGGTGTACAGATTAAGGTCAATGTTGTTGATTCTGGCTCCTCTGCACAGCTCTGATGCTGAGATCCAGGCCACTTCCTCATCAGAACTGGTATGCTCTGGGATTGACCTCCAGCACTGGCCCCTCAAAGTGGCTCAGCTCAGCAGAGCGACACCAACCACAGCCCAGTTCTCTATGTTGCCCATCAATGCTGCCTTGCTGGCATTCATTGTCATAAAACCAATCACAATGGAATAATTTGATACGTTTGTGACTCACAAATATAGTTCCCCAAGCCACTGTTCTACATTAGTAGTAGCTAAGCACCCATTGATGGAAGCTTAAAATAAAGTGTTCCCCAATGGACCCCTGCTTTAGCAGGCATTACCCCAGAAAGCTGGAGCTCTTCATAGGAGTTACTGTAAATGGCATGCATTTGCAAGTGAGCCAGAAATATTTGGGGAACCTATTTCCTTATTTCCCTCCTGCATTGATACAATGATGGTATCTTGTGTGGGCTTAGAGAATTCGGGGGCCGTCGTCTTCTTTTTCTTCTTTTTCTTCTTTTTCTTCTTCTTCTTCTTCTTCTTCTTCTTCTTCTTCTTCTTCTTCTTCTTCTTCTTCTTCTTCTTCTTCTTCCTCCTCCTCCTCCTCCTCCTCCTCCTCCTCCTCCTCCTCACCCCTCCTGCCCCTCCTCCTTCTCCTCCTCCCTCCTCCCCCTTCTCCTCCTCCTCTTCACATTTCTCTTCCTCCTTTTCTTCTTCCCTTTTTCCTCCTCTTCTTCCTCCTTTCTTTTAAGACTGGAAGACTAAAGTCTAAATTAGATGTAAGCAGGTTCATCTAGACCTTCTCCCTAGCCATGAGAGCTGGGAAGGGACATATTTGAAAGCTCAAACTGATTTATTTTTTCATCACAAAAATATGTGAGTCCTCTGAGTAGGTTGATTATGACTTAACTGCCTGGGTGGCCTCAGTCCCCATCACTGAGGCTGGGGCTGTGCCAGGAGTGTGGGTAGGACTGGTGGTTTGTAGTAAAAGTCTTTTATGTCTCCTTCACAAGGCAGAGCCCTCCAGAAGTTTAAGCAGGTGATTGCTGTGAAGGTGGGGTTGGCCCAGGTGCTTCAGTCAGCTTTGCAAAGCTTAATGCTTCCCTTTGGAGCTCTTTCCTCTTTCCTGGGGCTAGGCTGATGCATGCATGGACAACCTAAACACAGCTAGTGTACACTGTAGCAGAGCCTCCCCTCAGTGTCCACATAAGCTCTCACAGACAACTTTTCTTCCCAGAATGCTGAATACTAGTGAACTGAGTTGACACATAGCTGTAATGATGTGGCAGAAAGGGCACTGCAGTGTCAGGAAGCCAGCTCATGTCCATTGTATGACTTTCTTCAGGTCACAGAAGAAAGCAAATGAGCACATGAAAACAAGCCCCACTCTAAAAAGCACATTTATTCTTTAGGTTCTGGGTATTCTGAGCCTCATTTCTGAGCTAGGAATGCATACATTATCACAGAAAGAAATGTCAATGTCAGTTATGAGAGCTTCCTGGCCACAATTTAGTTGAATTTGTTTTCTATTGAGAAGATGGTTGCAAACGGCATATAGCTTTTGTTTTGGTTAGCGGGATAGGAGTTAAGATAGGTCTCATGTAGTCTAGGCTAGCCTCAAACACACCCTGTAGCCAAGGATAACTTTAAACTCTTGATCTCCTGCTTCTACCTCCCAAGTACTGGAAGAATTAGCAACCCAGCAGAATCAACACATAGTTATTTTCTTCTAACAATTACTTAGCTAGAGTAATCACTCCCAGTAATCCTGCCTTCCATTGGGTGAAGCTAATTACTAATTTACTTAGTGGATGTAAGAGGTTGAGAGGTGTGAGAAATGGTACTATGGGTGATGTATCTTAAGGTCAGATGTGTAGCATATAGTATAAGAATATGCATAGAGAGGAATGATGCATCTAAGAATGGCAATACACAGAAAAAAATCCAAACCAAAATGAAACAAAAAGCAAAAAAACCAGCTTAACCCAAACCACTGGCCTCTGCTTCCTGGTCTCCCTGGATGTGAGCAAGCAGCCTCCTCCTCCTGCTGCTACCATATCCACAGATTGCTTCTGCTACTGTGCCCCACCAATGGTGGACTGCACCCCCCCAAACCATAAGCCAAATAAATCCCTCCTCCCTTAAATCCCTTCTTGTCAGGTATTTGGGAGAAGAAACTAGGCAAGTGTCTAATACACCAGTGAGTAACCAGAGCTGGAGAATGAGAAAACAGATGAATGCCATAGGCAAAGAGGAAGAAGTCTCAGACAATCTAAAAGTGGGAATGTGACGGACTGTATATGAGTCTAATACACACCTGCTGAGCTCCGGGAGAAGATACCAGAGGGTGTGGGGAAGCAGCAGTAACCCAGGGGACAAGGGTAGACTCTCAGTGTGAATCAATGAGGTTCCATTCACCAGACTCAAAAAGTCCAGGGAATCTATGAGGGAGGATTCCTTAGAAGGGGAGGTGTTTATCTAAAACCTAATCCAACTAGAGAACAGACTGTGAGAAGCATGAAGAGGCTCAACGTCAGAGTAGAAGACTAACCTGTCCAGTATGCACCAGTGAGGCTTGCAACTGAGAGCAAAGCTTCTCTGTGGCTAAGTCCTCAGGGACTGAGCTGTTCTGTCTCTCAAAGTAAAGGTGACATACTTCTGTGCTTGGAGAGATGAAACCCGGGATCCTTTATGATTGTCAGATAGCCATGAGAGGGAGTGCTCACGTGAACTCCAAGGATGGAACAAACAGCCTGGGAGGAGACTCCTTGGAGAGAAGAAATTATCAGGAAAGAAGATCATGAGCACAGAGCGTGTATGGGCCATTAGTATGAGGGGGATTCCTTGGACATCTACTCTAAGATATGAGGAAGGTCACTGGGTAGCTGAAGAGGCATCTGGGGGTGGCTGAGAGCAGGAAAAGTGATCTTTGGCCTAATTTCACAGGTGGAATGAATCCCCTGGCCAGTTACTTTGTACTTCTGGGTCTGATGGAAGCCCCAGCAAATGGCTTGCCTGTATGTGGGAAAAATCAATGTGTGTGTGTGTGTGTGTGTGTGTGTGTGTGTGTGTGTGTGTGTGTATGTGTGTGTGTGTGTGCGTGTTCAGAAGTCAGAGTCCTTGATCTACAAAGGACTTTTCTGAAGCTAATCCCAGTCACTGTTGTCAGCAGTCTTGTATCAGGGTGGGAAGATGCTGCAGAGCACACACAAGATAGGAGAGGGCAACTTCTAGTCAGCTCCGGGGAACAGCCCCCAGCTTCTGCTTAGGTGGGCAGAGCCAGCCAGTGACGAGCCATGAAGTCATCCTATCCAATAAGACGGGATCTGGCTGACACTGAAGATAGAGAAGTCTAGAAGTGGGCACACATGTGAAAGTGCATTTCAGATGAAAATGTGCTGGACTGGTGCTGAGCTTGAATAAGAAGACAGAAAGGGCTGACTCTCTGGGAACACATGGAGAGCAGTCATTTGGAAATCAATACTTATTTAAATGTCTAGATGCAGTTAGGCATTTTGAGGTATATATTTGCATATACACCCCTACCCCCATATGTGCACATACACACATGCACGCACATGCACATACCCACCTGTGTTAGTGCACATACAGTGTAAATGTATCATCAAGAGGAAGGCTTTGGACCAAAATAGGTCAAGACTTCAGAATACGCCTAAGGACATCACCATAGACTTAAAATACAGGAGACAGAAGTGGAATACAGCTAAGGGGAGGAACCTGGAGGGGCAGTCAGAAGCAGTGGTGTGAATGAAGTGTGAACAGGACGTCCAGAACCATCTGACACACAGAGGGCCAAGGACAGCTTCCCAAACACACAAGCCAACAAGAAAAGGATCATTTCCTTTTTCAAGGGAAAACTGGTTTCTTCTGACCTCTCTCTCTCTCTCTCTCTCTCTCTCTCTCTCTCTCTCTCTCTCTCTCTCTCTCTCTCTCTCATACACAAAAGTACACTTGGATTAGAGCATGTGATCAAAACTTAATATTAAAGCACAAATATAAGCTTCTAGAAAAATGTTGTAGGAAACTTTGGATTAAACAAAGACGTCTTAAACAAGACATAAAGTCACTACACATAAAAGATGAAAAGAACACATTGGGTTCTAACAACATAAAGAATTAAGGCAATTAAAAGGGCATTGAAAATCTAGGAAAACTATTTGCAATATGTATTCAATAAAGCATTTGGGGGGGTTATGAAAATAACTTACCATTCAGTTAAAGAAAAAAGAACATTTCATGAATCCAGGTGGAAAACACACAGACGTCTAACCTGCTGTGTGGACGGTGAATGGGGCACAGGAGAAGTGAGTGATGTCACCTGGATTCAAAACCACCTGAGTGATGGAAGCAAAGCCAGAGTGGCCACATGGGTGCAGTGAGCGTGGGGACAGCTGGATGCTCGTGTTTTGTTGATAAAGGTTAAAATAAAGATGGTAGAGTCCATTTGGAAGATGGCTTGGTTTGTTAATCACAGCATATATTTGCTGTATGACCCAGAGGTACAATGAAGTATTTATTCAAGAGAGACAAAAAACATTTGATCCAAGCTGGAGCTGGATAAGCATGTCAGCAAATGGAAGCCTGGTTCCACCTTGGCCTGTCACCTGGCCACAGAAGGATGAACCCTGGAGCTACACAACAAGAGAAGGGACCATATAGGCACAAGGAGCATGGCTATTGTAAAGACTTTAATTGCTTCTAGCACCCATGCCGTATGGCCTACAACTGAATGACTTCAGCTCCAGGGAACTGCACACCCGCGCCCCTTACTCTTCACCTCTAATCCTTAAAAGAGTAAACATCTTTTTTTAAAGTGGTATTACATGAGAAATGACTGAGACAAAAGAATTAGTTCCTGGATTGGACTTGCCATGGGGCAATGCAGGCGTTGAAACAAGATGGGGAATGCACAGCACCCAGCCATCTAGGTTTTGGTGGGAAGGAGAACTATGTGGTGCCTGAGTGAAGTCTATATGCCTGTTGTGTGTCAGAACTGCCAGGGAGTCCCCTACTCTCTAGTGGTGGATTTTGTCACATGTATGTACTAGCTGACCTGATGCACCAAGAGACACAAGCATGGTTTGGGGCATCGGTGATGTAGAGATTTCACCTGGAACGCAAAGTAGGAGAGAGATGGGTGCTGCTAAGACTGTAGGGACTGAGCCTGATCAAAGCCAGCATCCTCTGATCCACCTCTGTCCCTTGAATCAGTGTTCCTGATTCTGAAAACGGACTCTCACTTCCAAACCCTTAGTCTTCAGGGAAGACACTGTCCCTGAAGGATTTGTGTCATATGATATGAATGCTCCAAGTACCAAGTGAAGCTTTTACACTTTGTCACTCCAGTGAAAGTCAAACAGTCCCAGGAATACAAAGGTCACAGGATTCAACTTCAAACAGGCTAGCCTTGAACTCTTGGGCAATGGACCATATGCCAACTGTGATTGTGAAGTCTTGATTTCAGAGGCAAGGAGAAAGTTCTCGGTCCCACACCTCCATACAGGTGCCTTGGATCCTGGGACCTATGCTTAGATCCATGTGGGTGGTCATTTTGTAATGATGATTTAAAAAGAGTAAGTGTGTGTGTGTGTGTGTGTGTGTGTGTGTGGGGTGTATTTGAATGCGAGTCTGAGTGCCCACTGGGGCCAAAAGAGGGTTTAAGCCACCTGGGAGATGTCGGGAACAGAACGCAGGTCCTTTGCAAGAGCAGTATACACTCTTAACTGCAGAGCCATCTCTCTAGTTCTGAAGTAGTTAATGTTCATTATCATCTTGATTCATCTGGAAGGAACTGAGAGACTTGCTTCTGGATGGGTCTGTCTGGGAGATCATTTCCAAGAACTTGCTAAAGGTGGAGGATGCTCTCTAGCAATTAGCTGTACCTTCCTGCAGTAGCCCAGACACACACAGAATGAATGGGAAAGCAGTCCTACCTGCCTGTCTACCTTTGCTTCTTGCTTGTGTCTATCCCATTGCTGCTGCTGCTAAGGCAATCACTGTCATCGTCTACTGATGTTAGAATCAAGCTTAGTCGGCCTTCCAACCTTCCAACCTTGTCTATAACTTGGGTTACAAACAAGCAGATCTCTGGGAATCCTCTAGAACTTCAGCACCAGATAGAAGCAACCACCATTGTGGACTGAGTAGTTGTGGGTTCTCTGCCTCCCCAATGTGCACACAGACATTGCTGGACTCCCCAGTATGGTGTAAGCCTATCTAATAAACCTCCTTTATCATGTATATTCATTGTAGTCTCTGTCCCTCTAGAGAACACTGATTGATATAATATGTCATAAGAGGCCCTGAAGATAGCAGACACACATCACAGGTCTGTGCAAATGTTGTTCTAGCTGAGCTAGCCCTATGAAATCTTGAGCTCAGCTCACAGGCAGTACAGTGCCTACCTTCCCCCGATGACCTGGAAACCTTCCCAGCTTGTATATGTAAAACCTCTGCGATGCAAAAATAAAGTCTTCAGATTCAGCTGGGAAACTATTTGTGGTGTGGAAATGAGAATATTCCATTAGAGTGATTCACTCTTAAATTATTATTTTCTATAAGCTTTAGTGTTCTGCAAAGATTTTATTTTAATGTAAAGTGCCTGATTCTGCAGTCCTCAGTAGGGCAATAACTTTTCATTAACTTCATTTTTCATTTTTATCTTTCTCTGAGTGTTGCAGAACATAGCTTGTGATTTTGAATGTCATGTAACAACAACTCTAAAATTATCTGCCCTTATTTGCATTTGACACTAATATTTGATATGTTAAGTTACGCAGATCTACAAATGTAGGTCTGCCTCATTCTGCCTTGGGTGACAATAAGAGCTGTCAGCTCTGCACTTCCGTACTGAATTCATGTTGCTAATGACTGCTGACTTTTTTTTTTAATATTGTGTGTGTGTGTGTGTGTGTGTGTGTGTGTGTGTGTGTGTGTGTGTGTGCAGAAAGAAAGAGAAAGAAAGGAAGGGAGAAGGAAGCACAAACAGAGGGAGGTAGGAAAAGGGAGAGATGGAAAGAAGAGAGAAAGGAGAGAGGAGGAAAGGAGGAAAGAAAGAGAGGAGGTGTGGTCGGGGGCAGCAAAGTGAGAGAGACAGGGGATTTCAATGGCCTCCAGAAACACTTAAATAAACAAACCACAGAATTTCCTGCTTTGGATATGAATTACTGAGATTTTGCGCAAGTGACCAGCAGTGACTCCCGACCTTCAGCAACAAGCAGGCTCACCTTCATTTTTAAACTGTGGGTTTCTCACAAAGTTTTCAGCATTCCAGTGCTTATATTGTTTAATCCCATCAGCACTATAACTGCAGGTGTTTTGTAGATTGGTGAAAAAAATGGCCCCTCCCTTCCCACCTAATCTCTCCCCAGGGGACCCCTCTGAGGCACGTATTAGCATTTTAATATGTGACATACCCGATTATTTTCTGGTTCTTTTTGACAGCAGAGGGGGACTCTGATGCCATGTCAATGTGCATTACTTTTCCTGGCAATTTCCCTTTGGGGTCCTGTTCAGTGTGTGTCTTTGTGTATTTTC
Organism: Uromys caudimaculatus; assembly: GCA_028551405.1. Taxonomy (NCBI): domain Eukaryota; kingdom Metazoa; phylum Chordata; class Mammalia; order Rodentia; family Muridae; genus Uromys; species Uromys caudimaculatus. The sequence goes on from CM052715.1 coordinate 63,896,203, forward strand.
TGTTTCATCAGTTGTGGACACTGTCCCTTTGTGAGCCTGAGGTCCTCAGACCTCTGATCCTCACCTCCTTAGCTCCCCAACTCCTATGTGGCTCCTGGGCTCTGTGATGTTTACATTAAGCCCTCAAAGTTGACCTTGCTTTACCTTGATGGCATTTCAGTTTCCCAGGCACTGGGACATGTGGATTCTGAAAGATAAAGAGAAATAGGATGGACATATGTTGTGGCAGTGGTGAAGGTGGTCCTTTGAGGACCCATGTCAGGAGGCCTTGACTGGCTTTAGTTCTCCACTCTCTGGTTTCCCTGGAGCCATCTTTCTGTTGGGAAGCTGCTCAGCTGTGTGCCTGCAAGATGGCAGCGTCACTTGGCTCCATTGATGTCCCTTCATCTGCTTTTCATTTTCATCCTAGGCTCCCTCCCTTTCTCTTCAGCAAATCCTCTCTTCTTTAGAGTCCACATTGGCCCCAGGTTCCATTCTCAGTGGGCTTTGCCTTGCTCCCTAGTGGGGCTTTCTGGTTACCCAGACCTCCAATGTCACAGGAGTGAGTCACCTTGTAAGCACCAGTAGGTTCCCGGTCCTTGGCTCCTGGTGTCCTGCAGAAAGTGTGTGGCAGAAGCAATCCCTTCTGAGATAGTGCAGCTGGGTATAGAATCTGGGTCTAAAGCAAGCCTTTCTAGGACTTAGAAGTAGTTATCAAGGATTTTGTTTGGAAAGAGAAATCTAGAGATACTCTGACTCCTTGTTTCCTTTTGTATTTAAATGCAAAGATACACAATTAATCAACTTTAGTGTGGTAGGTGGTAGACATGGCAGACCTTTGAAAGCAGATACCCATTGGTTATGAGTAATTACTTACTTCGTTCTGGGTTACTATTTTCTCAAACATGTGGTGGTCTCTTCCATGTTTGTTCTCCATGGAGACTGAGAAGAACAGCTTTGATAAGTGTAAACATGTATGTCTCCCCTATCCCAAGCTTCCCTTGACACTCTGGGACTTTCCCCAAGTTTCCCTTCACATTATAAGACTTGCATATATTGGCTCTCTCTCAGGCTTCTCTTGAGGCTATGGAACTTGCAGATGCCAGAATGGATCTGGGCAGATTCCATTTGGGTAGTATATAGTGTATTTCTAGAGAGGACATGTCTATGAAAAGTAATGTCCAGAACCAGAATGGGTGTGACATTTTCCGCTCTTGACTCATGAATAAGTCTTGTTGTCCATCCCTATGTGTTGGTCATGTAACACGGTAAGGGATTTCACAGCCTTTGCCATGGCGACTCTTTTAGGTCAGCTGTATATGTCCACTGAAGTCACTTGGAGCCTTAGAGGTGATAGAGAGGCCACTAGGCTCCAGAAGAACAATATGTAGAAAGCTCAGCCACCAGTCTCAACAAACCTCCATCCAAATATGGATGCCAGAGGTCTAAGAGAATCCCCTGCCCCTCAGGGTCCAGAGCTCTACTGAACATAGGAAAGGTATGTAACCTTCATGGCTCATTTAGGCACTGCTTCCATTCATACCTTGCTGGCTGGCAACATCCACAATTACTCCAGCCAGTCTGCTCACCTGACTATCCTGCTCTTTGGGCTCACTTGCAGTGGACTTTTGTGTATTTCTGACCATCCTCACAAGACTTAGGAGGGAAAGCAGGCAGGTCACTGCACCCCATCTTCCTAAGGTGAAAGCCCATGGGACATAGCTTAAAATTCTACATTCAGACTAAGGGTGCTGAGCCAGAAATGCCCTATGATCCGTGGACATAATTCATCAGGTACCAAACTCCTGGACGTAAACATGCTGTGTAGTTGACTCTAGTTCTGAGCTCTGCTGACTAACAGCTGTGTGGCTTCAGGCAGGCCCATCTGAGCCTGCTTTATGGAGACACATATCTTCCACTTATGACACTATGTAGGGGATAAACAGCGTGAGATTACCATGGAACCCGACAAACACACACGGGCTATAACCACACCTGTTGAGTACAGATGTGTACTGAGGAGCTCCTTTCTATCTCTGGGGCAGTAGTCTCATTAGAAGGCCAGGGTCCCACACTGTTTCTCTATGGACATCACACTGGAGCTTCACTGACTCCACCCACCAAGAAAAAAGAACCACTTGTAATTCCTTTCTTGCTTACGATGTGTATTACAATCCCCATGCATAATAGAAAGGGTGGTTTCCCTCATCCTGTCAGGGAGATGAATCCTTGACAAGCAAAGGAAGCATTCCCAAGGCTATCTCATCTCTCACCATGAGCACAATGGAGCACAGTGTTAGAGGTTCTTCAAAGCTGATTACATCATCAGGACTTCCACCCTTGCAGAGAGTAGAGTGTTGCAGATCCGAAATGATCTCGGGCTATCATTAGCTGCCTTAAAAATCACTCATGCTCATTCCCTGTGTAGGAATTTGGTCTGGTTCTTCCTTCCAGCTCCATGCTTCCAGAAATAAGACTCAGACTCAAAATATATTTACAAAGGCCTTGGTCATGTAGGTAGGCTCTTCTCTGATTAGATCATAACTTAATATAACCCATTTACTCAAATCTACATTCTTCTACATGGCTGGTTACCTGTGCTCAGGTACTATACATTCATCTACTTACACTTCCTGGACAAATCTCCTGTATCATGCTCTATATTAGAATCCTTTCTACCTCCAGGATGTCCCAACTTCTATTCTACCCTTTCCCATAGGCCATAGGGTCTTCAATAGACAGATGCTGCATCTATACAACACCCAAGATATTCCCTCTATACCCCTCTGTCTGACATCCTTGTGACTATTAGGTGAAACCTTTTGGAAGGTACTAACAGATCTCTAGCTTCCGCTTACTCAAAGACTAAGGCTGTTATCAGATAATATCTGAGATTTATAGCAAATACATATCCACTTGTGATAATCCACCTACTTGATTTCCCTGCCATAGCCTCTGAGACGGGCCTTGACTTATAGTTTCCTTTTGTTCTGTAACTATAGAAAAAAATCATGAAACTGTTACTGTGCTGAAACCTGAATCCATGTATCTGAGCCTTGCTCACTCATATTTGACTCCGAATAAGCTCTTATTGCCTTTGGGATGAAGATCATATTTTTGCATCTACAGAGCCAAGGGGAAGAGCCCTGGGTGTACACAGACACACACAGACACACAGACACAGACACACACACACACACACACACACACACACACACACACACACACTCACACTCACACACCACATCTAAATTGGAGACAGGCTGGGGCAGAGTGCTACTTCCTAGCTTCTGAGGAAAATACCTGTTCTAGTTCTATATCTGGAGAATCTCAAGTCTGGAGAAATAGTCATATTTTGAGCCATTCCACCTCTGAAAGATGGAACCTGGAAACACCCTTAGCTTGGGCCTTCTGGAAGTTGGAATTCGGGTGGTGACCTATCACTACAGGCTGTAGGCCACAGCCAGATGCCTCCTGTGTTTTAGAAATCACAAGAATGATGTTTACAGGTTCAAATGGTCAAGTTTAAACACAGAGGAATGCTGGTTCCTGGTGTGCAACAATGATTTGGAATCAAAATCTGGTGCCTGTCAGAGAAGGTCTCTTGTGCTGGATGGCACTGGCTTAGTACTCTGTGGCTGCTGTCTGTAACACTGGGGCAAAGCCAGGCCCATCTGGCTGCAGAGTGTGGAGTGTTAATGGCTTGGGTAGTTCCCCTAGCCACACCCCATGGACCAAATACCCTGGGATCCCTGGTGAGAGCACTATATCTTCCATCAGGGTCACCTCTACTACGATAGTGTTCTCTGCCTGAAGAAGATGCCAGCTTACTGCCAACCTTCTTGCCCCTCTAGGTCTCGGGCTATTATTGGATCTCTTCAGTGGTTAGTCATGTAAGTATGGCGGTTGGCAACCAAGAATCATAACACATAACAGGAAAGTTGCCATCCATGATTTCTGGAGTCTTTACCAAGGGGAGGAATTTACTCTTCTTCCCACTGGACCAGATGCTGCATGCTATGTGCAGGCACTATGTGCAGGATTTGCACCGACTCATTGCTATACTGAGCACGGCCCAGTGTCACATAATATAACAGCAATGGGATGCAGCAATGGGAAACAGATGTCACTCACCTCGGCAAAGTCAGAGCTGACAGTGACTCTTGTCATTTGTTTAAGTCAGGGTGGGTGCAAGCGTGTCTTGAGTTGTCTGTCTGCTTCTGGAGCCCCACAAAGAGGCATGTGAACACAGAAGTGTCCTCACCTTCCTGAGTCTCACAGTCTTCCTATGTAGAGAGGGAGCGGTTGCTCCTAGATGCCCAGCCTCGCAGCTGATAGTCATGTACCTAGGACAGAATGAAAGACCTGGTCTCCTGGCCTCCACTTCCTTCCATCGACTGCCAGGGAGGGATCCTGTGCCATTCAGAGTAGTTGTTAGGCACAACAGAGTTAGACATGTGGAGAGATCTATTCAAAGCCTGAGACTTTACACCTCTGTGGATGTGTACACCCTAGTCAATTTTAAGTCATAAAGGGAAAGGAGAGTCTGGGCTGTAGACCACCCTCTCTACATAAGATATGCACGCTTATGTATATAAAACACATACAAATACACACACAGACACACACACACTTATTCTCTAGCAAACTATTAATATGTGGCTGCATTATCTATGTGGATATATCTATACATGCCATCTGATCTGTGTATATATGTGTGTATATGTACATCCTCTCTGCATGTCTGTGTGTGTATGTATGTATGTATATAGAGAGAGACAAGAAGGAGAAAAATAAGTTTCATATGCATATGTAGATATTTCTATCACTTAGCTAAGGAAAACTATAGCTGATATATTATATGATGTATGTGTGTGACAGAAGGGGGGGAGAGGGAGAGAGAGGAGAGACTACTTCAGCTGCAGTGCCTTTTCTCTCTATCCATTTTGAGCTTTTGCTTCCGTGCTGAGAAAGGCACTAGGGATGATAAATCCCTTCCACAAACAGAGAGAAATAAATACTTTCCACAAAGAGGATCATGAAGTATATTTTTCCCAGGGAGCTCCATTATTTTATAAGCAGTTCCCTTTTTCATCTTTACTGTCTTACTTTGACTGGCCAGACTCCTGGCCATGGTCTGGGCCTGCTCTCTGCACCATCCCCAATATCACTCACATTCAGGGGTTGGCAGAGGGGGGTGGGCAATAGCTGGGCCCCAGATCATCACCCAGGCAGACCACTTTGACACCTCTGAGGGCAAGATGAATGACCAGCTGCCTCTGTGGACAGTGTTCCCAAGTAAGTGGTCCTGCCTTGGTACTGCTCTTTGCTTTCTCTTTCCTGTGTTGTTAGCTTCTATATCCCATTTAGATGGTGATGGGTGCAGGTTCCTCGTGATAAGCACAGAGAAGAAGATGAGAGATTCCCACTGTGGCTTAAACAAGCACAGCACAAAGCATCAGGAAACTGTTGTTAGTTATCTTTATTTCTAAGTAATGCCGGATGCAGGACTGAGTTTAGACGTCAACACATCACATTGGGAGAGACAGCTCAACAAACTGCCAGTCTCTGAGAAAGTAAGCTTCCCAGCTTTGCCCTGTAAGTTCCTGCACTGACTCTGACTCGAATATCGATTCTCCCTCCACTGTCTCTTGTGTGTGGTGTGTGCACATGGCTGTGGAGGCCTTAGATGTCATTCCACAGGGTGTCTGTCATACCTGCCATTTTTTGAAGCAGGATCTCTTACTGAACCTAGACTTTGCCAATTCCGTGAGACTGGCTAGCCTGGCACCTCTCTATGACATCACAATTAGTTTTAGTACAGAGATTTAGCGAGGCAGTACTTTTAAGGGAAGCCAGTGCCACGGAGGGATGCTGGCTGCCTTCTTCGCTTGGAAGTTTCAGTGTGGTTAAAGTGTTTTCCTAAGACTGTAACTTTGGGCAGCAGCTGGAAACTGCCATGCTGGTGAGCCGTTTCAGCTCCGGGGAATTCACCTTGGGGAAGGTTAGGACCTGTAGTCTCTGCAGGACTGTGAGCATCCCATGATTCACCTGTTGTAGTTTCCTGCAGACATGGCTGAGGTCCAGCGCCTGGTGATAAGTGGCAGGACTAGGAATGAGTGAGCCCACACAGGGCCAATTCAAGAAATGAATGAGCCAACATGAAATACTCCTTGGCCAGCAATGACAGTTTGGGCATGCAGTGGCTTTGCAGTAAATGTTATTTTCTATCTTTTTGGTGTTATGTGCCTTGCTTTGGAACTGAGGTAATAAAGGCTATGCCTTTGTGTTCCATACCTCAGAATTAATAGCAAACTGTTTTGTTTCTCTTCAAATAAGTTAAACTGTCTAGAGTAGGGCTTTGAATGAGAATGGCTCCCCATAGGCACATATTTGTAAATTTTTAGTTTCCAGTTAGTAGATCTGTTTAGGAAGGATCGGGAGGTGTGGCTTTGTTGGAAGAGGCATGCCACTGGAGGTGGGTTTCGAGATTTCAAAACCTCATGTCAGGCCCAGTCTCTCAGCCTTCATCTTGGATAAGATGTGAACTTTCATCCAGAAAACTCTCCAGAAACATGTCTGCCTACTGCCATGCTTTCTGACGCAATAATCATCTAACCCTCTGAAACGTAAGCAAGTCCCAGTTCAATGCTTCCTTTTATAATTTGCTATGGTCAGGGATCGTAGGAGTAGAACAGTGACTAAGAACAGTAGGCTGTTTTCACATGTGTTGACAGCTTGCAGACTCTTCGTTTGTATTCAGCTGTATTTAGCAGAGTTGCCAGTCCAGTCTCTTTTTTGGCAACCAGACAATCTGTCATCCTGGAAGTCTGGATGCTTTGATACTGCCTGGACATTTTCAGGAAGATGTAGATCAGTTGCAATAACCACAATAGCCAGGATACCTGTTGCAGGAGGCTTTGCTCCGGTCATGACCACTCCAGTCAGGCAGTGGATGGATGTATCAGTGAACACTAGATACCCCACTGTCTTAGTTAGGGTTTCTATTCCTGTACAAACATCATTACCAAGAAGCAAGTTGGGGAGAAAAGGGTTTATTGAGCTTACACTTCTATGCTGCTGTTCATCACTAAAGGAAGTCAGGACTGGAACTCAGGCAGGTCAGGAAGCAGGAGCTGATGCAGAGGCCATGGAGAGGTGTTCCTCACTAGCTTGCTTGCTTGCTTCTCCTGGCTTGCTCAGCCTGCTTTCTTATAGAACGCAAGACTACCAGCCCACAGATGGTACCACCCACAGGGGTCCTCTGCCCTTGATCACTAATTGAGAAAATGCCTTACACCTGGATCTCACAGAGGCATTTTCTCAACTGAAGCTCCTTTCTCTGTGATAACTCCAGCTTGTGTCAAGTTGACACACAAAACTAGCCAGTACAATTGACCCCTTCTCAACTCGACACACAAACACATCACCATTAAGCCCAGACCCTTACTTTCTTATTCATCCCCAAGATCTAAATAACTTTAAAAGTCCCACAGTCTTTGCAAATACTTACATATTAACATTTCAGTCCCTTTTAAATATCCAATCTCTTAAAATTCAAAGTCTTTTAAAAATTCAAAGTCTCTTAACTGTGGGCTCCACTAAAATACCTTCTTTCTTCAAGAGGGAAAAATATCAGGCCACAGTCACAATCAAAAGCAAAATCAAACTCCAACTGTCCAATGTCTGGGATCCACTCACGATCTTCTGGATTCCTCCAAGGGCTTGAGTCACTTCTC